>RXID01014476.1:0-595425 GCA_005019695.1 Trichopus zeylanicus subsp. travancoricus | reverse complement strand
AAAAATATTCAAGGAGTTTATTTGTAAATATACAAATATTATGATTTATTTGTAAAATATTTAAAATATTTCAGCTCATTTATAACTATTTATTTGAAAAATATTAATATTTAGAATTTTTTATAAAAAAAGTATTTAAAGGGTTTATCTACAAATATTTGAGAGAAAGAGTACAGGGTGAGAAAATAAATTTTTTAGGAATTTAATTGTAAAATTATGGAGGGTAAAAGAGAAATTTTTGAAAAATATTTGATTAAATAATAATCAGAGAGTTGTAGGTAAATAATTTGAAAATGAGGAGATGTAGGTAATTATGAAAATTTCGAAGGGTTTTTGGTAATTACGGGAAATCTCATGAAGTGTAGGTAATTAGCCCTAAAATTAAAAATTAAAAAATTCTTTATTTTTGTGGCTTTTCCAAAAAACCACCTATTCCTTTGCTATTTGTATCAAACTACCCATCTCCAATTTTCATAGAAGATTATGTTCTGTCTCTACTATCTTTACCATTACACCTCAGTCCCTTGAAATCTTTTTAACCCAGTTCAACTCAAGTCAAATTGTTTATTCCTTTACCTAAGGTTGTAAGCAGGTCAAGTTCGGATTAGATTTGTAGAATATTTATATCATAAATCTATTAATTCTGTTAATACTGAATCACAATCTTATATAATTAAAATAATATATAAATTTTTCAATCAAAGCCAAAAATTTTTTCATTAACATAATCATTTTTGGAATATCTCATGTAGATAAATAAAAAAATAAAAAATGGAAATTAACTTCACGATAACAAAGAATAATAATAAATTGTTGTCTTAGTTAGTGAATACATATAAATTTTTTACCTCAAAACTCTACATTGTTATAATTTGTTGCTTATATATAGCGTTCAAGTATTTGGTTAGCGGTTATGGATGTATAAACTCGAAATTCGACCCGCTAAGTTATCGGGTTCCAAAATAATATCCTAATTTGACTCAATAAGCTATTATGCTAGATTTTCATACTTATATCCCATTAAATTGAAGGTTCAAATGGTAATCTAAAATTGGGTTGAACTAGATTCAGCATACATGCGAGAATTTAAAAAATTAAAACTTATTTAAACTCTTGTTAAGGCTAAAAAGCTTTAGGAGGTAAATCTTGTTCTAAGAATATAAAACCTAATTTTTTTTAATGAGCAAAAAAATCTTAAGCCTTCATATAACTGTTGGAGCAAAAATATAGCTAATGAAAATCACCTTTGGTTGTTTCTACTTAGTTTGAATGCTTAAACTCATGACCAAACTCATTCCCATGATTAGAAAATTAGCAGGTAATTTTTGTCCTCTTATGTTCAGGCAAGTTGGTCATCCGAATTTTCGAGTTGGGATAACCAAACTCAGTGTTCAAATGGATGAAGTTTATAGAATCAAAAGGTTAAATATTCTGTTTGATAAGTTCAAACGATCAAATGTGACAGAAAAATTTGCTAAAGGTTTTTTGTAACTTTGGTTATTTGATACAACTTCAATTTAACTTGGATAAAGGTAAGATAAACCAATAAAAATATATTCAAGTTAAATAAGGTATGAACCCAAAAGCTCAAATAAAATAATAACCTAATCCTCGATGAAAATGAAAGATTAAACCTATGAGCTCAAAATTGATCTTCCACTTTGAGTATTTTTGAGCTTTTATCTTGATTTTCAAATTTCATCTTCAAATTATCATCTCTTTTATCTTCAAGTCTAGGTCAACCAAGTGCATTACTTGACCAAACTGCCCAGTCTATGAGCAAAGAAAGGGTTGGCATTGTCGCTCATTCTTTGGAGGAGTTCTAGACCATATTTCATCTCCTCTCCAACTCTAATCTCCTTCTTTGATTCAAATCTCCTTCACTAGCTCCATTCTTTACGCTCAAGCAAAAGTTCTTTTTCTTTGGCTATGATCTTATTCGCCATCTCTATTCTTCTTCTTCGACGAAAATTCTGTTTGACTAGAATTTCTCCTTCGCTAGTTGAATTTCTCTTTCTCCAGTGAACTTTCTCCTCCTCCGTCTCTAATCTCCTTCTCTAGCTTTGATTTTTTTTTTCTCCAATCATGTGGCCCCTTTCGGCCTCATTTCTAATTATGAAGTCCTAAACCTCTTCAGCCTTGGTCACCCTTTTCCGTCTCCCTTCAATGTGTAAGGTGTTACTAGTCTCAATTGTCACTAATTTGAGGCTTATGATTCTCTCTAGTTCATCAACTAGATTTTGGCCCATATCCCATCTTCATCTCTCCAATTGCATTTTGATGATATTTGGGAGGATTTGTTAGTAATTACAAGGTACAATGTGAGGGATTTGTGTTCATGTTTGCAATCCTTCTTATACAAAAATCTATTATTAGAAAAATATGTAAAAAGTGACAATTTAATATGATGAAGTATGGGGTGAAGATTCATGTATGATGATTAGAAGATATTATTGTTAATTGCAATAAAGAAGTACACAAGATGTGAGACATTCACTGAATTCTCAATCTGAAATTGAGTAATTGATTAATTTTGTCAATTTCGAGAAATTGAGGGAATTGTTCAATTCCGGTGTTTGGATGAATATGTTTTAAATAAAATTAGAAATTAATTAATTCTCTCAATTTTAAAAAATATATTAAATTTGGTACAAAATACAAAAAATATAAATATAATTTATAAACACAAATATATATATATATAAATACTAAGTTAATTAAAAAATTAATACAAATTTAAAAATAGCCCAAAGATAAAGAATTCTATAATTATAATACAATTAACTTAGGATTTATTTAATATATTTTTTTCTTGTTAAATAGTTTGATAAACGTAAAATACATATCTATTAAATTTAATATTAAATATAGTACAAAATACTAAAAAATATAATTTTACAAACAAAACATATATACTATTTTTTAAAAATAAATATTTTATTTATAAGTAAATAGAATAATAGAATATATTAATATTAGAAAATACTAAGTTAATTAAAAAATTAATATAAATTTTAAAATGGCCCAAAAATAAATAATTCCAAAATTATATTACAAAAAATTTAGGATTTATTTAATATATTTTTTCTTGTTAAATAATTTATAAATGTAAAATACATATTTTCTTAGAAACATAATTTATTATTTTAAAAATTAATATAATTATTAAAATGGCTCATAGATGGAGAATTATATAAATATAATAAAATTAATTCAAGATTTGTTTATATATTTTAGCTAAAAAGTTAAATAATTCGATAAAATTAAAAATTATAATTTTTTAAAACATAATTTATTTTTAGTTAAATAAATATTTTAAATTTAAAACAAGTAAATTAATTTAAAAAATTTAAAAAATGGCCTAAATGTTATGTAAATCCATCATTTAATTTGTGAGCTCCACTGCAATTTCCAGAAATTGGATAAACTCCTCTCAAAATTTTCGGAATTCAAAATCGGAATTGAAAAAAGGGTAAGATTGTTCAATTCCCTCGATTATGGATTTTAAAATCGAACCAAATATCGAAATTAAGGAATTGGATTTTTAATTCCTTCAATTTCCTCAATTCCAAAATTTTGGAATTCATCCAAACAGACCCTAAGTGTTGAAGAATATTATGGTGGAGCTTATTATTAAATATATTAATGTCAACATGGATGCTGCAACACAAAACTTGGCTATGAAGTGATCAACAATTTTCACAGAGGCATTTTATTATATGTATTGTGTTTTTTCAATTTAGTTGTTTTTTCTTGCATGTATTATACGAGTGGTCTACTTGTTATTTGTGTTCACATGTGGATGATATAAAAACATTTTTTTAGGTTGCTTTGAAGTTATAAAGTGCTTGTGTTTTGATGATATTATGAAAATATGAGTGTTTTATGTTTTATACTTGTAAAAAAAATTATGGATGCTTTCTTTTTTTTTTTTTTTACTTACAAAGATTCTCTAATGTTATTTACATATATGTCAATCTCAGGTGCATCAATTTTTGAATAGAATGTATCGACTCTTTAGTTATAATGTATCCATTAACTACTATAAATATTCATATTTAAAATACAATGTATTTATTTGTTGGTTATAGTTTACTTATTTTTTATAAGTATATTTATGTTTCAAGTATAATGTATTCATCTTTTACAAATATGCATTTACTCTCGCTAACTAGATGATAATAATATGCATACATATTGGCTCATTTTGAATGAGATAAAAATTTGGAGATACTTATCCCCCTCCCCCTCCTCCCCAATGAGTGATAGATTAACATATTAGACATCTATCGGTTTATTCCAAGTCACATAACTATCACTACGATTTAATGTAAAATATTTTCTACTATCACATGTTCACAATAGTGATGTTTTACATCCACTATTTTAAATATTATCCAATTAATAATCTTCACAAGGCCTAAATGAAAGACAAACAAATCATATTAGTTATTTTTTCTTTTCAAGCAATGAAAATTGTATATCAAACTCTTTAAGATCATGTAAGTAGGCCATCAATGAATAATTGCACTAAATATTTTTATTGCAAAAGAGAATTTTTGGTGCTGCCAAATTTTGATTGACAACCAATCATTATCAAACACAAGTAATATATTGTAAAAATAATACAATTCACAAATATATGATGACATATGAACTTTTTAACAATCATAAACTAAAATAATATAAAATATAATTAAATACATAACGATTTTATCGACACATCTACATACCCCTTAAGTTGTTGTAGACATTCAACCCACATCCTTGTAACTCCACTTTAGTACCCATTGAAACTATGACCTCTTATTTAAGTAAATAATTAGGTGATACTTTTATTACAATAAAGACAAAATATTAATAGAAAGAAAGAATAAAATGACAACTATGAATTATAGGATACTGTGCATGAATTGAAAATTAATATTAATATTTGCCACCATCCAGGAAGCTCCATCATGAATTACATCAGAATAGTGAATATACATATAAATAAAAAATGAATATACAATAGTAGACAAATAAATATTATGATACAAAAAATTGACTACAAAAAAAAAATGAATATACAATAGCAGACAAATGAATATCAACACAAAAGAAAGTGAATACACATATTAGACAAATGAATACATATATATAAACAAAAATAAATATAAAAATAAAAATAATGTATGAATTAAAAAATAAACACAAATGAATATAAAAGTGAATTTAGTACAATTAAGAAATGAATACCATATAACTTGAGATTGAATACCTCTACTAAAAATTGAATACATTATAAAAAATGAATTTCAAAAGCAAGCATAATGGCTACTTCAGATTTAGCAACTAGGATCTTATCCCACTAAAATTCTTAGACAATTAGAGCACTTAGAAATTGCTTCACATCATGCAAACATTAATTTCATTAGTTACAAATAAATACTTAATTATCAAAGAATTTGGGGTTTTATACCTAATTAATCCTAAAATCATGACCAAATACCCAAATACTAACAAATAAAGGATCAAATAATAAGAGATTGAGGAAAATATACCCCGAAGAAGCCAATTGCTTTGATGGAACACGGGGCAAGATGGGAGGGCAGTCGTTGCGACAGGAACACTCCACAAGGGGGGACAAGGTCACAATGGGAACATCAAGGAGAACAAAACTTGTCAAATAGACCATACGAGGAGAGAACAATACCAGCAATGAAAAACAGAGTCACAACAGAAACAATGGAGAGAATAAGCTCAGAAGAAGTATGATTATTAGAGAGACCACATGCATAGAGAACAACGTGAAAGAGAGTCGATAACATTGGTTTCGCGGGCTGAAGAAGATAAAGTCCTAAAGTAAGAACTCCAAGATTGGGAAAGCTTCGCAGTTGGAATGTAAAGAGAGCAAAACGAAAATAGGCAGCCCATTCAACGCCATGCGGTAAGGAATGAAGTAAAGAACTTGACTTCAGCATTTTTTTGGGGGCTATAAGGAATTATCCAAAAGTGAACATACAGTAGGATTCGAAATCAACCGCCATCTTTAAAACTGTGCTCATTTTAAATTTAATTTCTTACCTTACATTTATGGGCGAAACTTTTCTCTATGTATTTATTCTCGGACCCCTCCAAATTTAAAAAATTCTCCTTAAATAATCATATCCTTGATGAAAATACCCCTTGATTTTATTAGATATTAATTTCCAAAATTTTATTAGCGTATATGACCTCACTATAAACTCCAATTGCCACCAATTTTTAGCACAAGGTTCGCCCACCAAAACACATGAATTCCAACGGGCTCAGGCAACATTTCATGCAGTCTGCATACTGTGGGGCGTTTACGATTAAATCTACCAGCCAAAAGATCTCAAACTCTTCATGTGTAGCCTCCGATTGAGATTGAACTATGATATGCATGTTTGCATCAATATATAACACAATATATTAACCAAAGAACAGAGAAACAAGTGCACTACAAATCCTTAAAAGTGAATTTCACTTGGCACAACAATAAAAGAGTAATTTCCCAAAACCTCCAAGAATGCCCCATGTAGATTCAATTGGGCAAATCTGGCTCATGCTCAACATTTTTCTACAATGAAATAGGGCTGGACAGGGACCTAGTACCAACAATCGCTGTACAGTGAATTTGGTCTCATATCAACAGCTTATTCTGTTTATTGTAAATCTATACATGGTCTATGAAACAACAGTACAGAAAGCTATCTCTGTAGCAAGCAGAAGAAGAAACTCCCTGTTCTGAAAGGACAAGTAAATATCATATAATTTCCATGAAACTTGGATTCAGTTGTCTGATGAGGTTCCTGTTTATCCCACTAGAGCTAAAAATCATAAAATCCATGTCGTAGCTAGCGTAAACAATACACTGCATACAGGTAAAAGTTAACCTCAAGATATCATGAGTGTAGTTAGGTAATCATCCAATTAGTACAGATAAATCAGAAATAACAAAATGGGAGCATGCTTTAATCAATACTTCAGTATACCAAGCAAAGCATCTACAAGGAACGTCATAGGTTTATCCATAGAAAATAACGTTGAAGTAACACGTTGAGGCAACAGAAGGATGTTCCGCTGCTGCAAAAAGTCTTCAACTTTTTGAAATGCAAGAGTGATAAAAAACAGTGATTGTGGTTTACCTTCATTGCACAATAAACAACCACTAAGTTAGTGGGTTATATCTTACCTCCTACAAGAGATTGGCAGCCAGTTCATCCCTAATAGCCACCATTCATGCAATGCTTCTCAATTAAGGTAAAAAATGCCAGTGACTTCTGAGAACAAGTTTAGGCACACAAAAAAGATGTTTAACAGTACAATTTAACCCTGTTGAAGAGAAAATATGAGAATACCTACCTCAAATTCTTCCTCTAAAAGTATGTTATCATTTTCATAAAGCTGTTAGGACAGCAGCGGAAACTTTTATCAATGTCGCATCCAAAACACAAGTTGTACATGAATAAGAAGGCAATGATGAATAATCTACCTCTTCAGTCTCAACCCCAAAACCAACTAGACCACCACTTAATATGGGCAAATTGGACTCCTTGATGACTTCCTGTAACCATGTCTCATAGGAGATCGAGACCTGCTTCTTCCATGCATCCTGTCCCGTGATATATCCCCATTCCTTTCCCGTAACCTATCCCTGTCATAATCTCTTCCATTCCTGTAATGATAAGGCTTCCGACCTGAACCTCTTCCTCCATCCCTGCCTGATCTTCCATGTGACCACTCTCTTTCAGAATCTCGTTCTTGATAGCGTTCACGTCCCAGATCTCGCTCCCGCTCCTCATATTCCTTTTCTCTCTGTTTCCTCTTTTCTTCTGCTTCTTTTTCCCTTGCCAATCTTTCTTCTTCCCTTGCTTTCTCCTTTGCAGCCTGCATTTTGGAGGAAACAGGTTCAAAGACATGACATCATCCAGGGGAAAGGCATAAATATCAAACCAGATGTCTTTTAAAAGGAAATTACCTTGAATTCAGTAATAAAATCCCGCACCATACTGTATCCCACATGTTGTTTGCCAGTTACATGAGATTGTATCCTCTCTGCAGCATCATTTGCTACCAAAAAGGAGCCACATATCTCACAAAGAGCTATTTTTTTCTCCTGTGTTTGTACCAGTGCTTTATCTGATGATTGTGACATCATGTTTGTCTTCTGTGCATTCAGTGTATCCACCTGCAGACCAGAAACATGCATATCTAAATACATAATCTGCAATCTTCAAAGCAAAAAATTAATAAACGAAGTTAGTCCATGTGATACCATCCTCATAAGTGCCTCAGCTTCATCCACCTTGCCAGCTTCACCAAGCGACTCTATTTGTTCAAGAAGCTTTTTAATTCTCTCTTCTACCATTCCAAGTGGCCCAGATTTCTCAGCAGAGACAGGAGCAGTAGGCTGTGCATCCTCTTGTGCTACCCGTTCTTGACCACGCTTAACCTTTCTGTTTAAATTTGTAACCTGCCAACAGGTATTTTAGATTATTGTGACATCAAAGAACAACCATGTAAACCTGAACATATATACAACTAATAACGTGAAAATTGTGGAAGAAGAATCTCACCAGCTTCTCACAAAATTGAGCAAGTTCTGCTTCAAAATTGGGGACATGAGCATCATGTCTAGGGGACTTCTCAAAACTATAACATTCCAAAAGAGAAAGTTAGAGTGCAATAATGCAAAGTTATGATGCTGAGAGAAGATTATCAAAATTTGGATATATGCTTAAGAAAACAGTCACAACAACAAACAGCTTATCAATGTTTGCAATATATTCTATTTTTGGTCATCCTTGTACCATGTGTTTCCCAATAAGTAGTCTTTGTAAGAAAAAGTCATCTAATTCAGCAACAATATTACGAAAAGCATTATTCAGTTCAGATCAGACGAGTACATATTTGGAGCTTTGTCCAACAGAGGTATATGATATGTTAGAAGCTCATTTGCCAAAGACCTGTAATGCCATGGAATAGAGAATATCTATTCACTAGATATCCAAATCTGCCTATTGGATACCTGCAATGCAATGGAATATAGAATATCTATTCAACAAGTTTTGCTGCCGTCTGCACATGTTGGACATCTCTTGGAAAATGCCTCAAGCAGTAAAAAAATAAGCACCATTAGATTGGCATGAAGTTTAAAATTCACACTTCGGCACCTTGTCTACCATGTGCATAACCATATCACTGATGTTTGTGTTAACTCCAGCCAAACCATCCAATGTAAGCTATTGGCTCGGCCAAGCACTAACGTCAACATTTACTGAATTTGAAAGAAAGGCATGCATGTTCACATATCCTAGGGCCAAAAATCTGTAACACAGATACCATTTTAGGAATCTACCAAGAGTATGGATAGATACTTACGAGGACAAGAGTATATAAACAGGAGTTATTTATACCAGTAACACTGTATTTCAACAAGAATTTTTAACTTTTTATATTTCCTCCAAAAACGCCTAATGAGCTTCATTTTTTCAAAAGACTTACCCTAATATCGCTAGCAAAAACTGTAATTATCCAGGTCTCATATCAAAGTTTTATACTGTACAGATCAACAAGGTCCAGGAAAAATTTATACAGCATAACTATTGACACTGCTTGCATGAACGTTTATTGCACATGACTAAGTTCCATTTAAATATCAACCAAAAGAAGTTCATATCGCAACAAACATGGCACTCAGTCAAAGCTCCCTTCTCCAGAAATCTAGTTGCGTCGGGACTGAAATCAAGATATAAGCAGTAATAGATATTACAAACTTAGATGAAGCTATAGCATATCCCTGCCTCGTGTTGAGTAGATAAGTTGGAGAATGATAACATTGTAATGATTACTGCAACCCATTTCCAAAATAAACTGAATGTCAACAACTGGGACCATTTTTTTCCCAACATCCAAGTGGAGGCTGTTGCCTTTATCTAAACTTCTATTTTGAGTGCAATTATTTCCAAATTTTGAGAGGTACAGTTTCAAGATTTCATGTTAGTTAAAATTGCAACTAAACAGTTTGCTTCCTCCTTGTGAAGAATAAACCATGCCAACAACCATTATCCTGATTTGAATGCAGGAATTTTATTTTGTTTGATGAAGTCAAAAATGGATAACTAAGAGGATGAACACCCACTGTGCAATAGTTATAAACTATAACAAGGTCACTTCCAATCAAAGTCAATTAAATATCAGTAAAAATGCACAAGGCATGTAATCTCTACCAAATGAGTTAAACCAGCAGATTGTACAAATTTAGCTCTAAAAGAAGAAGACCCAATGATGAAGCTAAGAGCAGCCCTCCAAACTTTTTGACATGACTATAAAGAAAATGCCCGATCAAACAACAATCAGCAAACTACCATTTTGGAGAACTCTTAGATGGCCATTTCATTGAAATAGGAAGCAGCTAGTGTTTTATGGTGAATATCTACCTCAATATCCACAAGTTAAATTATTCAGCACCCATAAAGTACAAAACAATTTATTTTAAAACCTATCAGCAGTTTCCCTCAGGGATCTGATTACAAAGCCATATATGAGTTACCTCAAGGGAATAACAAGCAACATCCACAACTTCAAATTCGACACTTAGCATACCACTCCAGTAACCCCAATTTATACTCCCATCCTACAAGGCACACATATAGAAGCTAACTTCAACAAAGTTCTTTAACATCAGAAAATAGCCAACACACTCCAACTGCAATCCATACTTAAATATGAAATGTCCAATAATCTAATAGAATCCAAAACTTCAAAAAAACAAAGCCTTAAATATCTAACATTCCAGAAAATAAACTAGTGCGATACTACAAAAACTCAGAGATTTACCTCTCTTTGAGCTTCAAATCGTGAATCTTCGGGCAGGGTCCTGCAACTCAAAGCAAGCATAAGAAACCACAGAATAGAATTCTGACAATAAAAAACTAATAAGAGCAGAAATCACGCACCAAGGTCGCTCTTAGTGTTGACGAAGAGATCATGGGGGCAGAAGCGGACCATGAAGGGGCCGCAGACCTCCTTGTCGTCCCACCTTACCTCCCTGTACGCCTTCTTCTCCTCCTCGGTGAGATCGCGAGCTGCGAGCCCAAAGTCCAAGCGGAAATGGATCCATCAGAGACGAAATCGAGGCCGGAGAAGGAGGAACGAGATCGATTACCTGCTCCCATGAGCTCATCGAGCAGGGCTCGCTGGGCGTTCATGGCCGGCGGCGATAACCCTAGAGCGAGAAAGAGAGAGGAAGCCTTGAGTGCAGGACGAGAGGAGAGGAGCTCTTGCGGGCAAGAATAGAAATGAAATGAGAAAAAGTACTGATCACGCAAGGCTTGCTTTTAACGGGCCGGCTCGGGGAGTTTTGAGTGGATCGGGTTTCTTGATGATTCTAAACCCGAACCGGACCAATTAAATAAAAAAACAAAAGTGAATTTTCACCACCAATGTGGACATGCGAGGTATCGATCCTCATACCTCTCGAATGCTAAGCGAGCGCTCTACGATCTGAGCTACATTCCAGTCAGATAGAATATTTATTATATTATAGGAATAATAATAAAAAATTCTTAAACTACTTCCCAAGCAGAGGCACTCCAGTAGTTACAAGAAATTCAAATCATTGATAGGAAAATTTCGAAATATTCATTCAATATTGTCGAGATATCAAGAATGAAAAATATACCCTATGAAAAAATATAGGTGGTTGTCTCTGTTACAAACAACTTTCTCATAACAAATCAATGTACACTATTGAACTCAAATCACCTGTAACAGCGCAACTAACAAGATGTTCTTAAGAAAAATACAAGCTCAGAAAAAAGTTTTTTTAATTTTTCTGCTCAGACAAACTCAGATAGTGCCAATGTGTCGAAAAAGGGCATTATTCTGTAGGAATGCGGCGGATCTTGCACACAAGTAGTGTGGTTGAGAGGTCAAGTTTGGTCTCTCATCTTCCTTTGTCTTGTCTACACTGTCATCAGATGCTTTTTTTCCGCCTGATGTCTTCAAAAGATCACGAACCTGGTCTCTGGATATAGAGAGGCAGGTTTTGAAGGAGGCTAGAAATGGTGGAGTGGGCATTGAAAGGGCAGAGAGCACATTGCAGAAGAATTCAATGTCCGCCGAGAGTTGCTGAGCACCTTGATCTGTAATGTAGTGGATCCCCTGCAGCTGCCCTATGAAAAGGGAAGTGGCACCTTCTGCAACCTAAATTCAGGCAAATATGTAGGTTTAATGATTAGCATTAACAACATAACCACAAGTTTGGCATTCAAGAATAATTCAACAAGAGATTAAAAAAAATAAGAATTCAGAAAAATAAATGTTTGGCAAAGTTGGAATAAATTCAGGAGTAACCAACTTTCTAATATTGTCTACATAGAACTTTAGTTGGCTAATTAGGATCTTTTTGTTACCATCATACTGAAATAAACATCAGCATGGGAGTTGCACTTCATAGAAAAGACAATTAGAGGTTTGACCCTTTTATATTTCCTCGTGAAATCACAAAATTCCAAAGGAAAAAATCACCCATGCACCCATAAAATGGTGCCAAACACCAAATTAAGGAAAAAACCTAGAGGAAAAAAAAACCCACAATAGTTTTAACACTACTGCAGAAACAGGCATCACAATCAGCTCAAGGCTAGTCATTTTTTACCAAAACAAGAGAGAAGGTGGAATTACCTTGAATACCCATTCAATAGCAAAAAACTGGCCTTCGTCGGTGCTTGCATCATTACCAATGATGCCTTCTGCGAGAGTTTCTAATTGCTGTGGTAAGTTCAAAAGGTATTTCCCTGTTGAGTTTTAGGTGTCTTGAATTTTAATTAGAGTTTGAGTTAAAGTAGAAATCCAAAGTTGGATTTAGATTTATATTATTAGGAGTTGTAATTGAGTAAAACTCAGATCCAATAAGAGTCTATAAATATATTATAATATATAGGGCTTATGTGTGGCGTAATATTGAGGTTGAATTAGAGAGAAATAGAGAGAGGAATAGAGAGAATAGAGAGAAAAGAAAGAGAGAGAGTGTTGGCTCTTGTGTGTGGGTCTTTCTAGTGTTTCTCAGTGTTCTCTCGTGGTGGTTCCTCGTGGTACTCTCTTGTAGATTCTCTCTGAAGATGGAGGGATTGCCGAGCCTTGGAGAAAGAGTTTAGTTGAATAAGAAAGAGTGAAATCCTTCTTGTAAACTCTTGTAAAAGCCTTTATCTATTAATAATGGATCTCCCGTTGTCTTATCTTATTATTTTCTTTTATCTTATATTACTTCTCGTTTCTTGTGTTATTTGAGAATAAAGCGATTCGTGAAACTTCCGCTGCGAATCCCAACAATTGACATCATAGCCTAAAAGCAAACAACCAAGATAGCAAAGTCCTTACTCGAGATAAAGAAGTTTGACGGCAAGATAAATTTTGTCTTATGGCAAAAGAAGATGAAGGCGGTTCTTACTTTTCAAGGTCTGCAAAAGATGTTAGAGGGAAAAGAAAAGAGACCAGTCAAGATAAGCAATGAAGATTGGGAGGAGATAGATCAAAAGGCATTGAATTTAATTATTCTAAGCCTGACTGATGAGGTTTTGTATAATGTCATTGACGAAGAGACGACGATGGACATCTGGACAAAACTCGAGAAGTTGTACATGTCAAAAAGCCTCACGAACAAGTTTTACCTGAAACAACAGTTGTACGAAACTGCGTATGAGCGAAGGTACAACTATATTACATCACCTGAATGCTTTCAATAAGATTATCAATTATTTGCTGAAAGTTGATGTGAAATTTGAAGAGGACGATAAGGCGCTGATTCTCCTGATGTCTCTTCCTGCTTCGTACGATCATATTGTGACCATAATTCTTTATGGTAAAAAAACTCTCAAGATGGAAGATGTGACAACTAGTCTTCTTTCTAATGAGAAAAGGAGAAACTCTAACATTAATATGGAGTTTGGTGAAGGATTGGTGACTCACGAAAGAGGAAGATTAAGAGAGTGTGGAGAAAGCAAGCAACGGTCCAAATCAAAACTGAAGGCGAAAGTACAATGCTATTCATGTAAGAAGTATGACCACATTAGACGGTATTGCCCTGAACGTGGGAAGATAGAGTCCTCCAATATAATGACGGTAATAGCAGATGATATTTCTGATAATAGTGCGGATAAAGACGTTCTTGCAGTATCCGCAGAAATCGACACTTCAGGTAAGTGGATTTTAGATTCCGGTAGTTCTTATCATATTTGCTCCAGGAAGGATTGGTTTACTTCTTATGAGGAGAATAAGAAGAAAAGTACTGTTTGGTTGGGTGATAATTCAGCCTGTGAGATTGCCGGTGTGGGAACAGTCAAAATCCAGATGTTTGATGGGGCGATTCGTACTCTTACTGAGGTGAGGCAACATCCCCAAGATGCGAAGGAATCTAATTTCACTTGGTGTACTAAACTCAAAAGGCTATAATTATTCAGTAAGAGATGGAGTTATAAAGGTGACACGTCGTATTAGAATCCGATGAAAGGTGAGAAGTTCGGCAATATTTATCGATTGATAGGGAACACCATTGCAGGTGGAGTTCCGATGGCTATAGTAGTGAAGAGGAAGCATGATACTCGGAGTAATTTGATGTCTTCTCGAATTACTTTTACTACAACAGCAGACACAGGTCATCCGAAAAGCTTCCAAAAGTACAAAACTGTAGGCATGAAGAACAAATTTGAGGTTGGCTCGAGTTCGCGTCTTGAAATTAACTGAATAAGCTAGTAGCCCAGGAGCAGAGGTTGGATGAGAGATGATGGTTGAAGATTCGTGATGATGGCATGCCCGAGTTCAAGCCAAGGTGAAGATTGTTGAGTTTTAGGTGTCTTGAACTTTAATTAGAGTTTGAGTTAAAGTAAGAATCCAAAGTTGGATTTAGATTTATATTATTAGGAGTTGTAATTGAGTAAAACTCAAATCCAATAAGAGTCTATAAATATACTATAATATATAGGGCTTATGTGTAGCGTAGTATTGAGGTTGAACTAGAGAGAAATAGAGAGAGAGGAATAGAGAGAATAGAGAGAAGAGAAAGAGAGAGAGTGTTGTCTCTCGTGTGTGGGTCTTTCTAGTGCTTCTCGATATTCTCTCGTGGTGGTTCCTCGTGGTATTCTCTTGGAGATTTTCTCTGAAAGTGGAGGTGTTGCCGAGCCTTGGAGAAAGAGTTTAGTTGAGTAAGAAAAAGTGAAGTCCTTCTTGTAAACTCTTGTAAAAGCCTTTATCTATTGATAGTGGATTTTTCGTTGTCTTATCTTGTTATTTTCTTTTATCTTGTATTACTTTTTGTTTCTTGTGTTGTTTGAGAACAAGGTGATTCGTGAAACTTTCGCTGCGAATCCCAATATTTCCCAACACTAGTCACATAAGCCTGTGGATAGGCACTAAAACTTGGAAGTGGAAGACAGCTTGTCTCTTCCACAGAACACCAGATTGGCATCCGAGAGACATCACTCAAGCATTGTCGCACTTTGAATATGAGAACATCATAGACAAGGTCATTCGTTGTGTCTGCAAATACTAAAACCCTTTGTGATGAAAGAGGAAGTGCATGAAATCTTGGATCTTTCAACTGCTAAGCAGGAAAAATATTTTATACAATGATGAACCAAAGTTTTTGTTCAGTTGCTAGTAAATGATAATACAACCTCAGCTTCCATCCAGCTAAAATATTAGACAAAACTGCCGAAACAATCATAATTGTTGAGAAGAAATAAAAAAAAAAAAATAGTGCTAATAAACTTTTGAAGTACAATGTATGTTAGTTTTAGCAAATTTTTAATGTACACCACTCCAGTGCTTGGTGTTGAAGCACATTCTCGTCTACTTTCATTGAAATTAGAGGTGAGATAGAACCGTATAGAAATATTACAAATATTATTATGGTAGGGCATTAAAAGACATCTACTTCTGCAGGTGTGTGTTGCCCACTTGGGGTAACTCCGAATCTACATGAAATAATGGCAAGGGAGCAAACCAAGATGCACCTTTTTCTATTCTTGATAAAACAGCTATTTAAGGAACATAATTAGCAATTAAACTCAGATATCCTCAACCAATAGAAAGTGCATAAGTTGATTAGATGGAAAGAATAGGTGTCCAGGACTCCATGATTAATAACACATATGATCATTCAGAATTGTATACCAATTCCAGTGCAAAGAAAGAAAGGTAGAAACCAAAAAGAATATATAGAAGATTAAAATTAATTACACGTGATATGAGCATGGTTCTTAATGTATAATCTTTTGGCTGAAGCACAGCCTGTAAATGCTAAAACACAACTTTGAAATGATTTGCATCTCCAAAATATTGGCCATGTCTAAAATAATGTCATCCTACAAGGCTAATATCATAAAAGGATTTTATGAAAATGATCTAACTAACTCAATTTCATTTGTAATAGTGCTTCCGTATGGCTCAATTTCACTAAAAAAAAAAAGTGAAACAATATTTATGTCAAGCATCAATATAGTCAACTTGAGTATTGTAGTTTACTAAGTTTCAATCCAACCCTAAAGTAACTACTTCGCATAGTATATGCACACATCTCGGCTACTATACTAAAAATAATTCTAACGAAACTACTTTCCATAATATATGTAAAAATCTCAACCATTTTACCTGAAAAGATCCTAAGATAATTACTTTTCTATTTATATGCACATATAACATTTATTATGCTCAAAATGATTCTAAAGTAACTACTTTCCACAATATATGTATATATAGCCATGAATATATTTTGCACATATTGAAGGTATTATATCCAAAGCGTTGGTCAAGTAATTATTTTCTACAATAAAACATTAAAATAGGGTGCATAACATGATGAAAATAAAAACAATGTTATAAGTGCCAATTAATTTTCCACTTATATTGTTGAGAAAGAGCTCAATGACATGTATCAAATGCAAAATACAAAAAAAGTTAAAGATACATGAAAAGAAATGGAAAAAAATTTCAATATTTTATGCATTACCCATTAATTTTCTTGGGAGTAAACATACTTAGATAAGCTTGTGTTGTGTAACTCTATTTTTAGATTGCACATCTCAATGGTGAAATCGATCAACTCTCTAAAAAATTGGTGGAATTCTCATATTCGACGAAATCCAAGGTCACCATGGACGCTGTTGGGTTGCGATACTCGTTCAAAATCAGGTACTTTATCATCATTAGCAATGGGTTCAGGCTCTATTGATTACAAATGTCAATCATAACTTCTCCCCATTTTGAAACTTCATAAAATTAACCGTGTGACTTTCTTCATAGTATCAAGCTATTGTTACAATGTTATTTATTATAGAAGTTTCACAAACTAGCTATTAAAAGGTAACAATGTTGAAGGAGGCTGACGACTATACTTAGACTTGAGAGGTGGATGCAAAATCAATGGGTCAACAAACACCAAGATAGTAGCAATTGCATGTATTGTGATAGTAGAGGCGCTTGAAGGGAATTTCAAGTGGAGAGGAGGAAATTGGGAAATGAGTCTGTGGTAAAAGATCAAATTCTATCTTTGACAATATCGGATCCACCTAATAATGAAGAAAAAGAAGACAAGTCTTTTTCTGTTTTTCCTGCCTATCTGTATTATGAATACAAACACAAGTTTCATACATGAAGCATATTGGATATAAAATATTTTGGCCTAACACTGATTATTAGTGGACCTTTTGTTAGATTTCAAAAATAATAAGTGATTTTTAGAAGGTTTAAATTTTTTCGGTTGAGTTTTGAGAACTTTTCTTAATAATAAAAACGGTATAAAAAGAATTAATTGCATAATAAAAAGCAGATGAAGTCTTGATTCCCTATGGGCCCAAAATTAAAATCCGAGCCCATTTACAATTTTGAAAAATGGAGCACCTACTATTAAAGCCCACTGGCCTTAAGCTCATTTGTGAATTTCATTCGGCTGGTCGAGGCCGAGAGACTATTCGGATTTCTAGGGCACCGTTTGATTCGCTATCAGAATCGGAATCAAGACTAGTGAACCGCTTTTGTAAACTAATATCTTTTTATCAAAATTAACGCTTTAATAATTAAAAGTTCAAAAAATTATTTAATTTTTTATAATAATTTAATTTAATAATAATGTAAAATAAGTAATATTAATTTTATAAAAAAAAATTCTGAAGTAAACTAAATTTAATTTTAATCTCAAATCAAATAGAGCCTAGATCATCAGCCAAACCTTATTCGGATCGGCATTCCGTGGTGCACCTTGTGCCGATGCACCGGATCCAAAACCAAAGGAAAAATCTCCACTGCTCATCGTTCCTTATGATTCAAACAAAATAATTAGCAAACCGCTGAACACAGACCACAAGATTTAGTTAATGGCCTAGATCGTGTCCTGTACATTTGTCGCAAGAAACGTCGTACTCCAGACCCACACTCTTCAGTCGGGCACTCAACAAGTCAGCAGTAGTACCAATCTCAAGTCTCTGACAAGCTGAGAAGCCACAACTCCTATCGAGCTCTGCGAGCGTCATCAATGGCGATCTCCCTTCGTTCCTCTGCCACGCTCTTTTCCCCTCCTTCCCCCAGGCTCGCATCTTCTCCTCTCCACTCCTTCAATTCGATGATGGATTTCTTCTTCTTTCTCATCAATTTCGATCCAATCGAGCAGGTGGGGAAGCCCGGAGTGCCTGCGCGGTGTTCATTGAATCTTCTTCTTCTTGGAAGGAGATCATTCCTGAGAGTCTTCGCCTCCATCGGCAATGCTTCGTCCTCGATCGATGCTGGTGAGAACCGAAACCCGATGTTTTTTTTCTCATTAGCTAGTTTCTGGCGGTTTTCGCGTTCTGATCTGGATTTGATGATCCATCGGTGGTCGAATTGAGCTCGGAGATGGAGGTCGTGTCCAGCTTCAGCGAAATCGTTCCGGACACGGTCGTTTTCGACGATTTTGAGAGGTATGGTGGTTTTTTTTGTTCATTTGGTTTTCATTTTGAATCTTAGCTTAGATTGTTGTTTTTCCAGTTGCATAAAGGTTTCCTCCGACAGTAGCGACTGTGAGCTCTTCGCTGCTCTTGGGCATTTCCGGCCTGCCGATCACCAAATTCAAGGTGAGTGGTGATGCTTTTTATTAGTGATAGAAATGAAGAAAAATGCAGAAATTGGGTGTCGAGTGATGCAACTTTGAGGTTATATTTATTGAACGAGTGAATTGTGTTGTAGAGTGCATGATGGATTCCCTAAAAATTATTTTTCCTTAATGAATTCCCTGAAAATAAGATCAGCTACTGTCTCTAGCGTCCCTTTCATCAGACAGGATCAATAACTCACATCATAATGTCCTCTTGAAGAAAGAGGTGCAAGAGGACTATTGTGGATAGACTAGTTAGAAATGGTTTTCATAATTTCTAGTAGTCAACACAATTCGGCAGTTATTACCCATGTCACAAGAAAATGATTTGTAACAGACTGATCACAATATACAAGGACAGGAGATCAGCTGGGCAGAGCAACTAAACAGCTGCAATGGAAAATAACTTGGTCACTACCCAAACCTAAATTACTGGCAGCAGAATAAAAATACTGTCAACATAATCAAATTATTCAGTGAATGCAGATGGACACCTTTAGAAGATTAACTTTACCCTTCCCAATCACAAAGCCAAACAACTCTGTTGAAAGTAAATATTCCTACATCACTTTCCTGCAGCCGACAATTCTTCCAGACAGCAGTTACACCGACTACTAAGATGTTACAAAAAACTGCATTATAGGTTCCCATGTGCAAAACTACACTACTGTGCTCAATCATTAACGACGGTGAGTCACACATTCTATGCTGAAATTATTAAACCTATGCCCCCTAGAATGCATCCAAGCACGTAATCTGCCCTAAAAATACAATCAGGTATAAAAGGCATATTATTTCTATCATCACAATTAAGTATTGCTGCTCTGAGACATCATTCAGATAATAAGTATTTTAATTTAACCCCCTAAATAAACAGCCCCATTGGGAACATATAATACCAGAAGAAGCAGTTTAGATACTTCAATAAGGACCCTTATTTGCATTCCATTATTTGACATAGGAGACCACAGACATAAGCATCAACAACAAAAGGGATTCACTGAAATGCCAAACATGGCAGGCTCTCCAAGAATTTCGGAGAACAAGTAAATTAATCTGAATAATAATAATCATGTAGGCCTTGCAAATCAACATGCTGAAATAAAGAAACTTACAGCTGGGGGTGGTGAGCTTGAGAGTGCGGAAGCATATATCATAGAGGGCCTCATTGTCAAGCACCATACACTCATCAGCATTCTCCACCAGCTGATGGACAGAGAGGGTGGCGTTGTAGGGCTCAACCACAGTATCTGAGACATTGGGTGATGGGAACATCATCCTGTCAGGGTATTCCTCCCTATTCTTAGAGATCAGCAGAGTTCCCATCTCCGATCCAGTCCCTCCACCAAGAGAATGGCACACCTGAAAACCTATTAATGAGAAACAACACAGCAGTCATCAGGATCTCAACATTGCAGAACAGAAATACATCAGATCACCATATGGTTCTTCTCGACAAAAAAGTATCATCCATTGGCAGCAAATAACATGACAAATGAACCATAATGAGTACACAAAATCACTTTAACACAGGAAATGGTTGGAAATTCAAATTCTTTTAGAGATTTGGACAAATAAATCACATAATTTTATTTCGGCAGAATTCAACAATATTACCACATCTCAAAGTAATCTACTATTGAATAAGGATTGACACAACTCCAATTTATGAGAATTACAAAAGAAGAATTTACCTTGGAGACAGTCACAATTCTCATCCTCTTTCCTCACCACATCAAGAACCGAGTCAATGAGCTCAGCTCCCTCAGTGTAGTGGCCCTTGGCCCAATTGTTACCTGTTGAGTTTTAGGTGTCTCAAACTCGAATTAAAGTTTGAGTTAATGTAGGAATTCAAAGTTGGATTTAGATTTATGATTGATTTGTAATATTAGGAGTTGTAATTAGAGTAAAACTCAGATTCAATAAAGGTCTATAAATATACTATAATACATAGGGCTTATGGTGGCGCAGTATTGAGATTGAACTAAAGAGAGATAGAGAGAGAGGAATAGAGAGAATAAGAGAAGAGAAAAAGATAGAGTGTCGGCTTTCGTGTGTGGGTCTTTTTAATGCTTCTCGGTAGTCTCTTGTGGTGGTTCCTCATGGTGTTCTCTTGGAGATTCTCTCTGAAGGTGGAGGCGTTGTCGAGACTTGGTGAAAGAGTTTCGTTGAGTAAGAAATAGTGAAATCTTTCTTGTAGACTCTTGTAAAAGCCTTTATTTTTTCATAGTGGATCTCTCACTGTCTTATCTTGTTATTTTCTTTTATTTTGTATTACTTCTTATTTCTAGTGTTGTTTGAGAATAAGGTGATTCGTAAACCTTCCATTGCGAATCCCAATAATTGGTATCAAAACTTAGGAGGAAACAACTAAGATGGCAAAATCCTTACTCGAAATGGAGAAATTTTGACATAAATTTTGCTTTATGACAGAAGAAGATGAAAGCGGATTGAGATTCGAAGAAAATTTGAGGGTTGTATTTGCAAAATCTTTATCCCTCTCGGCCAGAGCGAGACGCCTGATGCCGGCGGCGTGACTGCACGCGACCAGGCGGCGGCACAAGTCCAGCATAGGGCACGGCGACGGAAGCAGCCGGTGGCGCACGTAGGGCCGCAGTGCGCGGGTAGCACGCACAACTACGCAGGCTGGAGTTTCGCCAGTGTGCGGCTGTGCAGTGGGGCAACGTGCGGGGCAGTGCGCGGGCCCGCAGGCTACACTGGGCGCTAACACGTCAAGTAGCGCAAGGTTGCGTGGGCCACTCGGGCTGCGGCGGCGCATGACTTGGCACGATGGCTCAAGTCTGACGACGACCCGGGGCAGTGGTCTGGTGGCGGCAACCCAATGCAGTCGTGGCCCAGTGGAGGCGGCAGCGTAGGACCTCAGGGGCGACGTAGGCCGGGGTGCCGCACTGCGTGTGGAGGAGGCCGTCCTAGTGGATCTGGTCCGGAACGACAGAGAGACCGAAGTCGGAGACCTGGAGGTTACCGTCGTGGTCAAGGAGGAGATTCTTCGGCTTGAGGTCGCGGTGGCAGACGCCGCGGGAGTGGCAAAAGTCAACGGCAGAGAGGAGTTGGCGAAAGTTGCGACAGACAAGGTCCTTACTGATGACCTTAATGGCGACGCTCTATCTGGTGCGGAGGTTGCAACCGTGGTGGACCTTGGCGAAGGTGTCGTGGCCGAGGATGTGGTCCAGCTCATAGCGTTCGCGGAGGACGCTGGAGGAGGGAGGAGAAGGGATGTCCTCCAGTGTTTGCAGTCCGGACGATGGCGACGGCTCGGCCGATGGAGGGGCTCGAAGTGGTGATGAGCACGGTAGGTTGTGCAGGCGCACATAAGAGGATGGTGGAAGCATTAGTGGGGCTTTTCCTCCAGGGAGGCCAAGGTTCTGGCGACACGAACCAGGGGCTGCAACGCAGGTGCAGGCTGGTCGAAAGCGGCCAGGGAACCACGAACTCACCACCTCACAACCATGGGAGCCCGAGGACTGTCGGATTGTGCGGGGTGTGGCATAAGCACGAAGGAGCTCGGCACCTATGAAGCCCATAGAGGAGGAGAGCGACTCAGGGCAGCGAAGGCCAGTTGCTAGGGTACAAATCGGGTGAGGCAGTGCTCTGGCGAGGAGGCGGTGCTCAGGACATTCGGCAAGTGGACAAGGCAGTGGCTGTTGTGTGAAGTCGTGCGAGAGATCGAAGAGCGAATTCGATGTTGGCTCGAACTCGCATCTTGCGATTAGCTGAATAAGCTAGTAGCCCAGGGACAGGAGCTGGATGAGAGATGACACTGAAGATTCGTGATGATGGCACACCCGAGTTCAAGCCAAGGTGAACTCGAATTAGAGTTTGAGTTAAAGTAGAAATCCAAAGTCAAATTTAGATTTAGATTGATTTGTAATATTAGGAGTTGTAATTAGAGTAAAACTCAGACTCAATAAGAGTCTATAAATATACTATAATACATAGGGCTTATGGTGGCGCAATATTGAGATTGAACTAGTGAGATATAAAGAAAGAGAAATAGAAAGAATAAGAGAAAAAAAAAGAGAGAGTGTTGGCTCTTGTGTGTGGGTCTTTCTAGTGCTTCTCGGTGGTCTCTCGTGGTGATTCATCGTGGTGTTCT
The DNA here is from genome assembly GCA_005019695.1 of Trichopus zeylanicus subsp. travancoricus. Taxonomy (NCBI): domain Eukaryota; kingdom Viridiplantae; phylum Streptophyta; class Magnoliopsida; order Dioscoreales; family Dioscoreaceae; genus Trichopus; species Trichopus zeylanicus. Next base: position 572,179 of record RXID01014476.1, on the reverse strand, counting down.
CTTAGAGATTTTCTCTGAAGGTGGAAGTGTTGCCGAGACTTAGTGAAAGAGTTTAGTTGAGTAAGAAAGAGTGAAGTCTTTCTTGTAGATTTTTATAAAAGCCTTTATCTTTTGATAGTGGATCGCTCATTGCCTTATCTTGTTATTTTCTTTTATCTTGTATTACTTCTCATTTTTTGTGTTGTTTGAGAATCAGGTGATTCGTAAACCTTCCGCTGTGAATCCTAACAGTTACCAACCCCAGACTGGCAAAAAACGAAGTTATCCGGCCTGAAGACCTGGCCATAAGGACCAGTACGGACACTGTCCATGGTTCCGGGCTCAAGATCCATGAGAATGGCCTTGGGGACGAACCTCCCACAGGAGGCCTCATTGTAGTAGACATTGACTCGCTCAAGCTGAAGCTCAGAGTTCCTAGCATATCGTCCGATGGGGTCGATCCCGTGCTCATCCACACCACCTCCCAGAACTTGGAACCGATCGGGTTCCCGCACTACCGACCCTGGATGTGGAGGATTTCTCTCATCTTCACCCTAGATCAACATCAAGTTTAGAAGCAAAATCCTAAAAATGCATCTAAATTCGAAATAAAAAAACACAAATCTAAGCACTAGAAAAGTCAGATCTATAGATTTCCAACAAAGAAGCAGATAGCGATTAGATAACACGAATCTATGCCTCCCCAGAGACAACAACAACTACTAAAACAAATCAAGATCTATAGCATCTCATTGCAGATTTAAACCGAAGCACGTCTCATAGCTCCAAAAACACCAAAATCCAAGAAAAAAAGCACCCAGACACTTTCCACCGTCATTTCCAACATATCCGAGTTAAAGTCCACAGAAGAAACCCAAAAAGAGCCCAAAATCGCGATAATTGGAAGAAATGGATAATTTCGGTATTTAAATAAATATTTTTTCAATAAAATTAAAATTTGGCCGATTCACTCAATTTTAAATTTCGTCATTAATTTCAGTGTTCAATTGAAATAGAAATTGAAAATTAGCCTACTAAAATACATACTATCTAAGAAAAAATAATTTATTTTTTATTTATTACGAAAATGTAATAAATTTAATATAAAAAGTAGTAATTTAATTTTAAAAATCAATAAAAGTTTTCAATGAGTTGCACAAATGAAGAGTTATATAAATATATATTAACTAATTATTATTATTTAATATAATATTATTGTTCTCCTATCAAATAATTTTTAACAAACAAAAAATTATAGTTTTTTAAAAAATATTTTATTTGTAAATAATTAGGAAAGTATAATAATTTTAATATTAAATATATATAATTAATGTAAAAATTAATTTAAAAAATAGCAAGTAAATTGTAACTAATTATGGATTTATTTAATATAATTTTGTGCTTATCTTGTTAAATAGTTTTTAATAAACTTAAAATAATTCAAAAATTTTGAATATAATTTTGTTATCCTTTTGTCAAAAATTTTTAATAAACATAGAAAATACCTATTTTAAAAAATAATTTATTTGTAGGTAATTAGAAAATAAAACAATTTTAATTGTAAAATTATTAAATTAATTTTAGAAATTAATAATATTTTACAAAAAAGCCCAAAAATGAAGGGTTCTATAAATAAATTATAACTAATTATGGATTTGTTCAGTATACAAGTAAATGTCATTGTGACCATTTATAGATCAATCTTGAACACCATAAATACGTGTAAAGAATCTAAACACTTGATTGAGTTGCTAAACAAATTTATATATATTGTATCACAGTTACAAGAAAACTTTCAAAATAAAGCAACACAATGCATTAGTCTTTGAAAAATAAGAAAGTAACACATTGCTTCTCTATTTTTGTCAAAATGACAATCATACACCTCATCAAAATCTACAACCACACAAAAAAAAAAGTGAACAAGTAGGAGATAAACACAAATCATGAACTAACCTATAGCAAAATCAACCAACATAATAATAAAGTAGATTTCATTAGACATAAACAAAAGCATGATATTGTAGGAATTCAGCTTCACCATGTATAAATATCATGACAAATATTAAGATGATTTGTACCTACTATAAAGACAGCTTGATTGGTTAATACAGAAGATATAATTAAATATTTGTATCGTATGCATATAAATATCTACATGTAAGTTTCAGAAAAGCAGCGCTAAATTATTTCCTTTTAAATCTCATCAAAATTGAATACACGGTTTTTTTCCAATAATTTTTTACAGCTATTCGAATGGTGCATGCAACATCGTGCATGCCGGTCATCATTATACTCTACAATTCCAATCAATTGTATCCTGCATTCTTCACATATGAAAGGACTAGAGGTAAAGAAAAGAAATATTAAATAGAAAAATAAGGTGTCACATCACTTAGGTAATTCTAGTTATGATAATCTTAAGCATCACTTTTGAAGTAAACTCATTGAAAGAAGAAATTTTTTTCTCAAATCCACTTATACCAATATGGCACTCATAAGTACAAAGTGCTATTTTAGGAATTTGGGGGCGTTTATTCCTTCACTTAGAAATAACTTCTGGATGAGGCTCCCAATGAATAGCGTAAGCCAACTTTCCATCAGAATTTGAACAAAATTGATTGAACTAGTGAACATAAAGAAAAGCATTTAACACAATGTTGTCCATAAACTCTGAGAGGTTCCACCAGCTTTTTTTTTTCATATTAAAACAATTTAAATGGAATAGCACCATATCGGCTATTAAACAAAAAAAAAAATTTAGAAAAATCAATCATTCTTGGCTTACTCAAAGCACTCAAATAACTGAAGGCACAAATTCAAAATAGTTGGGTAACAAACTTTTTATATCAATCTTCAAGATTTGTACTGACTTATCCCATCCCCACCCCATCTTTGACACCATCCAAATTTTGCAATTGGTGAGGTAGGTTTTCCAACAATTTCTTAGCATCCCAAGTACAATGAAAAGCACCTTGCACAGTTTACAAGGTTTAAAAAAAATCCAATATCATTTTATAGAGGAATGGTAAATAATGTTTGATGGCAAACAATTCTGTTATTTGCAATAATGAAAAGAAACATTAGGATTTGGAGCTGGCGAAGCTTTTCTACCCCATGTTCCAATTCTAGCCAAAACTGCTGATTAAAAATTTTTAAAGCAAGTATATGTAATGGACTCTTATGCAAAGCAATATAAAACCTAAATAATATATTATTTACAAAATATGTACCAACAAAACCTAAGTAATTTGAACTTTCATCCTCATTAAATAAATACAGCAAGATATAAGAACATAAAAACTCCAAAACGAGTATCAAGGCATACTCGGAACTACATACGTGGCTCAATCAGGAATTCGAGCAAATCAGATCCGGCAGCCAACGTCTTCTCGAGGTCGAGAACGGGCAAATTGGCTAAAGAGACAAGAAATACCGAGATTGGGTCAAGCAACACGCATGGAGTCCAATAGTCAGCATGAAACCTGCAATGAGGCAACTGTGGCGTGTGAGACAACCTCCAAATGGACTAGATTCAGTGGTAAACATCTCGTCAGGGTAGAGAACGGGTAAATTGGCTAGAGAGATACGAAACTCAAAAATTAGATCTTGCAATGAGCATGGAGAGAGAGAGAGAGTGATGAGCACGAGCAGATCAGGAAGAGAAAAAAGAGATTTCAAATAGGAAAAAACTGATGGCAATGACAAAGATGACTTCTAAGCAAAGCTCAGTAGCACAGACGAGTTCAAGCACAGAGAGATCTCCCGACGAGCATAGAGAAAGCAAGGGACAAGCACAAGCAAACTAGGGACGGAAAAAAGAAAGATTTTAGGCAAGAAAAAGTTGAATATGGGATAGAAAAGCACGCGGAATTCATACCAATAAAAAGTGTGGGATTCACTATTTTTACCTAAGAAACAATGCCTTCCAACCGCAATAAACTAGAATTCAAATCTGGAATCAAGAGAGAAAAATAATTATTAAATTTTTTCAATTCAAAATTTAGGAATACAACCAAACATCAAAATTGAGAAAATTAGGCCCCGTTTGTTTTGAGATCAAGATTAGGATCAGTTCATTTCAGAAGTAATTTTTTCCTTATAAAATTAATATTTATTATTTTATACTATTATTAAATTAAATTATTATAAAAAATTAAATAGTTTTTTGAGCTTTAAATTATTAAAGTTTTAATTTTGATAAAAAGATATTAATTTATAAAAGTGGTTCATTAGTCTTAACCTTGATCTTGATCTTGACTTCCAACCAGACGCCCCCTAATTCTTTTGATTATTTCAATTCCTAAATTTGAAAATCGAACCAAACGCAGCCTAAAAGAAAAACTTCATTTCAAATCAAATATAGATGGGGGTGCTAAATCAAAAGCCACAAGTTACAGTAGCTTTTGATAGATGGAGTAGATGATGCAAGACAAAAATGAAAGAAGCAAGCTGTTGCAGTAGCTATTTTATGCTCAAGGATATATTTGTCTAAAACAAATTAAGGAATAAATGACTATGACCAAATATAACATTTTTACATCACATGAAGCATACCTGCCCTTTACTCACAAAATAGGACCAAGCCTGCAACCTTCTTCTAATGGATCTGAGACCTTGATACTTTTTGCTCGAGTAACAAGTTTATCAACAAATTCATTTGCAATGCACTCCTGCAGAGTATCATCATGGCATGATTATATAGACTATTCAATGATCTTATATTTGTCCCAAAACTTATATATGAAGATAATTGTCCAGAAACACCACAAAAATATTAGAAAATTTTCAACCTCGTTATCATTGACATGACCAATTTTGGAACTAAAATATACTGAAAGAGAAGGGTGCTTAGAGATCTACAATACTAGCTTGGTTGGGTGGAGCACCGACAAATATTAGGTGCAATGGCCCAGGCAATTTATGAACGATCCATAATACAGCACTATGGATGAAAGTCACTAACTTTGAATTAAAGATCTAGGTAATGTCTAGAAGCATCAAGCTTTGTGACAACAATTTGTGCAAGCTTTATGAATCTCATCATTCATTATATCAAGCCTACCAGCCAATCAAGGAATTTTTCATCCTCCCTTTGTGACTAACAATTGAATTAGCATATGTAGACTCAATCTTTTCTAATATGCATATATTAAAATTTTCCACAATGGTGCCGAGTGTTAAAAAATAGTACGAGTCTGAAAAAAATGGCATAAAACATGGAGAAGCAAGTTAAAAAATTATAAATAAGGTATGTAACATACAAAATGTGTCATAAAATTATGAAAATATTGAAGAGGTAAAAGGTTTAATGGGTACAATTTATTTAGTTTGAAGGCATCATATAAGTCACACTAACATGGTTACTAGGGTAATAAGTGCATCTAGTTACAGATGTGTTCACAACTCAACCGACAATACAAATATATTATGCATTGAACATTCTTAAAAAGCATAGTGTTTACAAACGTACTTCATACTTAGCAGTGTATATAATACAATTATTTACGAAAAGTTCTATAAAACAAAATGAGAAAAATCTTAATCATATCTGAAGTGATTGAAGGCAAATGTTGATGTGTAACATGAAGGAGGCCATATATACAGGTAGGTCATGGGTGCATATATATATTTATACGGACTAAATACGGATATAGACATTACAATGGGGTATGCAACACAGTAGGGCACAATTTGTGGAAATCGCTTCAATTTAAGGTGAAATTTTTATGGTTATCTGATTTTGTAAAAAGAGAAATTGTTACAAACAATGATGTTCAGAAAACTAATTTTGTGTTTTGATAGGCTTTGGTTAATGTTGGTGCTGATTTGGCAAAGTTAGTCCCCGATCGGGTGTCGACTGAAGTGGATGCTTGGCTTGCCTATGATACACATGCGATGGTTCATAAGGTACTTCATATTTGATATATATGAGTGTTATTACTGGCCACATCTTTAATCTCTCCATCTTTCTTGATAATTGAATCAAGAGGCGTGTTGAAGGCACATTCAGGTGTTTCTTGTTCATCAATATATACCAACGCTCGAGCGGATTTCTAAATCCACTAAATTAGCATTCCATGTCTTCATGCATAAATCTCTTAACCCAACCTAGAGATCCTACTACATGTATCCATGTTTCCAATTTGACATTTTGCATACTCTGTTTTCACAAACTAATTCATCATCATTTGCCAAGAGCATTCACCTCTGAATTTTCTTGAGAATGAATTTGCTTATTCCATTATTACCTGATTCTTAATATAATGAGTTATGATGAGTCACATAGATAGGTGTCTTGTTACTCAATTCATGCCTAGAAATTTGTATGTTTGCATATTCTAGTTCCTTGCTCATGCGTGGACCATGTATGGGAGCTTTAGATATGGTATTCCTATTGCATTTAAATACTTGTTTAAGGCAAACCATCATTATATTCTTTCTTATTCCTTAGCAAGAAGTTGTCATAGATGGGCATGAATTGGCATGTTGGTAAGGAGCACGACCATCCATATTTGTGAAAATTAGCAGTATGTCATTTCTTGTGACAGTTAAACCGTATATGTTCTCAAATTACTTTTCTTGATTATAAAGAATGTTCTATTAAAATTGAATTGAATGTTCTATCAGATGACTTGATTGGTCTACACAAATGAGTGGAGCAAAAGACATGATATTTGAGTTTTTCTTGCAAATGAAATGTTCTCCATTGCGGACATCCTTATTAGTTTCAATGGTTCATTATTGCCTAATGACTTGCATTATTGGTGTTAAATGTTTCAGGTGCATGAGCTGTTGAAGCTATATAATGAAAAAGAAGTCCCCCCAGAGCGATTACTCTTCAAAATTCCATCAACTTGGCAAGTAAGATTCAAATTATTTCCTGGTTCATTCCTATAATTTAAAATTTTCTTGGCATCAGTTATGATTTCTTTTATTTCTCCCATTCAGGGAATAGAGGCCTCAAGTTTGCTGGAATTGGAAGGAATACAAACACACTTGACATTTGTTTATAGATAGCTATTGACAAGTTTTATCTTAATGATTTTCATTTGTGATTACCAATGGTATTTGTAGTATATTGAATCCCAAGATCTGGTCAGGTGACTTCTCTTTTTCTGGGAAGGCATGTTGTACTAGTTGTACTAGTAAAGTTGTACTAGTAATCAAACGTATCTTCTCTTTATTCAATTTTGAAGAATACAATTTATGGATATAACCCTGATTTAAAGGTAGAGAGGGTAGGATCACAGAAGTATCAGTCAATTGTCTATTAATATTTGATCACTAAAAAACTATGCTATAATTTGGTGTCTTGAGTGTTTCTCATTGAGGACCTAATATCTGCTCATGTGATTGGCATGAATGAATGAAATGGTTGGATAAAGCTCATGAATATAAAAACCATGCACATTCACAATTTTGAACTTCTGTTCTCCCATGGTGCTTTTGATAACCTTTGTTCATGATAGTTGGTAGTAGGTGGACGTCGTATATCATTTTTGTACTTATTTGGAGAAAAACTATTAGTATTTTTAATCACTTATAGCAAACATTCTTAGGCATTCAGGTTCATTTTCTGATATTACTGCTATTTTCTATCTCATCATCAAGATATATTATTACTTTGGGTTATTTATTTTCCTTAAGGATTTGCCTAATTTTAAATTTCTTTGGCTTATGGTTCATTCTTGATTGTGTAACTTTGTGCAGGCGGCAGCTGCAGCTCAAGCTGGTGCATCTGTCATCCAGATATTTGTTGGTCACCTTAGAGTAAGAATTCTGATAGTTTGTGCAATTTTTTAGATTCCTATCATGACCCAGTCAAATTATAAACATAATGTAGGATTGGGCTCGTAATCATTCTGGTGATCCTGAGATAGAGGCTGCATTGAAAAGAGGAGAAGATCCAGGGTTCGCATTGGTCAGTTCCACGTTTGTCTATTTCTTTTGCTTCTTGTGGCTACTTATTGAACTTTGAGGAGCAATTGTTGACATGCTTAAATATGAGCAAAGGCTGAATTTCAATCCCCCACTAGGCTCAAAGAATGTTCAGTATTGACCTTTGCTCAAGTTTATTTTGGGGCAATATTTAGGCCAAATATCCATCACCATAAGATTGTGTTGAGGTTACTCTATAATGGTCATCTAATATCTTTTGTGGATAAGTTTAGCCTGGAGATTTGTAGGACAAAAAGGTTCTCTTGGATGACATGTTCATATAGTAGTAAATTTGTATAATATGGTTAAACTGGTTTGGAGAACCAACCAAGTGAATCTGTCTCTGGTCTGGTTTGACTATGCCAAGTCGGTTTTGTCGAGATAATTTTCTGAACATACTTATGTTGTGGCCAATCGTGTGGCAGCTGAATAGGGAAGCACTAAATGATGTAGTTGACCTCAAGACTCAAAACTAGGGCACATCTTTCTATCTCAGGCTGAACCTGACATGTTTTGGAACAAAATGATAACTAGAAAATAGCCATTAGTTTGCATTTTTTTTGTTCTCCAATTTGTTTTCCCAGCAAAACAACTATGGTTATGGCTCGTGCCTTTTGTATGGTATATTAGATGCATGTAGGTCCACATGTTTTGTTATACATATTACTGTGGATATCATCATGAACTGTGTTTTATTCCAGTAAGTTGTTGAGTTTTGCTGTGACAGTTGTTGAGTTTTACTCCTTTAACTGAATGCGGGTAAGTAAAGCTTATAATTACATTCACAAATATGGACATAAATCAAAGCTGATGGTGGCAGCAATTAGGAACAAGCGAGATTTATTCAGCCTTCTTGGGCGGGTGGGTATTGCTTTTTATTTGCATTTACATCCAAATGCCAACAGGATATAAGCATGACATGGCAAAATTCTTCAATACTGGCAGGGTTGATTACATAATTTCACCTTTGAAAATATTGCAATCCCTAAAAGATACTGTGACCTATCCCGATGAGAAGTACTCCTTTGTTAGAAGGTACTCCCAGGCTCTGCCATGTCATGCAATTTCTGTGATGAAGAGGTACCTCACTTGTTTCATTTATCCAGTTATCGTAGTAGCGGAAACAAATGACTTCATGTACTTGGAAATTGAACGCAGCTTCCTTTCATGCATCTTGTCTGAGATCAAGTTAGTTACTAATTAAACTGATGCTAAAAAAACAATTGTTTTTATATTTGCTTACGGGACCAACATTCATGGTAGATGCATGTTTTATAATTCTGAAAATATAATTGTTTTGTATCCTAAAGAAGGAATACAATTCTGTATCCATAATTTTCAGAAAACAAAAGATAAGGGTTTCTGAGTTCATATCTGGAACTTGTTTTGGAATAAATCTATCCATGCCTTGTGAAATATAGATTCTTGCATTTGATTAGCCATTATGCTCTGAGGCTCTTTCTGAAATTTCTTCGCTTACCTCAACTTCAGCCAAATGTTTATGCTCAAACATATTATATTGTCTCATGGAACAGCTCGTGAAGTGGGACCAATTGAGCCTAGCTGCAGCAATGGGACCTACGGCCGAGGAGGTTTTGACTGCTGGACTGGAAGGTTGCGTGAATCAAACACGGCGCGTGGAGGAACTGTTCGGGAGGATATGGCCACCACCAAATGTTTAGGCCTCCTCTTTGCTCTTCCCATTCCTCAGATAATTTTCCTACTCCTGAATAATAAAGTTATCTGGCTTGATAAAATAAAAGTTTTTTACTTACAATTTTAAAATTTATTTTATTTATTAAAGATCTCTTGTGATTTCAGAATTTATTTATATTTTTTCTTTTAAATTTATTACCTACAATCCCCTTATAATTATTTAATTAAAATTTTTTTCAAAAATTTTACTTTTATTTTTTGTAATTTTACAATTAAATCTTTTAAAAATTCATTATTCATTTTGTATATGGTTTTCTAAAAAATTATTATAAGTTTATCTTGCTAACTGTCACTTCTTTCCTCTGGCCTCCAATCAAACTCTACACTCGTGGCTGCGTCGTCACGACCTTATCGTCGAGGCCTGCACTCATGCCCGCTTCGGCTCGTCTCGTGCCGGCTCACATAGCCTCGAGTTATTACTCCCTAGCGTTGTCGTGTCCTTGCACCCGCACCCGCTCTGACCCGCCTTTGCACTGGCTCATGCAACGTCGTGAGTCATCCCGCCCATTCGCCCCCACCTTTGTCGTTGCCTCCCTCCCCACCCGCTTGTGCCTTGCAACTATTCTCCTCCCTCCCCCTTTCACCTGTTCTCTTGTCACACACAAAACCACCCCCCCCCCCCCCCCCACCTCCCCCGAACTCCACTTGTGCACCCATTCATTGGAGATTGTTGTGTCCCCCCCTCTCCTCGCTGGCTTGCGCAGATTCGTACTCTCGTGTTAAGCTGGATCCCAAGATATAATTTTATCTATCACAGTTGTGTTTGCCTTGTGTTGTTTCTAGTGTTGTATGTTCAGAAATTGATGGATGATGGTTCATTCATCTTTAGTGTTTGTGGAAATGAAAAAAATTTGGTTTTGATTTAGAGTGAGTAGTAGCTTTGGATTTGTGCTCTTCACTTGTAAATGATTCATTCTTTGTTGGGGATTAGAGATCGTTGTGTTTCCTTAGTAATTAATTCAAGGATTTCTTGATGTGAAGTTTGGTTGAGCTTACAACATTTCCTAATTGTAGAACTAATGGTTGGGGTTAAATATATAATTGAAAGATCTTGCATTTATTGTATTAGTGCTTGGAATGGAAGGATAAAATAATAGTTTATTGTTGGTTTAATTGTGTCTTGAATTCGAATTTTCTAGAGAGTCTTAATTATATTAGGAAGTTATTTAGTGGGCCTAATCCTTATCTAGATTTATCTTCTACTAGAAGACTTAAATTAGTAGAAGTTTTATTTGAGTCAGTCTTCTACTTTGACTCAAACATCATTAGGCCACATCTATAAATACTCTATTGATGTAAGGATTTCTATATAGAGTGAGAGAGAGATATATAGATCAATACTCTCAAAACGTCTTGTGACGGTTAGGCTACTTAGTCTTTTGTGAGAGTTGGTGATATTGGAGTTTTGTCTCCATCATTGTAATGTTCTCTTTCTCTTCTCATCAATACAATATTCTCTGGATCGTCTTCGCCACATATATCTCTTGTGTGCTATCTTTTCCTCTTTTCTGTTCTTCTTCTACATCGTGAATTATGGTGGACATCGATATTTTTCGCAACAAATGGTATCAGAGTTTAGTTCAACATGTCTACTACGAAGTTTGATATAGAGAAATTCAATGGAAAACAAGGATTTCCTATTTGGCAAGCAAGAGTTCGTGCAATTCTTACTCAACAAGAGTTGAGAAACACATTGGAGGGCGTCAAGCCTGAAGATATCGCTGAAAGTGTCTGGAAAAATCAGAAGGCTAGTGCACATAGCACAATCATCCTCAGTCTCATCGATGAGGTACTCTATCTGTTTCTTGATGAAACATCACCTTCAAAATTATGGAAAAAGTTGGAGAAACAATATATGAGTAAGTCTATCTCAAATCGAGTTTATTTAAAGTAGAAACTCTTCAATTTTTGAATGAGAGAAGATACAAATATAGTTGATCATCTTAATACTTTCAATAAACTTGTCTCTCAATTGTTAAGCATTGATGTTAAAATTGAAGATGAAGATAAGGTAATTATTTTATTATCGTCTTTACCTCCTTCTCTTGAGAATCTTAAAACTACTCTCATGTATGGGAATGATTTAAAATTTGACGATATTTCTGCTGCCCTTCTATCTAATGAATATTTGAAAAAGATTGGAGGGGATGTGTCACACTCAGAAGTATTAATTGTCAGAGGTCGTACCAAAGAAAGATTAAGGACAGGTCATTTTAGATCCAAATTTAAAGAAATAAACTGCATGTATTATAAGAAGATGGGATATGAAATTAAAGAGCGTGGGAAGCTTAAAGCAAAGAAAGAAAGAGAATCTCAATCTAAAGAGCAAGCCAAAGAACAAATATCAGTTGTTGAAGGGAGTTCTGATGATGGTTTTGATAATGCTCTCTTTATTAGTTCTAATTTTGATCGTTACCATGATATTTGGATTCTTGATTCTGGTTGTTTTTACCACATGTGTCATAATAAGGATTGCTTTGAAGATTACAAGTTCTATGATGGTGGTTTAGTTTTGATAGGTAATAACAATCCATGCAAAACTGTTGAAATTGGAACAATCAAAATTAAGATGTTTGATAATATTATTAGAACTCTTACTGATGTTAGACATGTTTCTAATTTGAAAAAGAATTTGATTGCTTTGGGTACTTTGAATTCTTCTGGTTATAAGTATTCTGCTGAAGGTGGAGTTCTTAAGGTTGCTAAAGGTTCATTGATAGTGATGAAGGGCCTCAAGCATGGAAATTTGTATAAGTTAGTAGGAAAAATCGTTGCAGGTAGAGCAACAATTTCTCAGGCTTCTTCTTCTGATACGACCCACCTATAGCATATGCATCTCGGTCATATAAGTGAGTAAGGTTTAAGTGAGCTCAACAAAAGAAAATTATTGAAAGGCCTCAACTCATGCAAATTGGATTTCTGCAAGCATTGTCTCTATGATAAACAATTCAAGATAAAGTTTAACACCGGTACTCATTGCACTAAAGGCTTAATTGATTATATTCATTCTGATGTGTGGTGCTCTCCTATTCCATTAAATTTTGGTGCTTGTTATTTTGTCAGTTTAATTGATGATTTTTCTAGAAAAGTGTGGATTTATTTTTTGCATCACAAAGCCGAAGTGTTTTATGTTTTTAAACGGTGGAAAACTTCAGTTGAAAAAAAGATTGGTAGAAAAATCAAATACCTCAGAAGTGATAATGGCGGAGAGTATAAATCAACAGAATTTCTCAAATTCTGTGAAGATGAAGGCATCAAACGCCACTTTACCATCCTAGGAAAACCTCAACAAAATGGTGTGGCTGAAAGGATGAACAAAACCTTGTTAGAGAAAGCATGTAGTATGCTCAGTATAGCTAATCTTGATAAAGATTTTTGGGTAGAAACAGTCAATACAACATGCTTCATTGTGAATCACTCTCCTCAAATAGCCATTAATTGCAAGACTCCTGAAGAGGTATGGACTGGTCAACCTGCAAATTATTCCTTTTTAAATATTTTTGGTTGCCCTGCTTATGTGCATGTTGTCAAGGATAAGTTAGATGCACGTTCCAAAAAGTGTATTTTCCTGGGTTATGCCAAAGGTGTCAAAGGCTATTATTTGTGGGATCCTACTATTTCAAATGTAATTATTGAGAGAGACATAGTATTTGACGAAAGTGTTATGCTAAAATCTCTCAAGAAAGGTCCCAATGATATAATGCAAGTGGAGGTGGAGCATGTAGTTCCTTCAGAAGAAGATATTCAGGGTATGCCCAACTCTCAAGAACATTCTAAGAATGAAGTTTCTGAAAAGACTCCATTTTGAAGATCTCAAAGAAAAATAAAGCCATCTGAAAGGCATGGTTTTGAAGATATGGTAGCTTTTGCTTTAGTTACTGACAATGGTGATCCTTCTTCCTATAAAGAAGCAGTGCAAGATAAGAATTCTTCTCAGTGACAAGCTGCTATGAATGAAGAGATGGATTTCGTTCAAAAGAACCATACTTGGGATCTAATAAAATTACCAGAAGGTAATGGCAAAGACATCTATTGAAGATTCAAATTCAAAGAATAAAATAATTTGAGCCAAGTTGGAGATTGTTGGCTTAATTGTGTCTCGAATCCGGATTTTCCAGAGAGTCTTAATTATATTAGGAAGTTATTTAGTAGTCCTAATCCTTATCTAGATTTATCTTCTACTAGAAGACTTAAATTAGTAGAAGTCTTATTTGAGTCAGTCTTCTACTTTGACTCAAATATCATTAGGTCACATCTATAAATACTCTATTGATGTAAGGATTTCTATATAGAGTGAGAGAGAGATATATAGATCAATACTCTCAAAACGTCTTGTGACGGTTAGGCTACTTAGTCTTTTGTGAGAGTTGGTGATATTGGAGTTTCGTCTCCATCATTGTAATTTTCTCTTTCTCTTCTCATCAATACAATATTCTTTGGATCGTCTTCGCCACATATATCTCTTGTGTGCTATCTTTTCCTCTTTTCTGTTCTTCTTCTACATCGTGAATTGTGGTGGATATCGATATTTTTCACAACATGTTGCTATTGTAACTTGAACTAGTTTTGATGTTGGTTGTTTATTTGTGTTTTACTTATGTTGTTATACATTTTACAGATATTCAATTCAGAGAATCTTGCAAGATTAGTGTTTCGTTATAGAGGATATTAGAAGGAAGTTAGACATACTCAAAGGACAAAATATGCATTTGGAAGATAGAAGTCTTTGTTGGTTGATGCAAATAAGTACTCATTTTTGTAGTTATGAATTGAAGCCTGTAAACTAGTCAAAGTAAGAACAAATGACTTACTTGTAATCAAGTACTTACTTCCAAACAACACTCCTCCAATTTATATATCAATTAATAGCAAGGTTTACCGTTTCGGTTTCGGTTTCAGTTTCGGGACCCAGCGAAACCGATACGTTTCGGCCGTTTCGGCCGTTTCGGTTTCAGTTTCGGCCGTTTCGGTTTCGGCCGAAAGATTTTTTAAAATTATTAATTGGGTGTTGACCAGAGTTTGATTATATTTTGACTGTACTTTGACTTCAAATTAAAAATATGATAAAATATTTAAAAAAATTTGGAAAAATTTGAAAAATTAGGAATGAATTTATACTTAATATTACCATAATATTAAATATTATTTTAGTTAATTAATATTAATTTTGATAATTAGTCACTGATATTGTCTACTTTTAATATATATTAGTATATTAAAAAAACATATAAGAAATAACATGAATATGATTAAAAGTTAAAATTAGCATAAACACATTTAACTTTTCATTCGAATGTACTTCTCACATACATAATTTTATAAATTTTAAGATAATACAACTAATCATCATAATCATTATCAGTTGAATTTGGAACATCTGGGTGTGGAACTACAAATTCAGTACCTGGATGATTCGGACAAGTATTTGTAAACATATGAGCCAGAACAACTAGTTCTGCGCGATCTCGTGGCAGCGGTTCTGAAGTATAATCATATATCGAATGTCTAAAATGAAAATCATATTTTAACTAAAATTTAACTTTATTTCAATTATTTTTTAACTTCAAATTAAAAAATTATAATATATTTAAAAATTTAAAAAAATAATGAATAATTACGTAAAAAATATTATGTACGTGAACAGTATCTGACAGAAATCGATACTGAAGCCGAAATCAAATTGGCGATAGTGTTGGCCTCAGTGTAAGGCCGGCTTCATCTTGCGGAAGTACGGGTCCGGTCGGTGAGGGCGCGAGATAGGCGATAGAGTGCCGACAAACCAGCGAGTGCGCATGGCCCTTGGGCTCGAACACGAAACCAGCACGAGTTCCTCTCCCCGCCCCCTTCCCCTCCCCCCCCCCCCCCCCCCCCCCCCCCCCCCGGCGGGCGCGAGCCCGCCCGCCGTCCGGACTCGAGCCCGGCGAGCTTCCACCCCCGCCCGCCAGCCCGGACCCGAGCCCGGCGAGCTCCCGCTCCCGCGCGCTCGTCAGCACGCGTTCCCGCCCGCGCTCCGGCGAAGATGAACAGTAACTATGAACAGTAAACCCTAACCGAAACGAAAAATTAGGTTTCGGTTCGGGACCGGCCGAAACCGCAACGTTTCGGCCGAAACGTTTCGGTTTCGGCCGAAACCGCGAACCATGATTAATAGTGAAATTCATCTCATAACAATATAGAGAGTGGTAAAAGACTTGAAGTATAAAAACATCTACATATTAGTCGAGGACATAGGAGATCCATTATCAGTGGTGCTTGCAACAAGGTTGACTCCTCTGACTCCTACATTTAGTACATTGCAGTATGGTTAAAAAAAGTCTATACCAAGAAAATCTTCTGAGTATCACATTGTGCAAAGAGATGAGTACATTAACTCAGATTTAGATGCTTGTCCTTCTGATTTTAGTTTTCATAGTTTAAATTTTTCTTCCAAGATGATGAAGATGAGGAGGAGAAGGATGATGATGATGGGTTAGAAGCAAAGTAAGAGAAAGAGGAGATGAGACATAGTGAAGAAGAAGGAGTAGAAGATAAAGTAGAAGATGATCTACTACCTTTACTTAGAAATAATTTGAATGATAATGTTATGAAAAAAGAAGATATATTTGAGGATGTATATGCATTCAGAATGACTATTAGGAAGTATTACATTGTGCATAAATTTTAACCTTTATTTGTGAAAAATGAATAGAATAAAGTAACAATCAAATATGTTTTGGGGAATTGCCTATGGAGGCTTCATGCTTCAGAGATATCTGGTGCTTCAAGTTTACAAGTGAAGAAAATACAACCATTTCATACATGTATTGCTATCAATACTACTAAAAATAAAATGACAAGTGCTCAATAGATAAGCAAACAAGTTTTGCCTTGGATGAATATTGATAAGCAAATCACAGTAAAACAAATACAAAATATAATGAATGATAGATACAGTTTTCAACTGAGTTACATATAGACATAGAGGAGGAAAGATTATGCTTATAAGGTTATTCATGATAATAAAATATATTTTTTTATTTGTTTCATTTATTTAAGGCAGAGTTAGAGAAGAGGAATCCAGATAATATTGTTCATTTTACCCAAGGTCCAGATATATCTTTCCAGAAATATTTTATATCACTACATACTTATAGTAGAGCTTTTTTTATTGGATACAGACATATATTGGGGATTGATGAATGTTTCTTGAGTGGCAAGTATAAAGACATATTACTCTCAGGTTGTGGAGTTGATAGGCAGAATAACCTATTTGCAGTTGCATATATAGTTACAGAAGTGGAAACATACTAATCTTGGTTATGATTTTCGTATAACTTGAAATAGGTATTAGGAAACTTGAACAACTTGGCTATTATTTTGGATATGTAAAAGGGTCTTTCTGATAATATGAAGAATATCTTCCAACATGCTAAGCATAAAGCTTATATAAGGTATGTGATTGCAAACTTCAAGATATTCTACTCTAAAAAAAACTAGAAAATTTGGTTTTAAGACTTCAAAAATATTTTTACTTATTAAATTCATCAAATATATGGAGAGAATTAAACAACTATCCATACCAGCTTGGCAATACATAAAAGAAATAAATGACTATGCATGAAGTAGAAGTCAATTTGATCCTTTAATGAAGTGTCATTATGTAACTAATAATATTTTTAAGTCATTTAACATTTTATTTATTTGAACCACTTGATTCAATCAGATAGAGGATAATGGTAAAATTTACCACAATGAGAAATGAAGGATCCTATTGGTTTAGAAAGCTAATGCTCGGAATAGAAACTTTTATTAAAAAGTTTCACAAGCACATAGGGCATACCGCATTTGAAGATCTTCTGATGATATTTCAGAGGTCAGTAATCTTATAGGGCGATGGATCATTAATATAAGGTAGAGGATTTGTGACTGTAGATAATGACAACTGATAGGAGTGCCTTGTGTTCATGGTATTGTTGCTCTCTTTGATTTTTGGCTTGATTCGATTGATTTTGTTAGTAACTACTAAACTTTGGATACATACAAAAAAATATATGATATACCTGTCACTTCACTTCCAAGTATGCAACTTTGGGTGTCTGTGCCAAATACTATGCAAGTGCTTTCTCCATGTTCAAAAAGATCACCTGGTCGGCCTAAAAAGAAAAAGATTAAGGATCCAATAAAAATATTGAATAAAATAATATATACTTGTAGTAGATGCAGTAATGTGGGATATAACAAGAGGGCAGCGTGTAAAGAGCATCTTGGATCACAACAACCAATTGAAACTTATGGATCTAGCACCAATCAATAATCAGTGGAAAATCAAGAATTAATGAAAAATTCATCTGTAAGAGGACGTGGCAGGAAAAGGGGAAGGTAAAGGTCTAGCGAGAGGACTTTAGATTTTAATATACATCTGCCATGTGAGCATTTTTTTAGAAAATAATAATAATTTTTTTGGTCTTAATTTATGTGATTTTGAAAAAATACATTAATAAATATAATTGGATTTTTTGTAGGAAGTTCATTAGATATTAGATGATGTCTTTCATGTGATTTTTGGATTGTAATATTGTGATTTTTAAACTTTTATTCCAGTATTTGCAAATGACTTGATATGTGGGTATTTATTAATTTCATGAACTTTTATATTTGCTTTCATTCTTATTTGCAAATGTACTGCATATTTATTATTATTATTTTGAATGTAGGCACTATAATGTATGTATTATGGTGTTTAATATTAAAACATATTGTATCCATATAATTGGTTGTGTGTCTTTTAATTTATGCATGTTACTTATGATGTTATCCTATGAAATGCTTAATTTTTCATATTATTTTTCAAACAAATTTATGTCAAAATTTAAACTTATTTATAAATAAAATTATTTGAGAGATCTATTTGTAAATGTATAAATATTAAACTTGTAATTTAAAATTTGGACTTTTAAAACTTTTAATATCTTTTTTGTAAAATTTTATTAAAAATAATAAATTTGGACATATTTATAAATAAAAATATTTGAGGGGTCTATTTGTAAATGTGTAAATATCACACTTATAATTTAAAATTTAGGCTTTTAAAATTTTCAATGTTTTTTTCGTAAAATTTTATTATAAAATAATAAATTTGGACTTATTTAAATGCAGAGGAAAGGTCACCTTTGGAAGGCAGGGAGTGTGACAACGTACATGCTTCCCCGGTCCTTCTCATTAGTTGCAGGGTTTGGTGGCGCCAAGCTTTTGGAGTGGTTCAACCTCTTTTTGGCTTGGGCCAAACACTTTTTCTCGTTGGTCGAGCTTTCTACGTCCTGAGTGATAAGCACTGCAAAACCTCAGTTCAGTGCCTAATTTTTTGCATAGCACCCTCTTCTTTTTTATGAGAAAATCAAAGTCAATGATAGAAGAAATCCCCTGAGTGTAACCATGGGCGGACATGATCAATAGTAGTAAAGAACTGAATGGCCCTCTCTCGGGCGGAATAGGTAGAGAGTCTCATACAATTATCAAGAAACCGTCGACATAATTGCAATGAATAGCTAAAAATTTTTAGCAGATATCTCATTCAACACAAATTTGACCATAAGCCAACTTCTCTATCATTGAATAAGGAGATTTGGCTGCTTTTGTGCCAACTGATGAAGCTAGAAGGAATCAATCAACCCCCTCGGCTCGGTATTAGGAGGTGAAATTGAGAGAAAGTTGCCCTCACCTCATTCAAGCCCACTGAAATGAAGTTCATTGAAGCTCCCACTTTCCTACCGTACGTAACGAGGGGACCATAGCCTCTTTTAGGGATGGTACCACTGCGCCTTGCCTCTTTCATGTTGATAGGGAAATAAATTATTAAAGCGGATTTCTCCCTTGACTTTCTCATCGTCTTTCTGAGCAGACCCTAGTGCTACATACAACAAGTGAGGTCCCTCCTCTAGGGCAGCAGCGCCCGGGCAAGGGCAATGCTTTATCCGTAGATGCTTCTCCAACTCTTACAAGGTGTTTATTTTGTAAATGTACAAATATTAAACTTATAATTTAAAATTTTAAGTTTTAATATCTTCAATGTCTTTTTTTGTAAAATTTAATTAAAAAATAAATTTGGATTTATTTATAAATAAAAATATTCAAAAAATTTATTCATAAATGTACAAATATTTAAAATTTTAAGTTTTAATACCTTCAATCTCTTTTTTGTAAATTTTATTTAAAAAATAATAAAATTTGGACTTATTTATAAGTAAAAATATTCAAGAGGGTTATTTGTAAATGTACAAATATTAAACTTATAATTTAAAAGTTTAAGTTTTAAAACCTTTAATATTGTAAAATTTTATTAAAAAAATATAAAATTTGGATTTATTTATAAAGAAAAATATTCGAGAAGTTTATTTGTAAATGCATGAATATTAAACCTGTAATTTAATGTCTTATGTAGAGTTTATTTATAAATATTTAAGGTCTTTTTTGTACACTTTTATTTAAAAAAAAGTAACATTTGGACTTATTTATAAATAAAATATTCAAAGGATTTATTTGTAAGTATATAAATATGAATATTATAATTTAAAATTTAATTGAGGATTTATTCTAAACATTTGAGAGAAAGAGTGGAGGGTAAGAAGTTAAAATTCTTAAGGGATTTAGTTGTAAAATTACAGACAGTAAAAGTGAAATTTTTGGAGAAATTTTTAATTAAATAATAATTAGCAGTTTTTAGATAATAAATTTCAAAAGGAGAGAGGTGTAGATAAATACTAAAATTGTAAGAGATTTTTGATAAATAAAATAAATTTTAGAAAGTTGTAGGTAAAAAACTCTAAAAAAAAAGAGCAACTCTCAATCTTTTCCATCGCCGTTTGAGTCCCCAGCGGCTTCCTTATCTCTAGCTTATCCTCTTAAATGATTGAACTTCAGTATGCAAATATTTGCCAAACATCAAAACGGACATGAACTTACATATTTTTTTTAGAATTTTTATTAAAAATATCATCGATTATATTATAAATTTACAAAAAATTATTTATTTTATTACTATTAGTAAAAAATTAGTAGTCTTATTATTACCGATTTATCAAACAAAGCACATCACTTCACCATATTATAAAATATTTTATTATTCACTTCGATTATTATTACTTCTAAACTATGAACAAATAACAAAAATTAGAATTCGATTCGAAACTGATTTTTATTGCGTAATTATTAAATTAATACGTAAAAATAGGAATGTATAAATTTATTTTACTATTAGTTTTATGCAATGATTCCTTTCTTCGCATTTTATAAAATTAGCAAATTCCATTTATGCCTACCAAAGTTTGTGATCATTATGAGATCGCACAATTGTCTGCCATAAAACAGCCCGTATATTTTAATTTGTACAATTATCCTTCGACTATTTTATTCCCTATTTCCTTTCGGCTGTTTTGGGTGGGCCCATGTGATAATCTGCGACTAGTGTTTTTTCTTCATACGTCTCATCACAAAGGTTCAAGATTGTTTCAAGTTAAATTTATAAAAAAAAGGTCATTTATTATTAAAAACTCATTTTCAATAAAGTTCAATGGTTCGATTAGAAGGGCAAATGCATGTGCAATAGAAGTGAGAGAAAGGAGGTGGCGGTACCAAAATATAAAATATATTATCTTGAATTTTCCAAATATAAAGAGATGGGGATTTCAATTTTTTATATATATTTATGGAAACTTTTATTTTTTCAAAATTCTAAATCCCAAATCCTAAAGTTCACTTTATGGAAGAAGTGAAATTTGAATTAGAATTATTTTCTTTTTTATATATCTAAACATGAAAATTATTAAAAAATGACGTCTTCACTTTTTTCATTTTAATGAAAAGGTCAAGCAACATAGTTTTATAGGGAAGCTCTTATTTTTTTGAAAATTATAAAAAAATTATTTTCTTAAAATTTTACAACAACGCCTCATTTTTTTAAAATTTAGAAAAGATATTTTTTTATTTGCATTACACATATTTCACTTTGTAATATTTTGGAATAAATAAGAGATTATAACATACAACCTCTTGAAATATTTGTTAAAATAAATAATTAGTTTGCAGCCAAAGTATTTTTGTTATATTTTGTATGAAAGATATGAAAAAATAAATATTTTTAGATAACACATTTTCAAATTAATTTCTATAAAAACAAGGGCTTTTTTTCATTATTTTTAAGAAAAGAGGGCTTTTTTTATTTTTTTTAAAATGAGAATTTTTTAAAAATTTTGAAAAAAATCAGAGTTTTCTGTAAATTTTTAATAAATTAAAAATATTTCTATAAGCTTTTAAAAATGGCGGGATTTTCTATAATTTTTAAAATTTAGAGCTTTTATGTAATTTTTTTATAAAAATGAGGATTTTTATAGAAAATTTTAAGAAACGAGAATTTGTTGCAAATTTTAAAAAACTCGAGGACTTTTTTGTAGCTTTTAGGAAAAAGGGACCTTTTCTGTAATTTTTTTTAAATGAGGGTGTTTCTATAAGATGAAAATTTTGGGGAAATAAAAGGCTTTTCTGTAATTTTTAATAAAATTTGAGCTTTTATGTAAATTTTTAATTAAATGAAAACTTGTATATAAAATTTTAAGAAAAGGAGGTTGCTCTTATAAATTTTGATAGGATTTTTTTATAATTTTTTAAAAAAAATTAAGAGATTATATGAAAATTAATTTAAGGGTAAAGGATGAAATATTTGATAAAAATTTAATTAAAGTTGTTTGTAGACAGAATATATCTTAAAGATTCTATATAAAAATCCCAAAAAATTATGTGTATATTGAAAAAATATATGAATTTTTTATTCATTTTAATTTATACTTCCACCCATATTTGCAAGGAAATATGGAAAGTGATGACGGAAAATCACAAAGCGAGAGTAAGCCCATTGGCCTAAAAAGTAGACCAACTTGAGCGGGCCTTAGACCCAAAACTGATTCGGGTTTGGGTCCGAGCAAAGCCTTTTGGGCAAGCCGTGTTCCCCGAGATTGATACTGATTGATCCAATTCCGGAGAAAATCTTACAAATTAAGCAACTCCCTCCGATTCCAGCTCGGGTTATTTCCAGAGCTGTATAAACCTTCCTCGCAGCATGCATTGTGATGTGTTGTCGTTACGGAACAGAGATTGCTGCTGTAAGCGAGAACACTTGTTTTTTCTACCAAAAGGTTAGTACAAAATTTGCCTTCATATTATCATATTTATTGCAAAAAGCATTAAAAAAAAATCTTCATTACATTTTTTTATTTATTTATGATATATGTTTGTTTTCAAGAAAAGACTCTTGCGATTTAATTTGTTTTTTTTATCTTTGTAATCTATTCTTCTTTCAAATTTTTATGTTTTTTTTTTCTCGGCATCAGTATGTGATACCATTGGATAGATACTAAATCCAGATGATGTAAGAATCATGTGTCTTCCATGTAGTTGTTTACATGTATTTTAAATTAAAAAAATTGTATTCGTTTCTTTTCTTTACGTTGATGAAGTATTATTAGTTCTGTGCATCGTATATGTTTCTGTATTTTTTTTTTTGAAAAATAACGTCTTTTCAGAGACAGAGATCGTCGCCGGTGGTTTAACTCAAGTATACGGTGATTCTACATTGTGCGGACATTGCAGCAGGTGTTTGAGATGGGTCGAGGAAAGCTGAAGCTGCAATTCATTGAGAACGCAGAGACGCGGAAGAACACCTTCAAGAAGAGAAAAGCAGGTCTGAAGAAGAAGGCCTTCGAGCTCGCCACGCTCTGTGACATTCAAGTGCTTCTCATCGTCTTCGGACCTCGAGGCCAAGTCGAAACCTGGCCCGAAGACCCACACCGCGTCTTCAATATCATCCACAGGTTCCAGACCGTCCCAGCCGACACGAGGATGAAGAAACAACAAGACCAACAAGGCTACCTCGTCGCACTGATCAAGAAGCTCGAAGCGGAGCTCGAACAGCTGACCAAGGACAACAACATCTGCTCGTTACTCTGCACTGATGGCACGACGTACGAGTCTGCGATCGAGATGCAGAAATCCTTAGAAGCGTGTGATGAGGCAGTTAACAGGAGAATTCGATCTCTGCTCGAAGAGGAGCAGTCCAGCAATGCAATCGCTCATAATCAACTGCCAAACCCGAACTATCCGAATTTCACTGCTAATGTCGATTTTACGCCAATGATGGATCAACATGATCAGATATTCAGCTGCAATTTCCTCTATGGAAATTCTTCGATGAACGATCCATCTATTCCATTGGAGACAATCTATATGGACCAAACGGCGACTATGCTATCGCATACTGATCAAGCATTCCCCGAGATCGGCGAGTTTGGCTATTATCAACCATCGATGCCCTTCGGAAGGTCAGGGGAGGAAACCTAGCTTGCTCCATGCTATGGCCTTAAGCATAACACCGAAACCGCGCAGATTTCTGGATATCCTGCACTACCATGGATTGAGTGATGGCTTAAACTCATCTTTTCCAGTTTGGTTTATTACAGAACCATTAGGAACCAATTTTGCATGATTTTTCTGCTTTATACTTTTCACCATATGTACTATGTTCATCTTTATGATTGTAGTGCTTCTGCCTTGGCTATTGTTTCAGAATACTTCTTATATAAAAAGGGATTTGAATCCAATATCTGTTACTGGCTTTTTTGAGAGATAATCACGAAGATTGGTATAAACAAAGTTTAGATTAGTGTGGAAACAAGAACATTAACAGATTATGACAAATTTGACTTGCGAATTCATGTGGGCATTCTTCCTTCTTATATCAAGCCAAATGATACAAATCATAGGAAAGGACTCCTGTGACTAATCACTCATTTTAAACTCTATTATCCTTGTGTTTGTCTGTTAAATGACTTTTTATTTTGAGTATACAATTCATTTATTTGATCAAATCATAGATAAAATCAGATTAGGAAGCTAAACGCACAAGCACTAGCGTTTGTGGTGGTTGGTGAGAAGTTGGCAACAAAGGCCAGAGTTACTGATTTTTGTTTATTTCTGTAATAACTTGGTTGATTTCATGTCAGTCCCCCACTATTATCCGGTGACAAAGTCTTCTTGATGAGTTACTGGAGACAGGATACACAACGTGTAAATGCCTTATAATTTGTTTGATTGAAAAATTTTTAAAATCTTGTTTCAGGTTGTGAATGTGCATATGGGTTATTGGGACAGGATACACGATATATCGATTTTGATAAATGTCGAAATTGATCATGAAATCAAAATATAAAACCTTAATTTAAAACTTTGGCAAACATCTAACACTTGTGTTCTGTGTTCCTTTTTTCCAACATTTATGCTTGTAAGTAACTCTTCGAACCGATCTAAGTGTTATATTTCCATCTTTTGTTTGTTTCAGACATTGCGAGCTAAATAATGATGCTGTTAGCAAAAGTGTGGGATTTTAATCATGTATGATGGTTTCTCAAAGTAATTACTAACAAGCTGGTACAAATCTTTTAGATGTTGCAGGCATCTCAGTTAGTAGGGTTCATCCTTGAATTCATTGGTTGCTTTGTTGCTGGATGGTAGCATCTCTCGCCAAACTGCACGTTCCTTTCAGTTCAAATAGTGATCAAATAATTTGTTCAGTATCTACTTCTTGAAAAAATTGATATATTTAGCTGATCTTATGCAGGCGTACTAATTGTTTACCTATTATCCTAGAACTCATAAAACCATTAACCCAGTTTTAAGTTATGTTTGGATAGAATTTGACTTCCGGGAGTAGTAGAAGCAATAAAAGTGAGAAGTAATAAAAATATGAATTTGGTCGTCTGATAAATTTTGATATGAAAATGAAAGAAATGACAGTTTTACGAGTTTCGCGACTTTGATCATTTGGATAGCAATATCCGAAATGGAAAATGTGGTTTCGATCCTTGGAGAATTTATTTGATAGTTATATTAGTTAAAAAATATAATATTTATTAATAAATAAAACAAATATGACTTTTATTTAAAAGGTAAATGATCATAATTAAGATAATAAAAAGAAATATTTAACTAATTGAGATAGGATATTGATTAATTGAAACGATTTACTATTTTGTACACATAAACCACTAAAATATTAGAAATTCCAATGAGTTTTTAATGCCTAAGCACCCTAGCTACCTTGGGTTTTCGATTCAACAAATATTAAAATAATACTCTAAGTGTAATCAAAACCAATATTCCAACTTGAACATTTTGCATATGAACACGTCAATTTTTATCCATCTAATTTCATCCACAATCGACTGAACAACTTGGACAACACAAAATGCTCAACAAACTAATGTTGCCAATATCTAGTAAAAACATATTCGAGTTTATCAAATTAAATCCTACACAATAATTCAATAAAAAACAATCTGCTTATCAATAAGTGGTAGAAGTAGTAGAATATAGTCGCAAATGCTAATTCAACTAGCATCAAACTTCAAAAATAATTTGTGCCAATATTTTGAATCAACAACCATGTGTACATCAACATTGACCAAAACAAGGTAAAATTTGTATCTGGAGCATGACATAAACAATAATCGAATATTATAGAATAGCAAACATGCATCATACCTATTAGGCCAATAGAGATTATTCAAGTTATTTCATAATCATAAAGATTTTTAACTAAAACTCTATTATTTATATAACATATTGAATTATAATCCTACTCATTAAGCTTTTCTAGCTCCTTTCTTTTTTTACAGGGTGTTATTATATTATTTAATATATGACTCTTTCTTATGCAAACTTGAATATTTGATTTCTTCAATCCCTTCTATTTTTCCTTCAACTTTCAAATTTTGATTGTCTATATCAATTGAGCTCTCTAACAACAATCGCTCTCCATAAAAACTACAAAATTCATCAAAATTAATCAATAACAAAAAATGAAGTCTACACATAATTATATCTTGTCTTTGGGTATGTGACTCGTGTGAAAATTTTACTATAGGGCCAACATTCAAAAGTCTCAATGAGTTCTCATATAACAATTTGTCATGAACAAGCAAAAAGCACATCAAGGACCAAAAAATTTTATTGATAGTACAAAATTGCTAATGAAGACAAAGAACATAATGAATACAATTGGCTAGGAGTAACTGAAGCTTGTCATGAATGATGAGGTACTACAAAGCAAGTTTTGAGTAACACTAAACTTAAAATAACAAGATAAATTTAGTAATCAGAAGAATCAAATAGAATAACCCTTTTATATCATAGCATATTTTTCTAAGTAGATGAAAGCCACCAAGCAACAACACAAATGGCATTGTGACTAAGAAAGTTAGCAAGAAGGATTAAATAAGTTAACCCTTTTATACAAGAGCATACTATAATTATAGCTAAACAAAAAGCACCAAAAACTAGGGTATAAATAGCATTATCATAACAAAAACTAACCATCACAAACTGGTCAATTAAAGACAACTTGAAATGTTTAGGACTTACAAATTAATCAAGTTTAGAAAAAATACGAAAATAATATAAAGAAAAAACTTTAATCACATCTTTCTCATTAATCAATACCTTGCGCTTGTGAATCACAAAATTAATCAATACCACTAAGTACACCCTAGAATTAGAAGGCAAAAACACAAAAATACCTTGTGCCCAATGAGCAGCCGGAGCCCTACCTGAACTGATCATCTCTCTTGCTAGTTAACGTGCAGGGTAGTGACAAGATGGCCCCAGCCACAAGATTAGCAATACGATCATGGACCTCACTGAAAATCTAATTGTGGAGGAGTAGGAGGGAGCCCATGACGTTGTGATTGAAGTGAAGGATGAGGTCAAAATTTAGATCTTGGAGATCTCACTACTGTCGCAGTAGCCAATGTTGGTGATCCTGTGTTGGGAGTTGGTGATCGGCGATGAGGGAGATAGCGGGATTGATGGAGGGATTTAAAAGAGATTAAAGTATTCGAGGCCCTTGTGGGAGATGGATTTGAGGTTCAAGATGAGACTCTGAGATCACGAAGCCCCTCATCCCTATCTTCACCGCTTGCTTGCCACGTCTTCTCATTGCCCAACATTCAAGCTGACTATGAGAATGAAGGTAGGCATGAGAGGTGAGATTGAGAAAGGTTGGTGTTCTCGAGGTCACAAAAGCACCACTTCAGCTTAGCGAAGTGGGACTTCTCTTTTAGAAGTGTAACTTCTGCACCCAACTGTGTGGAAGTCACCAAAATGGCTGATTGTTTATTTTGTGATCCATCAAAAAGTGGCGCTTCAATCACTTTTGAAAGTAGATCCCATCCAAACAATGGAAGTGAGGAAAGTGGCCTCACTTCTGTCACTTCCAAAGTTAAGACTAATCTAAACAAATGTTATAAGTAGGTTTTATATTAAGATTTAGTCCTATCTTGTAAGAGTTTAAGTCTAATTTGTACTTTATTTATTGGGATGAGTCTTTTAATTTGATTTGGAATATGGAGAGAAAGTAAAAAAGAAAAAAACTAAATTTGATAAATTTGACTTTAAATTTGGTAAATTAAATAATACATATAATTATTTATTTGGTCTAATAATAGTACTTAACATTTTGCACGTGTGTGTGCGAACTAAGTTTGTATATTTAAATTTTTTATTTTATTTTTTTAAAAAAATCTAAAAAAGTGTTTACAAATAATTGTATCTATTTAGAAAAGGTATGATATGACTAATTTTTAATAGTCATATTACAATCCATAAATACACAGACATACCACTTTACTTGATACAGTCATCCTTTTCCTTTTTGTGTCTAAGAAATTTTTTGAGAAGCTTTCAGAAATTGTTATTTATAAACTTCTAAAGTTTATTATATCTTGTAAGAATATTGTCGTAATACTATAACAATAATCTTACTAGTGGGACAACTAATTCATTAAAAATAATGATACTTTGTGTCTCACAGCCTTAACAAATATGCTCACTGTCTTAACAATCCTTACCCTTGCCTATCATCCTATGCTTTTACCAATCATTCTCTTAAACATAATTGGTTGTTAATTTTCATTACATGCTGAAAAAGAAATCAGGAGCTAGATATTAGACCAAAACCGTTTGTAAGATAGGACTATAGTGACTGATGATGGGTCGACCTGCTGAACAGGCTAAAGAGCCAACCAATGAATTCAAACCAAGCACACCAGAACTAGTTCAACACCCCGGCTCCATGGACCAATCATCGTACCCACTCAAGATAAGACATCAGGTTTTTTTCGACAAGTTTACACATTAATTTTTTATTAAACACTATTATCTTAATCAATGCGATATATTAAATACAAATATATCAATCATGGTCTTTCATCAAAATAGAGCAAGACTCTGCCATGCATTCGGCCCATCGGCCATTATAACAAATTTGGGTATTTTGAGCGTTTTCAAAATATCCCAAAAAATAAAATGACAAAAAGGATTTTCCTGATGCTTTAGAAACACCAAACACCCAGAAAAAGCCGTGACATTCGAAAAATGTCAGGAAAATTTTTTTTTAAAGAGAATTTCCAAAAGAACACCACGAAAAACCACTATGAGAGACCATCGACAAACACTAAAAATACTCACACACGAGAGCCGACACTCTCTATTTTTCTATTTTCTTTATTCTCTCTATTCTCTCTATTTCTTTCTCTTTCTTTCTCTTTAGTTCAACCTCAGCATCACACATAAATCCTATGTATTGATAGAATATTTATAGGCCATTATTTAATCTGAATTTTATTCTAATTACAATATTTAATCAATCATAAGTCTAAATTCAACTTTGAATTTCTGCTTTAACTTAAACTCTACTCCAAGTTCAAGACGCCCAAACTCAATAATTTCCACTTTGTCTTGAATTTAGGCATGCCACTATCACGAAACTTCAACCATCATCTCTCATTTAGTCCCTCCCCCTGAACTATATTCAACTAATCACAAAATGTGAGCTCGAGCCAATCTCGAATTCACTCTTCGTACCTATAGTCTTATATTTTTGGAAGCCTTTTGAATGATCTGTATCTATTAATATAGTAAATGTAACTCGAAAAGAACGTCTATCTCCCGTCAAATCACTCCGAGTATCATACTTCTTCTTTATCACTGTAGTCATCAGAACTCCACCTATAATGGTATTTCCTATTAATTGCTAAATATTACCATTTTTCTCTTCTTTCATTAGGATTCTAATACCACGCGTCACCTTCATAACTCCATTTCTCATTGAATAATTACAGCCTTTTGAGTCTAGTATACTGAGTGAAATTAGATTCTTCTGTATCTTGGGGATATGCATTACCCCAGTAAATGTACAAACCGCTCCATTAAACATTTGGATTTAAACTGTTTTCACACCGGCGATCTCATAAGTCGAATTATCGTCCAACCAAACAATACCTTTTTTCTTATTCTCCTCACAAGAAGTAAATCAATCTTTTCTAAAACAAATATAGTAAGACTTACCAGAATCTAAAATCCACTCACCAAAAGTATCAATTTCTGCGGATACTATAAGAATGTCTCCATCCGCATTATTCTTAAAAGTATCATCCATTATTATTGTTGCCATATTGAAAGACTGTATCTTTCCACGTTCAGGGCGATGCCGCCTAATATGATTATATTTTTTACACGAATTACATTATACTTTCGCCTTTAATTTTGATTTAGATCATTATTTGTCTTCTCCACGTTTTCTCGATCTTTTTCTTTCGTAAGCTAGCAATTCTTCACCAATCTCCGTATTGATGTTAGAGTTTTTCTTTTTTTCATTAGAAAAAAGGTTAGTTGTCACCTCTTCCATTTTAAAAGTTTTTTTATCATAAAAGATTATGATTACAATATAATCGTATGAAATATGAAAAGACATTAGAAGAATTAGTGTCTTATCGTTCTCTTCAAACTTCACATCAATTTTCAATAAATCATTAATAATTTTATTGAAGGTATTCAAGTGATATAATATAATTATATTTTCGCTCATACGCAATCCATACAACTATTATTTCAAGTAAAACATATTCATGAGAATTTTTAACATATATAATTTCTCAAGTTTTGTTTAAACGTCCACCGCCGTCTCTTCAACAATAGCATTGTATAAAATTTCATCAGTCAAATTTAGAATAATTAAATTCAATGGCTTTTGATCTATTTCCTCCCAGTCTTCATCGCTTATCTTGATTGACTTTCTTTTTTTATCCTCTAACGTATTTTGCAGACCTTGACAAATAAGAGCCAGTTTTATTTTTTCTGCCATAAAGGAAAATTTATTTTATCGTTAAACTTCTCCATCTCGAACAAAGACTTTGTCATCTTGGTTATTTGCTCTTAAACTCCGATACCAATTGTTAGGATTCGTAGTGAAAGATTTATCAATCACCTTATTTTTAAACAACACAAGAAATAAAAAATAATAAAAGATAAAAGAAAATAATAAAAAAAAATACAGTGATATATATGATTTACCCAAAATCGGGTTACGTTCATGTAGGGAGCAAGAGATTCACTGTCAAAAAACTTTACAAAAACCAATAAAAAAGACGGTATTTTTTCTTATCAACTAAACTCTTTCACCAAACATCAATAATATCTTATTTTACTAGAACTCCTAATCAATATCTAAATCTAATTTGAATTTCTGCTTTAACTCAAATTGAGTTCGAGAAACCAAAACTTAACAAAGTTGAAAGAGAACATTTGCAAATCTCATGATACTTATGTAAATTTTTCTGACAGGAAATTGAAATGCCGTTCATTCAGGAATCAGTATACATAGAAGCAATTCCCGAAAAGAAGAAAAAGCAACACAAAATCGACGAAACTAGATGACGAAAAGGTTGAGACGAGAAGCACAAACCAAGGAGGAGCGGATTCTGCGCTACCAGTTCAGGTTTCACCCATCTGCTTGCACCAAACCCTTATCATCCAAAGCGCGAAGAGGATCATCGCCATTCCTACCATCCCAATCAACGAATTCACCAAGTTCAGCTTCCGAATGGGTCTCTCAATACCTCTCTCTTTTTTGAATTTTTGGAGCAGAACAATTGCGAACAAGATCGAATCACAGATCGGTCCTTGTCTCCGGTGAATTCGAAATCATAGCGGTCCGAGGAGGGCGAGGAGAGCGGGGAGCAGGGTGAAATGAAGACTGGGTGACGAATCGAGCTCTAGAGTGAAAGGACGTGATTGAGGTATCTCTTGTCTTTTGGCCGGGGCGGCTGGAGCTGGCGAGGCCGGGGGCAACAGGAGCAGGCGCGAGGTTGGGAGCGAGGACGGGGCGTGCGCAGGTGAGATTTTCTTTGGCGTCTAGTTTGGGTTTGGCGGGTGGAGATCAAAGATGAAGTCAGCGATTACCCTCGTTTCATATAATTGTCGGGATTTTAATTATAAATATCGACAATTGTTGGCGTCTATTGTAAACACCAGATAAACATCGACAAATCGCCGCTTTATTAGTCACTGAATAAACGTCATAAATTGTAGATGTTTTTTTTGCCATAAAAAAAAAAAAAACTGCCGTTTTGATTTTTATAATAATATAAATGCTACAATCGATAATGAGATCCTCTCGAATCTCTTTTGAGAAAATCAAACTCTTAACTCACCTCAAAATCAGGACAAAAAGTCAGATTTTTCCGACAAGTCTACACATTAAATTTTTATTAAAATCATGATCTTAATCAATGCGGTTACATTAAATACAAAAATATCAATTCTTCCGTCAAATAAAACTAGAGTTGTGCATTCCATTTAGAACCGAATCGAACTCAATCGAACCGAATTTGTTAAATTAAAATTTTCGATTTTAAAAATTCAAAAATCAAATCGAAAATTAAAAATTTAAACCCATTTTATTTTTTCAATTTAAATTTAATTATATTCAAATTAAAATCAAAAATCAAAACCAAAACTAATATTATATATTTATATATACATATAATTAGGTTCGATTGGGTTTTTATAATTTTTTAAAATCAAAAATCAAAATCAAAATCGAATATTAAATTTTTTATTTTTTTAAAATCAAATTAAACTAAAAATCGAATAATACTTCTTTTTCTTTTTTTATTTAAGCAACACTTTTTTTGATATAATAATATAAAAAATTAACTTTATTAAATTAAATTGAATTAAAATTAATTAAAATATGATATAATATTATAATAAAATTTATCATCAATTTTTTAGGATTTCTAATTTTTTTTTTCTTTTTCTTCTTCAGCAACGCGTATTTTTCATATAATAATATGGAGAAATTAAGTTTATAAAAGTTTAATGTAAATTAAAATAATTAAAATATTATGTAAAACATTATAGTAAACACCGTCATCAATTATTTTAGGGTTTCTAATTTTAATTTTTTATAAATTTTATAATATTTTTAAGCTCAAAATTATAATATGTTAATTTTGATGGATGTGGAAATTGAAGCCTAAAATCTTGATACAGAAGTTGCTGTTGTACACAATTTCATAGTCTCAAATAAATATGGTGTTTGTGTATTTAATTATGCTTTTTAAGACGTACAAGCACGTACTGAACGAAACAAGTATAGCAGTCATAAAATACTACACAGAACAAAAATATATTAAATGCAAAAGAAATATAGCGAATTCAACGCAAATATAAAATGCATAGGTTAAGAAGTAACATGTATACAGCGTTCAATCTTAAAAATAGCATAAATAAATTATTTTCGTAAATTCAATATAATTAGCGAAAATAAAACACGAATATATGCTAAAAACAAAATGTAGTAAAAAATCTATCAACAATTCAATTTCGGCAATACCAAGCGAACAAAAAAATTTAAATGTACTGAGAACAACGACTGTGATTGCAGTGTTAAACATTTTAATGAATTATTATCGAGTAACACTCTTAGTAACATTAAGCAACAACATTTCGTTTTAAGTCATTGATCTTAATGGAGATAGCATAAGGTAAAATTAAAGGAACTTTGAGACAACCATGTCAGGTCGGTAGATCGTTTCCCGACAATAATATGTTGTTCTACACCCGACAAAAAGGGAAAAATTGGGTTAAAAAAAGGCCAACAATAGAGTTCGTTTAATGAAATTCTTCCAATGTAACCCCGTTGTTCGCAATAAGGAGTAAGCTAAATGAGATTTCAGCTTACATCTCTCTTAAAACTATTTATAGTTTTAACTCATAACTTCTCACATAAACCTCCAATACGGGATACATGGATTACTATAAGCGCAATGTCAATACTTACTACATCGATCATCTTAGCCGTAAATTCTTCTCAACACATTTTTATTCTCTACTAGCAAACTTTCTTACCTATCCAAACACAACCGAACCATTAGTTGCAAATTAAATGCTCATACACCTCACATTCGATAATGCCATTTTGATTTAGGAAGGAAAAATCAAACTCCCAAAAATTAAAAATTTTCGTATTTATGAAAAAAAAAATAATAAAATTCTTGATTTCAAGAATATTAATTTCCGATCAAATTAACCGGAAATTGATGTCCACGAAGGAAATAATTAAATATATTCAAGCATTTTAATAATTAAATATATCATTTTTTTAAAATATTCTAAAAATTTTAAATTAAAATTCTCCGTGAAAATTTAAAATTAAAATTCTCCGTGAAAATTTAAAATTTTCAAACAAAACAAATAGGCGCTTGGACAACATTATCGAATAGATAGATTTAGTAAGGACCAACCAAAACTAGCACAAAACATGTAATGCAGCACAAAGCAAAACTAAACGCGTTTCTTCAAGCATCAGCTCATATGTCGAGCTTCTGCTGTATCTCCCCCAGTGTCTGCGCAGACTGCTGCAGCCGCGCGGCCTCCTCGTCAGTGAGATGCAAATTGCCAACACCAAGCACGCCTCCGCGGCCAAGCTGAGCAGGCAGGCTGAGGAAAACCTCCCGGTCGAGAGCGATGCCGTAGAAGCCCTTGGCAAGGAGCGAGACGGGGTGGACGCGCCGCTGGTCGCGGAGGAGGGAGCGGGCGAGACTGGCCGTGGAGTAGCCGATGGCCCAGGAAGTGTAGCCTTTGAGTTGGATCACCTCGTAGGCGCTCGCCACCACTGCCATGCGAATACGCTCCAACACCTCCTCCTCGTACTCGATCTGTTGCCTCTCCAGAGAACTTCGAAGAGGAACGCCGCCGACGCTGATGCTGGACCACAGCGCGACCGAGCTGTCCCCGTGCTCCCCTACCATGTACGCCTTCACAGAACCCCCCACAGCATTTCATCAAGCATTTGCCAGGCAATCGTTTCCATTCAACATTGGATTTATACCAAAGAACTTCGAACATAAAGCACCCTACATTATGCTGGATGTGCGGACAATCCCTGAACTATAATATTTGCGAAAATCCCTCCATTTGTATTTTCACTGGAAAAGACCCTCCTTCCCTAGCATCCCTCAACTAGAACTAACAAAAATATTGTTTGATTAGCCCTATGACCAACTTAACTTAATTTGTTTCCCTTGAATTGAAGCAAGTATCTATGAATATAACACATATAAAGGAGGAAATTACAAAAAGCACGACACAATTATGAGTCTAGATGCAGATCAGCTCATTTAATTTTTTTTTTATAAAATTAATATTACTTATTTTACATCGTTATTAAATTAAATTATCATAAAAAATTAAATAAATTTTCAAATTTTAAATTATTACGGAATTAATTTTAATAAAAAATATTAATTTATAAAAATAATTTATTAATTTTAATTTTCATCTTAATTCTAAAGCAAACGGTATCAAAAAGTCCTATGAGTAAATATCATGGTTTGGGAAAGTAGATATAAAATTTTGTAATTTACAAGGGTATATAAGCAAATTCTTTTTTTACTATATTTTTTAAAAAACATCAATTAAATTTAACAAGATCAAAATCAAAACTAAAATAAAAAAATAATCTAATTAAATTTTTAATATTTAGA
Organism: Trichopus zeylanicus subsp. travancoricus; assembly: GCA_005019695.1. Taxonomy (NCBI): domain Eukaryota; kingdom Viridiplantae; phylum Streptophyta; class Magnoliopsida; order Dioscoreales; family Dioscoreaceae; genus Trichopus; species Trichopus zeylanicus. The sequence continues at coordinate 536,636 of RXID01014476.1, read as the reverse complement.
TATTAGTCTAATTTTTTAGACTATTATGTTATTAGATATATTGTTTATTAAAATTTAAATAAATAAAAATAAAAATAAAATGATAATTTAATTTTTCAAAAATAAAATAAAATTAATATAGTTATTTTTTTTGATATTTAAATATTAGACCGATGATTATGATTTTGATTCTAAGGATAGGGTAATTATAAAGGATAATGTAATTATTTATGACTATGGAATATTTTCAACCGTTTTTTTCACTCAAGTCCTTCACTTCTTTTGACTAGATATGACTCAAATCCCAGTCCAGGGTACGCATGGGGTGCACGATAAATGCATTCGAAGGGGTATATCCGCAAAACAAAATGAAAAGAAAAGAAAAAGAGCTTTTGTGTGGACCTGGACGTCCTGGGCATTGACCTCGAGGTGATCGGCGAGGAGGGAGCGGAAGCGGGAGGAATCGAGGTTGGTGCCGGAGCCGATGACCCGATTCGGCGGGAATCCCGACAGCTTCCACGCAATATAGGTCAGCACGTCTACCGGGTTCGACACGACAAGCAGCAGGGCCTCCGGCGAGTGCCTCGCCAGCTCCGGGACGATCTGCTTGAACATCCCCAAATTCCTCTGCAGCAGATCCAGCCGAGACTCGCCTGGGATCTGCCGGGCTCCGGCCGTGATGATGCACAGATCCGACGAGGCCGTCACGCCGTACCCCGTGTCCGCCACGATCCGGGTGCGCGGGAGGAAGGCCGCGGCGTGCTGGAGGTCCAGCATCTCACCGCGGAGCTTGTCGGGCTTGGCGTCCACGAGAGCAAGCTCGTCGGCCAGGTCCTGGGTTAGGATCGTCTGCGCGATCGCCATGCCCACGTTGCCCGTGCCGATCACCGAGATCTTCGTGTGCCGCTTCGTCGGCGAGGGAGGCGCCGCCGATGGCACAGGGAGGAAGAGGGCGCGGGCCACGTCGTCGGCAACCCCGAGCTCAGAGAGAGAGGAAACCTTCTTCATCTTTTGGGGTTGATGGATGGTGAACGTCTGCCAGCTGCACGTGTTACTGTCTGTGTGGGCTATGGCGGCATTTGAAGCAGGGGAGAACGTGGCGGTGGTACGTATAATCGCGTGGGCGTTGACAGCTGACTCCGGAAGAAGAAAGGAAAACGAGCCTGTGTGCTGTCGCAGCGGTTTTCTGATTTTCTTGTAAAACAAGCTAGCAACACTTGCTTTCCCTTACGATTCTGTGGACGGCTGAAAATGAATATAAATATTGAAATTTAATTGGATGAAAATATATTTAAAAAATTCATACAAATATTTCTTATAAACAATTATATTATTATTATTTATAATACTGTTAATATTATTATAATTCATAATTTTATTAAATTTAATTTTAAAAATCATTTTAAATAAAAATATAGAACAAATTTTAATTTATTTTTTACTTGACAAAATTAAAAGTGATTAAAAAGAAATTTATTTTCTAAAAGTTACTGCTGAATAATTAAACATCACAGGCTCCATCCCCCGCCCAATACTAGCATTCTCCGGCATCATGGTATGATAATTAAACATCATTTAATTTGAGATTAAAATTAAAATCAGATTAAAACTAATGAATTATTTTTCTAAATTAATATTTTTTATCAAAATAAATATTTTAATAATTTAAATTTTGAAAAATTATTTATTTTTTTATAATAATTTAATTTAATAATAATAAAAAATATATAATATTAATTTTATATTAAAAAATAATTTTAAAATAAATTGATTTTGACCCTAATCTCAAAAATCAAACGAAACCTTAGACTGCGCGCCATCCGCAGCGCCCTACACAGTGCCATGACAAGCAGACGTCTGGAACACCATACCATACCTTTCCCTACACGTGATGCTCCGAGATTGGTCACCAGTTGGGTTAGCTGGGCGTGCCCCAACTCGATCCCAGCTGAGGTTGGAAGCTTTAGCAATCCACTGATGGAAAAGGTACTAGTTTCGGAGATCTACTACTTAGTAAAACGATTTTCTCGAGATCTTGCAAAGCTACCCCTTCCCCATGCTCCTAAGCCCACATGAAATGAGAATCGCAAATGAACAAAGGATTCTTCATAAGAAAACATAATAATACACACCATTATTAGATTAAACATGAACTATCTTCCATCGGAGCTATACACATACTGCACCTACTAAAACTTAGCAAAGTGAGAAAACGAAAAATACTGTCAGCATAGAAGGACCCATGCCACAATTTAGAAACCGAAGGTGTTCTCCCCGCTGTAGGTGCAATAAAGAAACCCATCCTCATCTTTCTTCTCATCGTATATTGTTGACATTATGGCCCCTGAAAATGTATGGGAAAGAAGATAGGCTTAAGCCTCAAAGTTGTCGTGAACAAAAGCTCTGAAGAAGGTGTCATGTATAAAACATCTTGGACAAACACTGTACGAGAGAAATTTACCTGTAGATGGGAGAGCATTGTCAACAAATATAAAGATGGCCTTCTCTGCACTCAGCTTGATTCTCTTGCGAATAACATAGACAAACTGGCCAACAGTCAAATCAGCTGGAACCAAATATCTGAAATTGTAACCAGACAGCAAGAAACTGTCAAAAGCAAGTGCATCCAAACGCACAGGGAAAAACATGGTCGAACATAGTTAAAATCAAAAGGTTCAGCACTAAAAATCTAAGTGAGAAGAGCACAGGGAATGAGACACGCTTACTAGACAGTCCAGAAAATGTAAAACCATCATATCAGAGGCAAAGCATGAGTAAATGAACATTTAAAACAGTCACCATATGACATAGATGTGATGAAGTGAGGAAGAAGAGCCAAACAAGAAAGACAATGCTTACTTTTTCTTGTCAATGTTCGGGATATCACTTCTCTCAGCCTTCTCCACAATAACCTGAACATTGTGTGAAATATTTCAGTACAGAAACACAAGAGTGAAGGAACAAGTTCATCATTACTGACAGCAGAGAAAAAACACAAGCAGGCATCAAAAGAAATAGAACAGTTGTAGCATAAAATAGTACGAGTAACTTGAAATTATTGAGTTCTTGCATTTCTTGGTTCTCTTAACCAACAAAAAAAGAAAAAAAAAGTTTGGTAAAATGACATAACTCCAACATACACCATAGCAATTGGGTTTTATTAGTATACACATAACTCTAATTGTATCTCATATTCACTGAGCCCACAGTATTACAGCATGCTGATAAAAGTGATAAAGACAACTATTACTAGGACATAGTATTCACATAACTCTGATATTTTCATACAAATATGAAAACAAGTTACAAGGAATTTTAAGATTTCCAACATGTCGACCTTCAAAGCATAGTCATAGAGAGATCACCAAACTTCTATAAAAACATTTATGACTTATCCAAAATATCCGCATAGAATTTGTCCTTGACATACAGTTTCAGAAAAAGCAGATGATGATTTTGTACATACTTAAATTAGATTTCTTTTGCTAGTAGATTCACACATTTGCATACTGCAATCAAGAATGCAAGAGTTCCTCAAAAGATTTCTTTTGCTTAGGGAATATGCACAATAAATTCATGAAGAAAAAAACAGTTGAATGAACAAGTCATTCAATCTTTATTTCTTATAGTTGTCATCCAATGGAAATCACATTCAAAATAACCTTTTACTGTCTTACAAGCGAAGGAAAAGATGATCAGGGGACTAGACGATGAACTATCATTTTCCATTTGTTTCCGTTATAGATTTTGAATATGTTTACAATGTCCAGTTGCCCTAAGGAGTTAATTAGGAGGTTAAGGATATGCAGAGAAAAGGTTAACCACCAAGCATCTACTGATGGTTATATCTTATGTTGCACTATTTTCTTACCTTGGTGCATATCAGCTAGTACAATATGCATAACTTTTTGAGCTAAACAGCAATCATTAAAGAGACCTAGCATACATTTAGGAAAGTAAATAGCTCATCAAGTGAGGGAACTGAGGCATGCTCATTCGCACAAGGTCCGTGACCATTCAAAAAGTCCTAGTTAGACTAGGATTCAGAATACTACTGTATTACTGGGTCGAATCCTTGTCCGAGTGGATTTTTTTCCTCTTGGTCTTCTACTCAAACTCAAATTCGGTCATGTTCTTAGATCACCCCTATAAATACCTTGTTCATCTAAAGGTTTTAGAGTGAGACATGATGAAACATATAGATATTTAGATCAAAACGCTCAAAAAACCTTGTAATAGCTAGGATACTTAGTCTCTTGTAGGGGTTTGTAAAATTGAAATTTCATAATCTCGCCCAAATCGTCTTTGCCAATAGAATAAGTCATATCCGAACCATGTAAATTTCTTCTATGCTCTTTTCCCTTTTTTTTCTTTTTTCTTTTTTATATCGAGAATTTCGGTGGATATCTCATTTATGTGCCACACACTAGGTCACTTTCGTGTAAAGCACTCGTGAATGGAATTCTTGATATCACTATTCCATGAAGTGAAATTTGAGGGCCTGGTCACTCAAATCCAGGCAACTGTATACTGAGTTGCTGCGACGATAATGCCAGCAGCACTTTGATCATGGTGAGAGTAAAAATGAGCTCCCTTTTTGGTCTCCTATCTGTAGCCATGTGCTCTCATGTATGTTGCTGAGCTGATCTTTAGGTTGCCAACAGAAAACAGGAACGAGGAGCAAGGAGCACGAGGGAGAAAAAGTAGAACATAAGAGAAATATATAACAAAAAGATAGAAGAAGAAACACAAATGAGAACTTTGGCCTCTCATTCAAACCCCAAGCCCTTCCCCTGCTCGAACCTCTGCCCTTTCTTAGAGATTTACCTTTTTTTCCCAATCAGGCTTTGTTGTTTTTAAGAGTTCTAAAAGGTAAAGAATAAATGAAGACTATCACAGAAAGTTAAAAAAAAAACTCCCTCAGATGTTCTGCAAACTTCTATTAGGCTCAACAGTACTCTGATCTTACCAATCTAAAACTTTAACACATTATATGTGACAGGATCCCAATTCAAGACAGACTAGGACATCCTGCAATTAATGTAAGATGCATGCAACATGTATGATTTCAAATAAATGCATCACGCCCTCCACCGAACTCCTGAAGCTAATACACATGAATTTTCCATTACAAGAAAACTAAAAACATAAGCTAATACTCCAAAGAAAGCCAACCGAGAAACTAAGAAAACGAAATGATTATCCTATGGTTGGTTTTGTTATGGCTTTATCATGTTTTAACCAATAGAAACCACAAACCACACAAGTTAAGTCAGGCTCTATCCCGAATTCCACAAGATAAATAAAGGGCAATATCAGCGCAAAAGCCATATGTTCTCCCAAACAAATAGAACAAAGCAGAACAAGCAGACAGACCACAAAATTCCATAGATAAACCAACAAATTCTCAAACAAAAAAAAAAGAAAAACAAATTATCCTAAGAAACAAAGAAATCAAAGGATCAAGTCTCACGGGAATCCTGTCAGGGTACTTCTCCCTGATCCTCGCAGCCTCAGCTCGTCTCTTCTCTGCATCACATAACCCCCATCGATCATCACACTCAACAACAAAATCACACAAAAAACGATGAAAAAAAGAGAGAAGAAACCTAAATCGTGCTCCGCCTTGAAAGAGCTCCTGGCCATGACTCCACTGCTCTTAACCAAATCAAACAAAACGCAAAAAATTCAGAAAAATCAATGGAAAAAACACCAAAAAAAAAAAAAAAGGGATTTGAAAGATCTGGAGAGGAAGATCGAGATGGATTACCAAAGAGGAGAAGCGATTGCTTGATCGGAAGAATGGAGATGATTGAGGGAAAAGTTTTGGGGGAGAAAAAGGAGGAGAAGTTGGAGGTTTTATAGTCTGAATTATTTTATGGTCGATGACGTGGACTCTGAGATAAAGAGAGATCATTTTATGTTCAGTCAAAGAAGTTGCTCGCTAGTCGGCTCGCATAATAACTGCCACTGTGGCGCCTTGTGATCAGCACGAAATGCCTCGAGATACGCTCTAAGTATTAGATTGGCTTGCAAATGGGTCGACACAGAACCCTTCATACCCACAGGACTATTGGACTGGGCTCCAAGTTGGAGAAAACGTTCTACTACTGATCCAGAAAATGACCTAGTTCCATTCCATCTATTTAGCTTTTTTTATTAATTTTGTATTATACACTGATCATTAAATATTGATTTGTTGAATGAATTCATATCTCCAAAAATTATGAATTGAGGTTTAGGGGCACTGAAATCCAAGGTTTTGAGTTTCGAAACTTTCAGCCTGAATCCTTTCAATTTTTCGATTACCTTTTGGTCAATATCACAATAAAACAATTTTAAAAATTTAATGTTTTTAAAATCGTAAGATGTTTAAAATTATTAAAATAATTGATTGAAATAGTCAAAATGAAATGATTGAAATTTATTAATTTTGTTAGACGCTGAACTTAATTTCGAAGTTTAAACCTTAAACCTTAATACACTCCACATTTATGTGGTGATATTGCAAAAAAAAAAATAAAAAATAAAAATTAAATTAGGACTTAAATTTTATTTATTGATAATTTCAGACAAGTTAAAATTTTTAATTCATGTGATATTTTTATAAGATAGTGACCTCTTTTGCTATTGTGTTCAAATGAGAACTACCACCCTGGCTGACTTGGCTCAAACTTAATTTGGACGAATTAATTTGCCAAACGTCGGACTAAGTACTGTCGGATTTGCGACTCGCGACGAGGTGGGCTGAGTTGCAGTTGTAAAATGTGATGTGTCTTGGTGATAACTCAGTAGCTAATGCATAGTTTATGAGAATTTGGGCCGGACTTGAGCGTTACAAAAATTATTTCGACGTTATAATAATATGAATAGAGGAAGAGAAACTTAGACAAGCATCGGAAAAAGAACCTCTTTCTTCTTCATTGTAAAGCTATGTTTGTGCCCTAATTTGGATGTTATCAAATCACTCATATCTTTCGAGAGAAAAATGTGTGCCCTAATTTGGTGTTATCGGATAAACGAGGACGATTTACGATTCGACATTTTTCCTTATTAACTAAAGTTGTTGGCAAATAGAGATTTATCGCACAAGTGTCACATCGGATACTCTAATGGATAGATTTTCGTATATTACTCTCGATAACTTACTGTGATAAAGCTCATGCCTCGAGCAGTGGCACTCGCCTAGGGGTGTGCATTCGGTTAAAATCGAACCGAACCGAACCGAACCGAACCGAACCGGCCGAACCGAATTTTCCGAAATTTTTGAAAACTAAAACCGAATCGAACCGAACAGTAGTAGAACTGAACCGAATCGAACCGAAATATTTCGGTTCGGTTCGGTTATAACCGAATTGCAAAACCGAAATTGACAGGGTTTGAATCTGGTCATTTGCATAAGGGATTAAGAGGGAAAAAAAAATTTAGTACAAGATATACAACAACAACACAGCAAGAGCAACACAGCAGCAGGCTAGGAGCAGCAGCAGCAGCAGCAGCACTTGAAGTATAATGTACATAATTGTCATATTTGCAAGAGCAGGCAGCAGCAGGAGCAACACAGGCACACAGCAGGAGGCTAGGAGCAGCAGCAGCAGGAGCAACACAGCAGGAGCAGGAGCAAGTGAGCAACACAGCAGGAGCAGCAGGAGGCAAGGAGCAGCAGCAGCAGCCAGCAGGAGCAATACAGCAGGAGCAAGTGAGCAACACAGCAGGAGTAGCAGCAGCAACAACAACACAGCAGGAGCAACACAACAGGAGGTTAGGAGCAGCAGCAGCAGCCGCAGCCAGCAAGAGCAATACAGCAGGAGCAAGTGAGCAACACAGCAGGAGTAGCAACAGCAACAACAACACAGCAGGAGCAACACAACAGGAGGTTAGGAGCAGCAGCAGCAGCCGCAGCCAGCAGGAGCAATACAGCAGGAGCAAGTGAGCAACACAGCAGGAGCAGCAGCAACAACAACAACACAGCAGGAGCAACATAGGAGCAGCAGCAGGAGGAGCATCAGCAGCAGGAGCAGCAGCTAGGAGCAGCACCCCTAGGAGCAACACAGCAGGAGCAGCAGGAGGCTAGGAGCAGCAGCAACAACAACAACACAGCAGGAGCAACACAGCAGGAGGCTAAGAGCAGCAGGAGCAGTAGGAGCAGGAGCAACACAGCAGGAGGCTAGGAGCAGCAGCAGCAGGAACAACAACAACACAGCAGGAGCAACACAGCAGGAGCAACACAGCTGGAGGCTAGGAGCAGGAGCAGCAGGAGCAGCAACAGGAGCAGGAGCAACATAGCAGGAGCAGCAGGAGGCTAGGAGCAGCACCCCTAGGAGCAACACAGCAGGAGCAAGTGAGCAACACAGTAGGAGAAGCAGGAGGCTAGGAGCAGCAACAACAACAACAACATAGCAGGAGCAACACAGTAGGAGCAACATAGCAGCAGCAGGAGCAACACAGCAGGAGCAACACAGCAGGAGCCAGGAGCAGCACAGCAGGAGGCTAGGAGAAGGCTGAGCAGTAACAGCAGGACAATGTATAGTTGCAGACTAGCAGTCTAGCAAAAGCGGGCAAGCTGCAAAACACTTCAACAGCTCAAATTCATGTAACAAGACAGTTCAAGACTTCAAGTCGCAGGAGCAGCAGTCAGCAGAGCAGCAGGAGCAGCATAGGAGCAGGAGCAGCACAGCAGCAGGAGCATGTATATTGTATAGTATCAGAAGCTGGCAAGCTGCACTACTGCAGAACACTTCAACAGTTATGTGGTTTAGAATAAATATGATCAACTGTAATTATGTGGTTCAGAATAAATAACAGTAATTATGTGGTTCAAAATAAATATGATCAATTCAGTAATCAGTTAGCATTTTAACTTTGAAGGATTATATCATGCCAAATGATCCATTAAGAAAAAAGCTTGAGAAATCTCCTGTAGTCCTGTGTACAGAAGTAACAAAACAGAAGCCAGAACTCAGAAGGCCCAGAACCAGAAGTTCCAACTTCCAAGCAGCATAACATTACTAGGGTGAAGCCAAAGAATGAGACAATCGTCCAATCAGTCACTTGCCCATATGCGAGCATAGCATATGGCAATGAGCCAATAATTCAACATCTTCATCGCCTCAAACAGCTTATGAAAAATTCAACAAATATTATTAAAAAAACCATAAAACAATTCCAAGAGGGTCATACTGTCATATTCCCTCTCTGGCTGTCCCCGTGAGCGAATGGTAGGTAGTGGTTGCCTTCACAGGCCATCCAAACAACCATGCCATTGCTACAAGTAGGGGTGTGCATTCGGTTAAAACCGAACCGAACCGAACCGAACCAGAGTAGGGGACCATTGGAACACCTCCGCATCAAAACACCAAAGACAAAAAAAACCTCAAATAAAAGCAAAAATTCAAGAGGCTCAGATGGCTTTAATGCATCATCAAAAACGAAGATGTCTCCCCTCAGGCATCAACCTGCTTGGCTGCTCCTGCAAAATAATAGTTGGATACATACCTGTCCCTCGATAGTTGGATCATACTGTTGAACCTAAAAAACATAGTAAAATATCATCACAGTAAAAGCAATTAAGAAAATATCAGGTGAGTAGGTATCTGGGTAAGGAACTAAGGACAGTAAGATTATAACTTCACACATGCACTGATGCTGCGATGCACATGAATGATAAGGATATATAAGAATGAATCTGTAAGAGATGACCATAGAAAGTTAGGAACATGAACAGAAATGCATAAAAAATAAGTAAACATATTCAAACCTTAAGATGACTTTTCAAAATTCAACGGTTGCGACATCCAATTTCATTTTTATCAACTCTGAAATAAAAAAAATCAATCAATGATTATCTGATCATAATAAAGAAATATACAATACAATAATAAAAATATTAGCAATGCAAATCTTACCCTCTTGAATCTTTTCAAGTTCTTCCAAACTTTCCTCAACATTGATTTCTGTTTTTGAATTTTTAATCCAATCTTGAGTGCAAATGAGAGCTTGTACTAGTGTAGGAGTCAAAGAGCTACGAAAACGATCAAGTACGCGCCCTCCTGTACTAAAAGCTGATTCAGAGGCCACTGTAGAGATAGGTATAGCTAACATATCACGAGCCATGTGTGACAAAATAGGAAATCTGCAGCTATTCACTTTCCAGAAGCCCAGAACATCAAAGTTTGGCTCATTTTTTTCAAGATCCTCTGATAAATACTTGTCTATCTCAGACTTCATTTCATCACCCATGAAACTTTTCCTATGCTCAGCAAATAGACTGCTTAAGATGTACTTACCTGATTGCTTTCGCATACTTGATCCTTCACCAGATGGCATTCCTCCCGGCTGTAGTCGCATTCTGTACTCTCTGAACAAATCATATACAACTTCACGCAACCTTCTCCTCATCATAACACCTCTTTCACCTTCATACATTTTTTCAACTCCAAACTCAACATATTCTAACTTGCGTCTTGGATCAAAGACAACAGGAACAAAGAGAAGCATATTAATCTTCTCTGGCTCACCCCAATACTTGTCATATTTGTCTTTCATCACAGCAGCCATTTCTTGGATTTTTGTATCACCGTTGACCTTCCACAGATTCAAAAGAAGGTTAACTTGACAAATTTCATCAAAAAATAAATTACTTGTAACATACATAGAGCCAAAAACTCTAAGAGTCAACTCATAGAAATGCTCTAAGAATGTAATAAATCGCCTCACATTCTGCCAGTCAAAAGACAGAGGAGTTCCATCTTCATCATTAAGCTCATGACGGAAATTGCTATCTTCCTCTTCAAATTTTTCAAAAGCCCTCTCAAAAGTTTGAGCTGCTTCAAGCATCATATAGGTGGAATTCCACCTTGTGGATACATCTAAACAAAGACATTTCCTGCTTTCAATTTTTTCAATTTCCACACATTCTTTGAACCTCTGCCATCTTGCTGGAGAATATCTCACATATTTAACAGCAGATCTAACCCGAGCAATGGAATCTGCCATCTCTTTCAAACCATCTTTCACCACAAGATTAATGATATGTGCTATGCAACGCATATGAATATATTTTCCTTGTGCCAAACAAGTGCCCCAATTCAAAAATTTTTTCTTCAAATAGGAAATAGCAGTATCATTTGAAGAGGCATTATCAACAGTAACAGTCAAAATACTATCAATTCCCCATTCAGAGAGGCATTTTTCAATTAGTTTTCCTATAACTTCACCCTTATGACTTGTAATCTTGCAAAAATTCAAAAGTTTTTTCTTCAAATTCCAATCAATATCAATGTAATGTGTTGTGATACACATATAGTTTATATTTTGAATTGAGGTCCAAGTATCAGTGGTCAAACAAACTCTCTGTTTGGACTCTCTGAAATACTGTTTCAACTTTACCTTTTCATCATGGTAGAGTTGAAAACAGTTTCTAGTCATAGTCCAATGTGAAGGCATTCGAAATCTAGGACAAGCTTGAGACATAAAATATTGAAAGCCTTCATGTTGCACAAAGCTAAAAGGCAGTTCATCTACAACAATCATATGTGCCAGTGCTTTTCTAATTTTTTCTTGATCAAACTTCCAGCTTGTTAGCACAGGCTCATTTGCTACTTCTTTCTGAATAGGTTGCATAGCAAGTTGTGTTTGATGTGTATCAACATTATATGGATATCGCTTGCACTGATTCATGTGATGTCTAAGAGAAGAAGTACCATTTTTTTTTGAATCACACAAGAATTCATTACCACAGTAGTTGCATTTGGCTTTGGTTGACTTGTCCGGGTCTGTGAACTTTGTGTAATGCTCCCATACAGCTGATCGTGCTGCCATTCTTTTCCTCGGCATTGGAGGCTTTGTACTGCTCGTAGATACATTGCCCTCATTTGCAACTTCGATAGACATAGGCGTAGAACTTTCCTGCGAGGCAGAAATTGGCATTGGACTTGGAATAACTGGATTTGTGCTTGAAAGCTGCTGACTGTCATCCTCGTTCAACATCTGTCAATAGAAAAATACAGAATTACATATTAAATTGTATGAAATCAAAAAACCTAATTTAATTTCACAAAATTCAACCCTAACCTTGCAATTTGATCCCGATGATGCCGTTGTAGAACCCTAATTTCACAAAACCCTAATTTAATTTCACAAAAAATCAACCCTAAATTTCATAATTTCCGAAATACTCTCAACTTGCAGCTTAATCCGTTGTAGAAAAATGAGAGATTGAAGCTCAGAGCGTGACCAGAGAGATATTGAGGCGTCGGGACTGAGAGTCAGAGCCTCAGAGGAGAGGAGGAGGGGGGTGGTCCGGGGGTGGACCATGGACGAAAGGATTAACAATAAAATCGTATGAAATCAAAAAACCCTAATTTAATTTCACAAAAAATCAATCCTAAATACCCTCACCTTGCAGCTTAATCCGTCGTAGAAAAATGAGAAATTGAAACTCAGAGCATCGACCAGAGAGAGGCGTCGCCGGGTCGGGACTCAGAGCCTCAGTCCTCAGAGGAGGAGGGGGGTCCGGGGGTGGACGAAAGCTGGAGGGATGAAGGCGCAGCACCGCAGGTCTGCAGCGGCGAGAGCGAGAGAGGCGAGAGCCAGAGCGGCGAGAGCCAGAGCGAGAGCGACGAGAGCGAGAGTGAGAGCGCCGAGAGGGTTAGGGTTAGGGTTAGCAACTGCAGAATAGCAGGCGTCGGCGAAGTGGCGAACCGCTCTGAAAACGGAGATTATATAGGCGGTCTGTTTGAGCCGATTAGACCAAAACCAAAATCAAAACCGCAGTATATAAGTATATATATAATTTGGTTCGGTTCGGTTTTTACGGTTTTCGAAAATCAGAAACCGAAACCGAACCGAAATTTAAATTTTTTTTTTTCAAAACCGAAACCGAACCGAAAACCGAATAACCCGAACCGAATTGGTTATTCGGTTTCGGTCGGTCGGTTCGGTTCAGTTAAAACCAAATAGTGCACACCCCTAATTGCTTCTTGCGATCTTTCCCCTCTCCGGACTCCAGCACTCCTCCAACAACTTATTATCCAAGTACTCCAACTGAATCACTTGCCTTCCCAGTGCTTCGCCAGTTCTCGAAGAAGACGCCATTGAGGAAGAACAAGATGATGATGATGAATAAGAAGAGCCGGTTCCCACAGAATGAAACTCCTCGGGAAAGTTAAGCACGGCCTCCTCCGCGGTGTTGGAGGTCCCTAGTCAGACTCTGACGTCGTATCGATTAGAGTCCCGTATCTCCGCCGCATATTTCCCCCAGGGCCGGCGCCAAACGGCGAGGTACCGAACTTCACCCTCCTCCCTGGTCTCCCTCCCTTTCGGCGATGGCGAGCCCTCTTCCATCTGCTGCAGTTACGAAGTTGGTTTGGCGGCGAAAATGGATGACCTTGGATTTTAAATAGGAGCAGGCGGGGGCTTGGATTGGCGACACGTGGCAAAAAGCACGGGACTGGACCCTTGGACTGAGCGAATAGGATTTTGGTTATATGGATTTTAAGTTTATTCAATTTCGGTTTTACAACCACAGATCATCTTCAATTTTGGTTAAATTATTTTTAAAATTATTTAACTAAATTTTGATTTTAAATTTAAAAATTTTAATAAAAAAATAATAATAATAAAAAATTATATATAAATTTTTTTAAAAAATATTAATTAAAATTTTTTTGATAAAAAAATAAAAAATGTGTGAGGAATCAAAATTTACTTTAAATCAGAATTGAATCCGAGTCTTATTTGAAACCTAATTAAAATTTTAATCACTGAATTAATAATAATTTATAATATAATTATAATATATAAATATAAATAATATATTTTTAAAATTCAAAATCAGAATCTAAGCCGAAACATCTTGTTTATAGCTGTTGAGTTTTAGATGTCTTGAACTCTAATTAGAGTTTGAGTTAAAGTAGAAATCTAAAGTTGGATTTAGATTTATATTATTAGGAGTTGTAATTATGTAAAACTAAGGCCCAATAAGAGTCTATAAATATCCTATAATATGTAGGGCTTATGTGTAGCGTAGTATTGAGATTGAACTAGAGAGAAATAGAGAGAGAGGAATAGAGAGAATGGAGAGAAGAGAAAGAGAGAGAGTGTTGGCTCTCGTGTGCGGGTCTTTCTAGTGCTTCTCGGTGGTCTCCCGTGGTGGTTCCTCGTGGTACTCTCTTGGAGATTCTCTCTGAAGGTGGAGGCGTTGCCGAGGCTTGGAGAAAGAGTTTAGTTGAGTAAGAAAGAGTGAAGTCCTTTATAAACTCTTGTAAAAGCCTTTATCTATTGATAGTGGATCTCCCGTTGTCTTATCTTGTTATTTTCTTTTATCTTTTATTACTTCTCTTTTCTTGTGTTGTTTGAGAACAAGGTGATCCGTGAAACTTCCGCTGCGAATCCCAACAATTGGCATCAGAGCCTAGAAGCAAACAACCAAGATGGCAAAGTCCTTACTCGAGGTGGAGAAGTTTGACGGCAAGATAAATTTTGCCTTATGGCAAAAGAAGATGAAGGCGGTTCTTACTTTTCAGGGTCTACAAAAGACGTTAGAGGGAAAAGAAAAGAAGCCGGTCAAGATAAGCAATGAAGACTGGGAGGAGATAGATCAAAAGGCATTGAATTTAATTATTCTAAGCCTGACTGATGAGGTTTTGTACAATGTCATTGACGAAGAGACGACGATGGACATCTGGACAAAACTCGAGAAGTTGTACATGTCAAAAAGCCTCACGAACAAGTTCTATCTGAAACAACAGTTGTACGGACTGCGTATGAGCGAAGGTACAACTATATTACATCACCTAAATGCTTTCAATAAGATTATCAATGATTTGCTGAAAGTTGATGTGAAGTTTGAAGAGGACGATAAGGCGCTGATTCTCTTGATGTCTCTTCCTGCTTCGTACGATCATATTGTGACCACAATTCTTTATGGTAAAGAAACTCTCAAGATGGAAGATGTGACAACTAGTCTTCTTTCTAATGAAAGAAGAAGAAACTCAAACATTGATATGGAGTTTGGTGAAGGATTGGTGGCTCACGAAAGAGGAAGATTAAGAGAGCGTGGAGAAGGCAAGCAACGGTCCAAATCAAAATTGAAGGCGAAAGTACAATGCTATTCATGTAAGAAGTATGGCCATATTAGACGGTATTGCTTGAACGTGGGAAGATAGAGTCCTCCAATATGACGACGGCAATAGCGGATGATACTTCTGATAATAGTGCGGATGGAGATGTTCTTGCAGTATCCGCAGAAATCGACACTTCTGGTAAGTGGGTTTTAGATTCTGGTAGTTCTTATCATATTTGCTCCAGGAAAGATTGGTTTACTTCTTATGAGGAGAATAAGAAGAAAAGTACTGTTTGGTTGGGCAATAATTCAACCTGTGAGATTGCCGATGTGGGAACAGTCAAAATCCAGATGTTTGATGGAGCGATTCGTACTCTTACTGGGGTGAGACATGTCCCCAAGATGCGAAGGAATCTAATCTCACTTGGTGTACTGGACTCAAAAGACTGTAATTATTCAGCAAGAGATGGAGTCATGAAGGTGACACGTGGTATTAGAATCCTGATGAAAGGTGAGAAGTGCGGCAATATTTATCGATTGATAAGAAACACCATTGCAGGTGGAGTTCCGATGGCTACAGTAGTGAAGAGGAAGCATGATACTCGGAGTAATTTGATGTCTCCTCAAATTACTTTTACTACAACAGCAGACACAGGTCATCCAAAAAAACTTCCAAAAGTACAAAACTGTAGGCATGAAGAACAAATTCGAGGTCGGCTCGAGTTCGCATCTTGAAATTAGCTGAATAAGCTAGTAGCCCAGGGGAAGGGGCTGGATGAGAGATGACGGCTGACGATTCGTGATGATGGTACGCCCGAGTTCAAGCCAAGGTGGAGATTGTTGAGTTTTAGATGTCTTGAACTCTAATTAGAGTTTGAGTTGAAGTAGAAATCCAAAGTCGGATTTAGATTTATATTATTAGGAGTTGTAATTGTGTAAAACTCAGACCCAATAAGAGTCTATAAATATACTATAATATATAGGGCTTATGTGTGGCGTAGTATTGAGATTGAACTAGAGAGAAATAGAGAGAGAGGAATAGAGAGAATAGAGAGAAGAGAAAGAGAGAGAGTGTTGGCTCTCGTGTGTGGGTCTTTCTAGTGCTTCTCGGTGGTCTTTCGTGATGGTTCCTCGTGGTACTCTCTTGGAGATTCTCTCTGAAGGTGGATGCGTGCCGAAGGCTTGGAGACAAGAAAGAGTTTACGTTGAGTAAGAAAGCGTGAAGTCTTTTGTAAAAACTCTTGTAAAGCCTTTTCTATTGATAGTGATCTCCGTTGTCTTATCTTGTGATTTCTTTTATCTGTTTATTACTTCTCTTTTCTTGTGTTGTTTGAGAATAAGGCGATCCGTGAAACTTCCGCTGCGAATCCCAACAATTGGCATCAGAGCCTAGAAGCAAACAACCAAGATGACAAAGTCCTTACTCGAGGTGGAGAAGTTTGACGGCAAGATAAATTTTGTCTTATGGCAAAAGAAGATGAAGGCGGTTACTTTTCAAGGTCTACAAAAGACGTTAGAGGGAAAAGAAAAGAAGCTGGTCAAGATAAGCAATGAAGACTGGGAGGAGATAGATCAAAAGGCATTGAATTTAATTATTCTAAGCCTGACTGATGAGGTTTTGTACAATGTCATTGACGAAGAGACGACGATGGACATCTAGACAAAACTCGAGAAGTTGTACATGTCAAAAAGCCTCACGAACAAGTTCTATCTGAAACAACAGTTGTACGGACTGCGCATGAGCGAAGGTACAACTATATTACATCACCTGAATGCTTTCAATAAGATTATCAATGATTTGCTAAAAGTTGATGTGAAGTTTGAAGAGGACGGTAAGGCGCTGATTCTCTTGATGTCTCTTCCTGCTTCGTACGATCATATTGTGACCACAATTCTTTATGGTACAGAAACTCTCAAGATGGAAGATGTGACAACTAGTCTTCTTTCTAATGAGAGAAGAAGAAACTCCAACATTGATATGGAGTTTGGTGAAGGATTGGTGGCTCACGAAAGAGGAAGATTAAGAGAGCGTGGAGAAGGCAAGCAACGGTCCAAATCAAAACTGAAGGCGAAAGTACAATGCTATTCATGTAAGAAGTATGACCATATTAGACGGTATTGCCCTGAACGTGGGAAGATAGAGTCCTCCAATATGACGACGGCAATAGCGGATGATACTTCTGATAATAGTGCGGATGGAGATGTTCTTGCAGTATCCGCAGAAATCGACACTTCTGGTAAGTGAGTTTTAGATTCTGGTAGTTCTTATCATATTTGCTCCAGGAAAGATTGGTTTACTTCTTATGAGGAGAATAAGAAGAAAAGTACTGTTTGGTTGGGCAATAATTCAACCTGTGAGATTGCCGGTGTGGGAACAGTCAAAATCCAGATGTTTGATGGAGCGATTCGTACTCTTACTGGGGTGAGACATGTCCCCAAGATGCGAAGGAATCTAATCTCACTTGGTGTACTGGACTCAAAAGACTGTAATTATTCAGCAAGAGATGGAGTCATGAAGGTGACACGTGGTATTAGAATCCTGATGAAAGATGAGAAGTGCGGCAATGTTTATCGATTGATAGAAAACACCATTGCAGGTGGAGTTCCGATGGCTACAGTAGTGAAGAGGAAGTATGATACTCGGAGTAATTTGATGTCTCCTCAAATTACTTTTACTACAACAGCAGACACAGGTCATCCAAAAAAACTTCCAAAAGTACAAAACTGTAGGCATGAAGAACAAATTCGAGGTCGGCTCGAGTTCGCATCTTGAAATTAGCTGAATAAGCTAGTAGCCGAGGGGCAGGGGCTGGATGAGAGATGACGGCTGACGATTCGTGATGATGGCACGCCCGAGTTCAAGCCAAGGTGGAGATTGTTGAGTTTTAGATGTCTTGAACTCTAATTAGAGTTTGAGTTGAAGTAGAAATCCAAAGTCGGATTTAGATTTATATTATTAGGAGTTGTAATTGTGTAAAACTCAGGCCCAATAAGAGTCTATAAATATACTATAATATATAGGGCTTATGTGTGGCGTAGTATTGAGATTGAACTAGAGAGAAATAGAGAGAGAGGAATAGAGAGAATAGAGAGAAGAGAAAGAGAGAGAGTGTTGGCTCTCGTGTGTGGGTCTTTCTAGTGCTTCTCGGTGGTCTCTCGTGGTGGTTCCTCGTGGTACTCTCTTGGAGATTCTCTCTGAAGGTGGAGGCGTTACCGAGGCTTGGAGAAAGAGTTTAGTTGAGTAAGAAAGAGTGAAGTCCTTCTTGTAAACTCTTGTAAAAGCCTTTATCTATTGATAGTGGATCTCCCGTTGTCTTATCTTGTTATTTTCTTTTATCTTTTATTACTTCTCTTTTCTTGTGTTGTTTGAGAATAAGGTGATCCGTGAAACTTCCGCTGCGAATCCCAACAATTGGCATCAGAGCCTAGAAGCAAACAACCAAGATGGCAAAGTCCTTACTCGAGGTGGCGAAGTTTGACGGCAAGATAAATTTTGCCTTATGGCAAAAGAAGATGAAGGCGGTTCTTACTTTTCAAGGTCTACAAAAGACGTTAGAGGGAAAAGAGAAGAAGCCGGTCAAGATAAGCAATGAAGACTGGGAGGAGATAGATCAAAAGGCATTGAATTTAATTATTCTAAGCCTGACTGATGAGGTTTTGTACAATGTCATTGACGAAGAGACGACGATGGACATCTGGACAAAACTCGAGAAGTTGTACATGTCAAAAAGCCTCACGAACAAGTTCTATCTGAAACAACAGTTGTACGGACTGTGCATGAGCGAAGGTACAACTATATTACATCACCTGAATGCTTTCAATAAGATTATCAATGATTTGCTGAAAGTTGATGTGAAGTTTGAAGAGGACGGTAAGGCGCTGATTCTCTTGATGTCTCTTCCTGCTTCGTACGATCATATTGTGACCACAATTCTTTATGGTATAGAAACTCTCAAGATGGAAGATGTGACAACTAATCTTCTTTCTAATGAAAGAAGAAGAAACTCAAACATTGATATGGAGTTTGGTGAAGGATTAGTGGCTGACGAAAGAGGAAGATTAAGAGAGCGTGGAGAAGGCAAGCAATGGTCCAAATCAAAACTGAAGGCGAAAGTACAATGCTATTCATGTAAGAAGTATGACCATATTAGACGGTATTGCCCTGAACGTGGGAAGATAGAGTCCTCCAATATGACGACGGTAATAGCGGATGATACTTCTGATAATAGTGCGGATGGAGATGTTCTTGCAGTATCCGCAGAAATCGACACTTCTGGTAAGTGGGTTTTAGATTCTGATAATTCTTATCATATTTGCTCCAGGAAAGATTGGTTTACTTCTTATGAGGAGAATAAGAAGAAAAGTACTGTTTGGTTTGGCAATAATTCAACCTATGAGATTGCCGGTGTGGGAACAGTCAAAATCCAGATGTTTGATGGAGCGATTCGTACTCTTACTGGGGTGGGACATGTCCCCAAGATGCGAAGGAATCTAATCTCATTTGGTGTACTGGACTCAAAGGACTGTAATTATTCAGCAAGAGATGGAGTCATGAAGGTGACACGTGGTATTAGAATCCTGATGAAAGGTGAGAAGTGCGGCAATGTTTATCGATTGATAGGAAACAATATTGCAGGTGGAGTTCCGATGGCTACAGTAGTGAAGAGGAAGTATGATACTCGGAGTAATTTGATGTCTCCTCAAATTACTTTTACTACAACAGCAGACACAGGTCATCCAAAAAAACTTCCAAAAGTACAAAACTGTAGGCATGAAGAACAAATTCGAGGTCGGCTCGAGTTCGCATCTTGAAATTAGCTGAATAAGCTAGTAGCCGAGGGGCAGGGGCTGGATGAGAGATGACGGCTGACGATTCGTGATGATGGCACGCCCGAGTTCAAGCCAAGGTGGGGATTGTTAAGTTTTAGATGCCTTGAACTCTAATTAGAGTTTGAGTTGAAGTAGGAATCCAAAGTTGGATTTAGATTTATATTATTAGGAGTTGTAATTGTGTAAAACTCAGGCCCAATAAGAGTCTATAAATATCCTATAATATATAGGGCTTATGTGTGGCGTAGTATTGAGATTGAACTAGAGAGAAATAGAGAGAGAGGAATAGAGAGAATAGAGAGAAGAGAAAGAGAGAGAGTGTTGGCTCTCGTGTGTGGGTCTTTCTAGTGCTTCTCGGTGGTCTCTCGTGGTGGTTCCTCGTGGTACTCTCTTGGAGATTCTCTCTGAAGGTGGAGGCGTTACCGAGACTTGGAGAAAGAGTTTAGTTGAGTAAGAAAGAGTGAAGTCCTTCTTGTAAACTCTTGTAAAAGCCTTTATCTATTGATAGTGGATCTCCCGTTGCCTTATCTTGTTATTTTCTTTTATCTTGTATTACTTCTCGTTTTTTGTGTTGTTTCAGAATAAGGTGATACGTGAAACTTCCGCTGCGAATCCCAACACATAGCCGGAATCAATTCTACCAAAACTTTAAACCATGGGTCAAACACGGGCAATATCTTTCTTTGGAAAAGCTCGCGGTCCTATCTTCCTCTTGCGTGTGATTCCAGAGCCACACGTTTTCTAGGATTGTTCGTCATGGCCTCTCGTGCAGCTTGTCACCGCTGTCCACTTCCTTCAATTTTTTCTCCATCCATGAAGTACTTCGTGAGATCATCCAACCCGTTCACCTTCGCTTTGTTCATTTTCTTTTTCCTCTCTTTCTTCTTCTTCCACCTGAGGACGGTACATGTTAGATGCCAAAGTTGGAATGTTAATTGCACCCTCGCAAGTTCTGGAACATGCCTTTGCGAATTATTCATTAGTATAGTATACTACAATATCGTTCTTATGTGAGCACATGTTTGATTTGATGAACTCGTCAATTGTTCTTGAAGAGCAGTTGAAAACTGCGAGACTCTAATCAACGATTAATGCAATGACAGACTATGTTTTAAAGAAAAATTAGGATAATTGTAGCATAAATCTACAAAGGAAAAGTTCATGACCTGAGCGGTGTATGCAATGCGATCTAATACATATGCTGCAAGTAGTGAATACCCAATCAAATTTGTCTTCAAAGGACTAATAATACAACACAGTACGTACTTCATGCTTCAGCACGGAGTTGCATCGCATAACTGTGCATAATAATACCCAAATAATGCACAAAACAGATTAGTAAATGACCAAAATCGGCATCTATTGTGTTAGCACCACGTTTGCTTCTTGAATAAAATAATATATAAAAAAATGACAATAAAAACATATGCGTGACTTCAAATGTCAAGTATAATGCTTCAAACAAGATAGTCCATGAAGTATAAGCCCATGTCGTAGAAAACCACATTAGCATGTCTTTTCCGACTGGCTGCTGGGCGTGGAGGTTGTCCTGCATGCTGCGGTGTCTGGGATGGCTGGGATGGCTTAGATCCCCCATGAAGCGCTAGTGAGGATTACACCATTCTCCACATTGTTAGAGGCCATGGGAGGAGAGGTTGTAGCTGAATCATCCAAGTGCTTCGTAAAATTATGGAAAGACGTTGTGCAGGTAGCACAACCACATGCCTGATCAGCTCCACAAATCAGTTGATAATCATCCTAGGACTTGATTGGGTTGTTGATGAAAGGAGCTGATTTGGGTAGCTTTGTTCAAAAGAAAAAAAAGGAAACAAGTCAAATTTATGATATTGCACAAATCTACATGAAGCAACAGAGAACTAACTGCAATGTAATCACTCTGCGAATGCCAAGAGAATGTGAGAGAGAGAGAGAGCGCGACAGAGAGAGATAGAGCGCGACAGCGAGGGATCACAAACAAAAAGAATCAGGAAAATCAAAACCAAACCAGGAATTTTTTAAGAGCCAAAACAATCTTTAACTAATGAGATCACGAGACCACAAACCCTAAATCTGCCAAATATATATATCTTGTAATTCTTATTGTTGGTACTTTTAATCATTCAAATAAATGTTTCATGAACAATCATGAACATGATTTAAAGAAAAATTGCCATGAACATTGAGAGTGCGTTCGGTTTGAAATTAGAATTAAAATTATTTCATTTTAACTAACTTATTATTTAAATACAAAAAAAATAGTCAGATTATCTTTACATTACTTTAAAAAGTAAATTACAATATTACCCTATATTTATTTATTCAAAGCTTAATAAATAATATACCCAAGAGCATAAAAATTCAAAAAAAAATTAAACTATTTATTAGTCAAATTTGCATCCAAACATAAAAAATTTAACAAGATTATTTTTTTGTATTTTAATCTTGATATTGTGTTTGAATTTAAACTTGATTCCGAACCAAATAGTGCCCGAGACATCATAATTTATTTCTAAAAAATATTATAAAAAATTAAATAGATAAAAATATGCTTGATCAATCATGAAGGCAGGCAGTTAGTGACGAAGAGAGGAGTGCGCACAGGAGGAACAAGATCAGGACAACCAAATTTTAAGGTTGGTCACCGCTTTGAATTCTACGATAGATGAGAGAAAAAGAAGTGAGAGCTAACACTTGATTTTTCAATTCTCTATTTTTTTTAATTTTCTAACTAGATTGATTAAGTAGGGTTTTTTTACTTTTTAAATGAATTTTTAATTTTTTTAATATTAATATCATTTGTTGTTTCTACTGATATTCATGTTCGATCGAGGATATCATTTATTATTGTTAATTTTTCTAAAAGATTTATGTGTTTGTTTTATAAATTATGAATAGAAGATTCATATGAATTGTATTTTAATAGATTTCTATTTAACTATGAAAGGTAATCTAAAATTTTTCTAATTCCTATTAACTTTCTTTCAATATAATAAACTTGTTATAAAATATTATATAGAATATGCATTAATTAAACATATATAATAATATTTAATATTAGTATAATCAATGTCAATTATATGAAAAGTAGCGTATGTAAGGTGCATGATTTTTAAACTTCCATTTTTTGATATTTGAGCAACATATATGTTTTATACTTGTTCATACTATATAATCATATTTGTTTGATTTATATATATATACATATATTTATGAACTAATGTTGTTAATTTAGTGATTTGTTATGTATTTAGGAAACACATATTTTTGACTTAATTTGTTAAATTCTAAATTAACATATCTATGGATATATATCTAGAGGAGCCTAAATTGTCTTCCATTATTGATTACTTTGGATTTTAATAATTTAGTATTGTAAGACTATTTAATAGGAAATATCTTGCCCATTTTAAAAATTTTTCATATTTATTGATACATAATATTAGGAGAGTCATAATTTAATTATTGTTATTATTTCTCTTTACTCTATGGTAAACGTAATGTATCATTTAGGAAGAATTACTCTTTTTGATGATATCAAAAAAAGGAGAACGATATGTATGACTTGTTAAACTTGTATTAGTGTTAATGTTGTTAAAGACATGCTTAGTTATTATATATATATATAAAATAATTTATCATTATTAAAAATGAGGGAGATTGTTGTAGTTTGGATCCTAATAATGATCAAACTAGAGTCTAATAAATTTATTTGGTTGTGATTGATTTAGGATTAGCAATATTCATTCAACCCCATGAAAGATTGATTCTGAAGATAAAACTTGTTAAATCAATATTGTGAAAATAATGACTCAAAAATAAGAGAATAATGATAATATGAAGATAAATCTCGAAGATCAAATTGGATGTTTAAGAATACTCAAAACTACAAGATTGACTCTAATCGACTAAGTTTAGTTTTTATTTTTATGTCGAGTTGAGGATTTAATTGTTAAATTATTAGTTTGACAGCTTAATTAACTTCAAAATATCTTTACTAGTTTATTTTATATTTGTCCAAGTTATTTTAATAAAGTGTTAAACTATTGTCTAATTGTGATTTGTAATATAACTAAACTAAATTTATGTCTTACATTTGGTTGTCCAAACTTAGCAAACAGAGAATAAGTTTTTTATTAGCAAATCCAATTGTCTAAACTTTATAATTTGGTTATCCAAACATTGAGATTTGGCTGTCCAAATATTTAAATTCCACTGGGCAAACATGTGTGAATAAATCATAATTACTAGTCTTTTGATTGTTAAAATAGGTACGAACATGAATTCCATTGTTAAAATAGGTAACAATAAAATCAGGAGTGGTTCCTAATGACTACTTTTTCATTCCAACAATTGTAACAAAAGCTTAAAAATTATTTTCTTAAGATCATAAGTAAAATTTAACATTCTTAAGAAAGATCTAATTTCAAATAAAAACTCTAATTAGCTTTAGATTTCAAAAGTTTATATTATCATTATTAATAATCTTGAGAGTTTCTTAGTACGAGTGTTTTTATTTATAATTTTAATTCTTCACCAAATTATATAAATCAATTTGCACTCTCTTTATTTTTTTTATTCTCTTTATACACCTGTAATTCTTTTGATCATTATTTAATTTGTAATTGATTGATTATACTATTAATTTCGACCCCTGATCGTAGATGACCCAACAAAAGAGAGCCTCCCAATCGACTATGATACCTGCTGGTTAAACTAACCTCGGGAACTGGTATATCAAAAGGCAAATTATTTCAAAAACTTGCATTTAAATTTCCAGGATTTATAGGTAATATTAAATGACTTCAACAACCCAATACGATATTATCCGTAGTTACCATACCAGAAACTTGCTAAATTGAGTGAACAAGAATTAAACCAATTAGCATGACAGCTGCTGCAGCACAGTGAAGCTCTTATTACATAATATTTGAATTTAAGTACAGATGATGGAAATTATTTTGCATGTTGCTCCTGATGTCTTGCTCGCTGTTTCCCATCAGGTTTCACAATGATTTACACCTTATGAT
Source organism: Trichopus zeylanicus subsp. travancoricus (assembly GCA_005019695.1). Taxonomy (NCBI): domain Eukaryota; kingdom Viridiplantae; phylum Streptophyta; class Magnoliopsida; order Dioscoreales; family Dioscoreaceae; genus Trichopus; species Trichopus zeylanicus. Next base: position 511,736 of record RXID01014476.1, on the reverse strand, counting down.
CCAAGAAACACTGCTGCTGCAGCTCAAAACGCACAGGACAATCAAAATCCAGATTATTTACATGTTGCTCAATTGACAGTTTAACATGAAGTAAAAGATATGGAAAAAAAACGAGTGTTAAGCTTTCAAACAGGAAAGCAACTAGTTGAACTCAAGAATTGCCATCTGGGTTTCTTGATGCTTCAACTAAATAATGTATGCACTGCAAAAACAATTTCCTTATTGCCTGCAAAGCATATGTGCTGTTAATGCGCTGCATTTCTGCTACAAATCCGTTGTTTTCAACTGAACTTAAATCTCTAACTTGCAGCAAAATTTGATGCATATCAAATTCCAAAGTGTGGCAGAACAGTCTTTACAAAGGAGTAAGAAAGTGCACCAGTGAAAACATAGCTGTCCACTCTATCAAGTATGCCCCCTGCACATTCGAAATCCAATAAGACAAATGCTAAGACTAAATTTTTGTTGCTATAATGAGTAGGAAATATGACAAATTACATGAGAGAGTTCCATTAACCCAAAAAAAGCAAAATGAAAAAACTGGATCAAACAATCATAAGGATGAATTTGCTTTCCTGCTTTTCATCCAAGAAGAGGCCAGATATTTTGCTTCGTTTCATTCTGATGTTTGATTATTATCCAAAACATCTTAGATATGTTCTCACACCGGCTGGTCCATCTATAAACATCCAAGAAACATGGAAGAATAAAATAAAACATTCCCCAAACCTATCTATTACGAATCCAAATCGATGTGTTGTCACCCACTTTTGTCCATCACTCAGCCCTATCTGAATAAAAGATAAACCATCTAAAGGTACGTTTGGATAACCCCAAATTCCATAGGAATTGCAGGATTCATAGGATTTTTTTCCTTCATAGGAAAAAAATTTCCTATGAAGGTGTTTGACACCCATTTTACAATCTCGATTTCATTGGAATATGAGCTTTCCTATGATTTCATACGAAAATTTTTTAAAAAAAGCCAATCACTTTTTATTTTTCATATGCAATGGTGTTTGCATGCAAGCTTCTTCCTCTCATTAATGACTTTACTCCACTAACCATAGTATTTCTTATAGCAGGTGTGATTACATGGAACCCTAAATTCGATGGGAAAAGTTTTCAATGAATTATTTTCCTAAGTATCCAAATGGGCCATAAATAAAAATTAGCTCAAGAGGTCAACAAATAACTATTGGCATATCATTTCTAGCATTTTCTTCATTTCCATTGGCAGTCAAATCATATAATCCGTCCTCATTTTCAGCATCCTACAGGATTTTGTATATACTCTAGGATAGAATTTTCCAAAGTGCAGAAGTAAGAGATTTCCATTATCTGGTACGTCAGGGAATTGTACACATTTAGAAAGAACATCCAAAAGATTTCCCTCATAAAGGATTACTCGTGTGCCTGAATATTGAGTTGTATTCAATGTGCCAACCGCATCTGTTTGTCTTCATGATTTTTTTTTTCTCTTTTTGGTAACATGACTCCATGATTTCACTAAAGCATTATAGTGAAATCACAAAATAGACATCAACCAGGTATTAACAACCATTCTTCTATGAAAGAACACACGCTTCAGCAAACCAGTAAAGGACTGAGATAACAGAAGACATTATATGGAAGAATTTCTTATCACTGGGATTCACAACGACTAGCGGCTGCACTACCAGCAAAACAACCACAACATCTGTTGAAGTAAATAGAATGTCACAGAAAGATTGTTTACCATGTCCAGGTATGAGAGATCCAGAGTCTTTAACACCAGCATCACGTTTTATCATAGATTCAATAAGATCCCCAAACAGGGATCCCACAAAGTTGAGAACTCCAAAAGCTGAAGCACTGAAATGCACAAAATCATCAGCATGGTAGAAAAACCAGCTCAAATAAAATACTGAAGAATCAATTAGTAACATATGCAATCAACCATCAACAGCAATGAAAATCAACTCCATAACAACAACCTCAACCATGAAATTAAGTGACAAACTAACTAAAACAAAAGGATTAACTGTTCAATTTACTGACATCATTATCCAGTAACTGTTCTTTCCATTTCCTTTTCTGCTTAGTTCAGATGTGGAATCTATCTGAACCAGTGGGCGGACAAGTTTCCCTGGTAGAAACAAATGCACTATGTTTGAAACAAGTTAAAAACTGCTGCTCATTTTACATCCTAATAACTCCTAAAATTTACAAACTGCATAATGATTTGCAGTAATTTTCTTTACACAGGGTTTTTGTTAACTTTGTGAGCTAATCTATAGCCAGGCAGCTGACCTCCATCAGATCACCTAGGTGACTGATTAACTGCATCTATGAAGACTGCCTTGACAACACTGGAAAACATCAACAAAGCAAAAAAAAAAAAAACAAAAAGTGCACTCTTGATGCAATTTGACTTGGACACTTTTTTAAGAAGCCTAACAGAAGAGCTTTTAAATGGAAACATACAATAACGGAGTTATTCTTTAATGCATCTAACTTGAAAAAGTAGAATAAGGGGTTGGACCACATGGACCAGCATAAGAATTGCTTGCAGACTGTTTGAGTAAATAACATGGAACAAACTCCATAACAACCACATGCTCCCAAAACCATCCAAATCCATCTTCTTCCTCAATCAACACATGCCAATAATTAAATGTAAAACTGGAACTGATTCCAAGTTAAGAAAACGAAGTATGAACATGCCTCCTATAAATTCTAAACAATTAAAATCAGATGTTCATGGCAGCCTGAACTATTAAATATATTTTTGGCTTTATAACTTCCTGTAGCTACCTTATCAAAGATGTTGGCCAGTGCAAAATCTTTGATAGCATCATCGAGACCACTATACAGCCAATCAGACCAGCAAAAGCTCCTTCTAAAGTTTTTTTTGGGCTGATATTCGTAAGTGGTGTGCGACCAAATGCCTGCAATGAAAAAAGGAATTAGTCAACATAGTACCAGAAACTGCATAAATTACTATTGTGCTAAATAAAACATTTCTCTGTATATGTAAGTGATTTGATTATTTTAATATGACATCAAAATGATCAACTAAGCTAAAAATTTCTTAGATAATGAAGAACAACTTAGAATGAATCAAACTTTATTCAACATATTGGAACTCAAAAACAAAGCACACTAGCACACACAATTAGTTCCCTTCATATGCTACAGAGATGGGGCCCTATAATGGATCTATACCAAAATTGTCCCATATAGGAATATATGGGTTCCATAACTTATGCTTCAAACCATTCTAAACTATCATACCAAAAAGATACTACTAATAGGCTTGACAATCTGAGATTTCAAGGTTGTAAGATGGATGTTTCTTTTCCTTTCTCTAGTGATAATGACCAAAATTTTGCTTTATTTCCTTTTTTGTAACTGTCACTAAGTCTCATTAAGTAAGAACACCATGCTGGCTTTCTCAAGCTCATATCATCTACTCCTACCAGTAGCTGCTTTGGATACATCCAACATTAACTTTGCAACTAATGTATTCATCTGAAAACTCATAGTCCATGGCAACAATAGTAAGCACATATCTCAATTTTTAAAGAGTACTTTGATCCTGAACATAGGAATCTGATAAGGACTTCTGGTGATTTTCAACTAGAAGAATATTCATATTTTTGTATATATTACAGAATCATCACGGAAGCTGGAAATCATCAATTCTACTACTTATTCTCTGAAGCCAGAACCCAGCATTATGACATAAATAATCTAGCTTCATATGCTACATTGATTTATAGCCTGGTATCTAGATTAAATGTCTTTAAAATTTGGTTACTTCATCATAAAATCAGCGAAAGGATAATGCCCCACAAGGTAGGATGACTATAAAATAAATTATTCCTTACTTAAGTATGATAAGGAGTTGCCAAAACATTCAATGTCAAAAAACTTAATTATAAGGTAAAAATGATGCTAATCTGAGTTTTATAAGTGATTTCAAGAAGATACCCTTCCACCAAGAAAGGCAAATGTATCCGCTGCTATTATGCTGCTAATGCAAATCAAGGTCGCAACAAGGCCAACTGTCCAAACTTGCCTACCAAGCATTGGCCACATGTTTCCTATTTCTGCAAGCATAAAGTTCAATGTGCTATGCGGTAAACCAAAAAAGAGATTATAGATACTTATTAAACATTACAGAAGTTATTGACCATACTAAGCTTCCCGCATGACTAAGAAAGAAATTGCTCCATAAATTAAAGGTAGCTTAAGAACATACTGGAATTTAGTGCTGGGACTTCCAGACCACATCGGAGCTTAATCCAGAAACAAGGAAGATACCCACAGTAGAAGAGCCCAAACATTGCACTACTCAGCTGGGCAAAACGGGGACTTCCCCTCTGGAAAACCAAGGCTATTGCCACAAGAAATGCTGATGATGTCACAGACACATCCATGTGACCAAGGTACCTAATCATGAATTATGGTAAAATCAGATATGCATTCCGGGAAACAAGGAAGCTGTATGGATGCCTCCAGATTTGCAAAAGACAAAAAGTTTCAAAAAAGAATAAAAATGCCTCGATCATATCCACAAGCCATTTTTTCTCCTGTGTAACCAAAGTGTCCAACATGTAAAAATTGGCATTCAGAAATATCAGAAAAATAATTTTAGTCCATATTTCCTTTTGTGAAAAACCATATCCAAATTTATCACCATTGCATACTGCGACTTCAACAACAAGAACCACAAAATTACATTTTGAGGATGCTGCTGAGACAAAAAGATTGTTCTTCCAGTAAAATGCAAATTTAGGCAACAATATCACACTTTAATAAGTAAAATGATCATCAGAGCCAAGCATTCTACAAAAGCATTTTGATGAACCTCTGCGCTGGTCCCTGAAGAATGTGGTTATGTTAAAAAGATGAATCATTTTACTGGAAGAAGATGATGAACCAATGAGGTCAAGTTAAGCATGAGCAACTTGAGAAATGAATTGTGACAAGCCTAAGCTGGCCAGAAACAAGATAAAATGGCAATTACAAAACCAATATTTCTAATTTTCTAATAGACTAATGTTTCCTAGACCTACAAATTTATTGGATGAGGATCAAGTAATATCAGGTTACATAAATGGATCCAACATTCTATTTATCCAAGAAATCTATGGCAATGATCTTCCAACCTTCACACCAAAAAAAAAAAATCCTAAGTTCCAACCTAAACTCAAAGAAAGTATGGAACAAGTAGGATCATATGAAGCTGTTATTAAATTCACATCCAGTCCTTCTCATCAATCTGAAACCGTATTCATGGTAATTCAAGTTATTTAGAAATCCACCTCAGTATATTTTTTTCATTAGCCCGAAATTCTACACATCTAGATCCCTGCTCTCGCATCAAAAGCTAGGCAGATAAAGGATCTTTCAACGTACGCTCCGCACCTAATCGTAAAAACCAACTGTTCAACTTAAATACATCACTTAACTCCGACAAATAAATTCTCAAATCAGATCGAGAAAACCATTAAAGAAACAAAGTCATTCAAATTCAACCAAAAAATCAGAAACTTTACAGCGTCAAGATGGGCATGAGAGCGCAGATAACCGAGCAAACCCGGGAAACAAATCTCGGTGGTGGCGTCATCCCGGCCGCAATCCCCCGGCTGCGAACTAGCTCAAAATACTCCCGCGCTGCAACGAAGACTGCACCCGCCACGGCCACCGTGAACACCCAACCGCCCGCCACCACAACCGCACCCGCGCCAATCCCGATCCCCAGCCCGAACACCACCCTCTTCCTCAGCTGTTTGTTAGAACTCTCCTCCTCCACGCCCTACAAAGCCAAATCTCAGAATATCGAATCAAGAACGCGAATCAATTGCAAACACAGGGGAAAGAGCATTACGCAGCCGTCAGGAGAGGCTGCAGCGGCGATGAATTGGCGTGAAAGGCGGAGAGAGAGCGAGGAGGTCGGCGACGAGGGGGCGTGGAGGAGGACAAGCGTTTTGGGGCCTGGGAGGGAGCGGGAGGGGCAGAGGGCAGCGATGGAGAGTGGCGTGAGGCGGCATGCGGCCATGGCTGGGGCTACGCCGGCGAGCTTATCTCGACGGCGGCGGCATTTGAGAGGCGTCGACGGGGAAGAAGACGACGAAGAGGAGTCTTGCGTGGGGGAGATTCGAAGAGGAATGGCCCACATTTCGCCTGCATCCGAAGTGTTTTATAAAACACCTTGTATTCTGTCAGAATTGCGACAAACAACAGTTTTCAGTATTTGCAAACAAACCCCTACTTCTGTTTTTTCCGCAGAAGGACACCTTGTCGACTATCCACGTGTTACTTATGCTTGGCTAAACCATTTCTTGCCGCATACAAAATATTAAAAAATATTATCCAATCACGCTTTTGGTTATTGCGATCGACAAATCCAGACCGTCAAATCTGAATCCAACAATTCAGATTTATGCCGATCCAGCAGATATGGACTGTCCATCATCGATCCTACAGTCGTGATCTACCGGATCGCCATGGATCTGAACGGTTGGATTCAAATCCAAAAATCCGGATTTGTCGCTACATTTGAACAGAACTAGCTCAGCAGCGCACAGACCTGAGGTCCGTTTGTTTTGAAATCAGAATCAGTATAGCATTTTGTTTCAAAAATTTTTTTTTATAAAATTAATATTTATTATTTTATATTATTATTAAATTAAATTATTATAAAAATTAAATAGTTTTTTGAGTTTTAAATTATTGAATCTTTAATTTTAATAAAAAAATTAATTTATAAAAATAATTTATTAATTTTGATCTTGACTTTAACCTTAATTTCTAACTAAATACGCCTGAGTGTCTTAGAGAGAAAGGAGCTGAAGGCTTAAGAGTAGCATGATTTCTTGACGGAGGGGTCAATTCTCGAGAGGTGTTGACACGTTTCATTTCTTTCTCCACAAAGAAGAAGAAGAAGAAGAAAAAGGAAAAGATAGAGAAAAAAGAAGACGTAGAAAGAGATGAGTTTGTTTTGCAGGTGCTTCAGGTTCATGGTGGGCATGGCCTGCGGGGTGTACATCGACCAGAACTACAACGTCCCCAACATGAAGCAGCTCGTCCAATCCGCCGAGTGCTCACTGCCTGGCGATACGAGAACTCCTACCGCAAGCCCGACAGAGACAACACGGAGAGCACTCCTCTGCCACCATCCATTGATTCAGAAGCATAAAACAGGACACGGAGATGCATCGTGCATGTTCTGCATCTTTCATGTTTGTTCTATTGGATTTTGTTTCATATTATGCATGCGTCCTGTACCCATTTTATGTGCTCTGCATCTGTGGTGTCTCTATTATCCAGTTTACACTGAACATAAGAGTGTTTTTTTTTGCAAATACACCCAGAGAATCTAACAGTTGCGTGCACCTACTAAGACCAAAAGCTCCTTTTTTTCAGGATACTAAAAGAATTAAGAATTAGACAAGGAGAAACTTCAACGGAAAAATGAGCTCAAGACGACTAAATATGAAAATAATTAGGAAACAGTAGGTAGAATTTATTAAAATGGCTTGTTGAGAAGAGGGGTGTTACACAGATAAGAGTTCCTGCCCAGAAGCTACAATAAGCATAAAAAGAGGACTATTTTCTGTTCAAAATTCTCAGACACGATACAATTTGGCAAAAGAACTAGTCAAATGAATTATGTCCCATTCTTCTGGGAGATGATCAAGTGATACAACTGAAGAACAGATTCATGACTTCATGAGATGGCCCAGAAAGGCCGCAACCAAAGCAATGAGCACCACAAACACCAAAGAGAAACCACCATGTTGCTTACTGATGTCTCGCCTCAAAAGCTCCTGCATGAGGATCACAATAGGGCCATCATAAATCATCAATCTTACATGGCAAGAATTAAAGGAGAAATTCAAAGACAGGGTTTTCTATAATTATTGTGATCTAGACTACTATGAAGCTGTCACTTCAGCTTTTCAAATTTGAAAGAGAACAATTTCAAAACATTTATCTAGAGAAAAAACTTCAATTAAAAACACTGAAAGATATACTAACATACATTGGTAAAATTATTACACCAGGCATTGTTAGCATATATTAGAGCAGCAAATTCATTAGGTTGAACATCCTTCATAGCTTCTAAAGCAAATAATAAACAAATCGAGATCAGAATTGGTCAAAGCATATTATCAGAAGATGCACAAGCAATCCTGCTTGTCCTCAGGGTATGGGAAGTTTCAGGTTATTTCTAAAATCATCTGCCAAATGTATTTCAGCAAATTCTACAAGAAATACAATAGTTCACAGCATTTTTCTCCCCATTTTCATATGTATAATATCTGCTATAGCCCAAATTCAATCAACACAGAAAGCAACATTCTAAAAAAAGAAAGCATGATTTTAGAACTACAGTAATCCGCTAATGCCATGTGTTATAATTGCTTTCTCTGAAAATATAGTACTAATGTCCATTATACATTTTTTTTATCTAAAAGCATTCATTTCAGTAATACATGTTTGAGTCCATATAACAACAAACAAAAATTGTATACTAAAAGTTCCTTGAACCATTTTTTTTCTAGTAACACTTCTGCATTTTACAGTACCATACAATGATTAAGAGGTAAATAATGAGCCAAGGTTAGGAGCGAAATCCTATTTTAAATTGCAAATTATGGCAACAAAGGTAAAGGAAGAAAGTATAGGAGTATACATAATTACTGCTAATACTAATGATGCAGTTGGAGTCAGGGTGGCCATTGTGTATGACAAGATAATTAACTCAAGGATCCTATCCAGCAGATTTTTGCAGAAGACATAGAGAAATTGCTATATTTAGGAATATTTAGGACTACCACAAACCTTGTGCATAGTGTGCTGATCAAAATCATTCACCATCAACAAGTATTAAACATCTAAGACTTGATTAGGAAAAATGCTGCAATCAAATGGACTTATTGCACCATTATAAGTAAGAATAATGCACAATTTTGAGTTAGAAGGCAACTCCAAGGCTACTCAGAGAAATGCAGGAAACCCAAATTCTGAGCTTTCATGATGAGAACTAAATTTGAAGCAGAAAAATGATTATTTTTGTGACTCAAACATAATGAAGGTCAGATCATCAAGATTGGAACAACAGGAAAATAATAAAGAAGAATGACAAAACAGTCTTCATTGATGGCTTGATGACCATAACAGATACCCAATATAAATAGGAAAGTCATAAAAATCTAAGCTACTTGACAACACTTTGGAACCTCTTTTGTGACACTTTGGGACATATTGTCATATACTTGATGTTCTCTGGCAGACATCGTTGAGTTTGTCATCAATATATTGCTATGTGTGATTGAAGAGGGAAATCAAGTAGTGGAACAAAAAATCTTACATATGAACAAACACAAAAACAATCACATCTAGAAAACCCAGACTACGAAATAGGATCTTCTAAATCATAGAGTCATGGCCAATTTGACACCATTAAATGACCGCAGTAGTTTAAATCACTAGGAAGAATCTTATACCACACATTTTCTAAGGAAAGCATAAACACCATTGATGTCAGAAAGACAATAATTCAATTGAATAATCAGCATAAACATAGAAGTCAGAAAAAATGCCATCATAATGTATTTAGAAAAAATGGCTGTCAACACCCAGACTTAGCTCGAGCCTTTTCTTTAAAAACTAGAATAGGCTGTGCCCGAGGCCTCAAAATCATTGATCGGTATATAAGCTTAGGCTGTCAATAAACTAAAGCCTAGCTCTAAATATTCCAGGCCACTCACTCCAAGAGAAGAGGCCAGCCCATTCACAACCTTTAATAGGTATTAACAAATTATGTGCTATAACTATTCCAGTAAAGTGTCTTCAAACCTGAACCGAAGAACTTAGGAACTTGCATTATTAGAACTACTCATACCAGTTCCTTTTGAAGTTTATTTTTCTGTTGAATTGCAGAATTTTTCTCCTCCGTCAACCTTGAAATCAAAGCCATTGTCTGCAAAGCAGGTCACACACCTTAGCAAACTAAATTCTGAGAAGTCTTGCAAAATTCATTATACCATAATCTCTTTTTTTTTAATGCATAAAACACAAAAAAAAAATGGATTAGCACAAGAATAGCAAGTAAAGACAGTAGAAAGCAAACTAAGATGTGGATAATATTGGCAGGACTAGAGCTGGAGCGGACATCAAAGAAAATGTTGGAACAGATAACAAATCATAGGATACAATCTTATTTAAAAATACAAGAAAAAAAGATGTTTGGAAAAAAAATTGTCTTATTATAGGCAAGAAATATAGTTTGTAATATTCTAAATGTTCAAGGAGGTAGTTTAACCATCTAATTGGGAGGAAAAGGTTCTCGTTCCTTGTTCCCTACAAGTACCAAAACCGTATGTTCTGCAATTTGACATCTAAAGAAAATTAATGTGTCATTAGATCGATAGTAGAAACACTAGAAGCCCATACCTGGGCCTAATCACAAACTGGATTGCGGGTCAAATGTCCTTTTTTGAATTAGATATGAAACAGAAACACCAAATGACAATGATTGTAAACTAGAGAGGCCAATATTTCACTACCAGCCAACAAAGTAGCTAAGATATAATTTTACATTACGGACTCGCAGCTTCATTTCATTTACTTTTTTTTCAGAAACCCACATTTATAACAATAGAGATCTGTTTAAAGCTCGTTCTCACAATAACCACTGCGAAGATAGTGTGCTATAGACAAATACTTGCAAAAGCAGATAAGTCAGCAAAGAAGTATCTTAAAATGCTCAGATTCATCCGAATTCTTGCCAACTGCAGTAGTGCACCATTCATCTAAGGGTGAGATACAAGGACATATCAATGTTAACTCTAAGATACTCTATTTGCACCATTATATTATAGCAAAGCAACCTACTTCACAGAGCTGACATCAACTATAGGAGCCAGCTTCCAGAATTAGAATTTAATGCTCACAGAAACTGAAGAAGAAATAGGCTTATTCCAGTAAATTGATACACCTCATACTCATATCTGACCAAAAACTTTCCAGCAAATATCAGGTTAATGCTTTCACAACGTTTAGGAGAATCATGGATCACTAATAGGAACAAAGGCATTCAAGTATGGCTTTAGTGTGACAACAAAATGAATCTGCAGGAGAATAAACAACAGGAAGATTATGCATGCATAGTAAACTCAACACGAGGCAGAAGACCACTTTGAATTTCCTGCAACATAAATCACATTTAATGCCAGAATCGAACCATATACAAATACCAGTTTTTACCAAAGACTCAAGTTATCAGTTGTCATTTAGCACAGCAAATGGCGATATATCTGGTCCATTTTATAGTGCTAGCATTTTCTCTCTATTGTCCTCACTGAAAATTTGAGATATTTGAATCAACTACAGTACAGCAAAGCCACCCACAAGGAGAGGACAGGAGAGAACCCTATTTACTTGCTTAATATATTTGAAAAGGTCCCCATGTTCCCAACTCTAGATGAGAAGGCTTTTCAAGAAACCACACAATTCTGTCCCTACTTTCTCACTGAGTACAACCTTTGTCATCTAATTTCTACGCATGCTCAAGGAGTCATACAAGCAGCCTTTGTTAATAATCAAAGCTGAGAACATTCAATTCAACCTCTTCTCCTATTATTTCTGACTTCCTTTTAGTTTAGAAGTTCTTATTAAATCAGGAAATGCACACCAAAAATACTGCACACAATTTACATTTCCAAAGACAGGAAAGCTATAGATGTTTGAAATAGAATGCGGTCAAAAAGAACATTTTTTAATGTCAAAATAGTGAACCACATTCACACTAATATCATCAAGGTATCTGTTGAGAAACATACAAAAAAGTTCAATAATGTCTCTGAAAAGGTTTCCACTGGAAACAACCCACTTGATACACTTGAAAGAGACAAATTGAGGGAATAGTTTTTCCTTCTATTGAGATTGTCTTTATAGTAATTTACAGTATAATTACAGTACAATATCAGGAATAGAATATCAACAAAGAGGAAACGAAATCAGCCTAAAATAAAACTTTCTAAAAAATAAACTTGACAACTAGCTGATACCTATTTACCATATTTACATGATTTACACCTCAAAAACTTCCCTAAATAATCCTTATTCTTGACACTCCCCCTCAAGATGGTTTAAAGATGTCTTCCATACCCAGCTTGCTTACTAACCATTCGAACTGTCTCTTGTATAGTCCCTTCGTAAGTAGATCAGCTACTTGTTCCTTGGTAGGGACATAGTCCACACAAATCACACTATTGTCTATTTTTTCTTTGATGAAGTGCTTGTCGACTTCCACATGCTTTGTGCGATCATGAAGTACTGGATTGTGTGCAATTGAAATTGCTGCTCTGTTGTCACAGTGCATCTTCATTGGCACCGACTCTGAAATCTTCAACTCCAATAATAATCTCTTAATCCACAAAACCTCACAAATTCCCTGCGCTAAGGCTCTGAACTCAGCCTCTGCGCTGCTTCGAGCTACCACATTCTGTTTCTTGCTACGCCAGGTGACTAAATTGCCACCCACAAATGAGCAATATCCCGAAGTAGACCTTCTATCAGTTAGACTTCCTGCCCAGTCTGCATTAGTATAGGCTTCAACTTGCAGATGTCCCCGACGTTTAAACAGAAGACCTTTACCGGGTGTTCCCTTCAGATACCTTAGGATCCGGTACACTGCTTCGAAATGTTCAGACCCAGGCGAGTGCATGAATTGGCTGACTACACTCACCGGAAAGGCTATATCAGGTCGAGTGTGTGATAAATAAATTAGCCTCCCGACAAGTCTCTGATAGCGCTCCCTCTCCTTTACAGATTCTGTCCCCGCTGGTTGCAGTTTGATGTTGGGCTCCATAGGCGTCTCAACTTGCTTACATCCTAGCATACCAGTTTCGGTCAACAAATCAAGGACATATTTGCGTTGATTGACAAATATACCTTCCTTGGATCTTGCAAACTCCATTCCAAGAAAGTATTTCAACACTCCCAAGTCCTTGATTTCGAATTCTTCTGCAAGCTTCCTTTTAAGCTCTCCAAGTTCCTCGTAGTCACTCCCTGTTAAGATGATATCATCAACATATACAATCAACACAGCAATTTTACCTTCCTTTGAGTGTCTGTAAAACATGGTGTGATCAGCTTGACTTTGAACATAACCAAGTCGCTTCACAGCCTTGCCAAAACGTTCAAACCATGCCCTTGGAGACTGCTTAAGACCATATAGGGACTTCTTCAGTCTACACACCTTTCCAGCTCCAAACTTTGTTTCAAAACCCGGAGGGAGTCTCATAAACACCTCTTCATCTAGATCTCCATTTAGGAAGGCATTTTTAACGTCCAGCTGATACAAAGGCCAATTGAGATTAACTGCAAGTGACAGTAGTACTCGAATTGAGTTAATTTTTGCAACAGGGGCAAATGTTTCCTGATAATCTATTCCATATGTCTGCGTAAAGCCTTTTGCTACAAGCCTCGCCTTATATCTCTCTACACTACCATCCGCTTTGCTCTTAATTGTGAAAACCCATTTGCATCCTACTATCTTTTGATCCTTAGGTACGTCAACAATTTCCCAAGTACCATTCTTCTTTAAGGCATTCATTTCTTCGAACACTGCTAATCTCTAATCCTGGTCTTCCAGTGCTTCCTGAATGTTTCTAGGCACAACATGTTTCGAAATATTAGTAGTAAATGTCTTATGTGTTTCGGATAAATGATCATAAGTTATATATCTGGCAATGGGGTATTTGGTATAGGTTCGAGTACTTTTTCGAAAGGCAATGGGAAGGTCAAGATCATTTTCTTGTGGGACAATTGGGGTCGGACTCTCGAGACTGACACTGGAAGGCTCAAGAATAACAGGTAAAGGAATGTTTTTCTGTGAGTTAGGAAAAAAAGAGGTACCTGGAGTATCCATAATTCCTTCGCCCGGGGCTTCCAATGAAGCTTATGCTGGAATGATTAATTCATCTCTCCTCCTTCTGAGGACATTTCTCCTAAAATAAACCACAGGTTCAAGGATATTTCGATTCTTCTCCATTCGTAGTATTTCCTTTTCCGACAGACCAATTTCACAGTCGACAATTGTGGATTCAGACTCCCCATTTTTTTCATTTTGAAAATCAAGAGGTTGGTCAATAACCAAATTTGGAAGAGGTTCGAATATTTCCCAAAAATTTGGTTCCCTTATATTCTCCCCCTGAATTAAATTTTTGGTAAAATATGGTTTTGTTTCCATGAAAGTGGCATCCATTGTTATGAAAAAACGTTTCGTGAGAGGGTTAAAAAATTTGTAACATTTGCGATTTGCAACATATCCTAAAAAGACACATTTTTCTGCCCTAGGATCTAATTTCGACCGGAATCTTTTAGGTATGTGTACATATGCGATGCAGCCAAATATTTTTAGTGGTAAATCCGAATTGATTCGAGATTCCGGAAAAAAATTTTTCAAACAGCCCAGCGGAGTGATATGTTTTAAAACTCGTGTAGGTATCCTATTAATTAAATATGCTGCAGTTAAAATTGCATCTCCCCACAAGTATTTTGGAACATTCATGTAAAACATTATGGCCCTAACAACTTCAAGTAAGTGCTTATTTTTCCTTTTCGATATCCCATTTTGTTCTGGAGTATCAGGGCAGGTTGATTGATGTAACACGCCCTTTTCTTTCAAAAAGGTTTCTACATATTGATTGAAATACTCTGTTCCATTATCGGTTCTCAAAATACTTATTTTTGTTTGAAACTGGTTTTCAATCAAATTGTAAAATTCTTTAAAAATTTTTTCGACCTCAATTTTTTCTTTCATCAAAAATACCCAACACAGTCGAGTATGGTCATCTGTAAAAGTTACAAACCATTTTTTTCCAGATGATGTAGTTACCTTTGAGGGTCCCCACACATCACTGTGAAATAAATAAAAAGGTTTTGATTCAAGATAAGGTCTAGGAACATATGTTCTACGTTGACTTTTTGCAAGAACACAGCATTCACATTGAAAATCTAAGGGATTCATTTTTTTAAACAAATTAGGAAACAAATGTTTCATATAAGAAAAACTGGGGTGGCCTAAACGGCAATGCCAGACCATTATTTGATCACGAACAGAAAGGGAACTAATACTACTAAGCCCTTGAATAATTTTATTACCTGGTAAAATATTCTCAAACTAGTAAAGACCATTAATCATTCTAGCACTGCCAATCGTCTTCCCCGAGCTCCGGTCCTGAAAAATACAATGAGAGTCACAAAGAAACCACACGACAGTTCAAGTCTTTGGATAATTACTAACTGACAAAAGATTGCAGGTAAGTTTAGGTACATAGAGAACAGACTTAAGGTCTATCTTTTCAGAAATTTGGACCAAACCTTTTTCGGCAATAGGTGAAACACTTCCATCTGCAATCCTAACTTTTCTATTTTCAGGACAAGGTGAGTATAGTTTCAACAAGTTTAAGGAGTTGGTCATATGATCAGACGCTCCAGAATCAATTATCCATGAAGCAGAAATTCTGAAACCACAAGAGAAGGCATTTATTTCGTTACCTGTATGTGCCACGGAGACACTAGGAGTACTGGACGATGGATTAGGTTTTAACAGTGCTAGAAGCTGCTCCAGCTGCTCTTTGGTGATGGTGCTGGCAGTAGTCTCGGCCTCATTGGCAGTGGGAAAGGCACGGTCAGTTTTCTCCCCTGTTCTGCCCTTGAAGTTGGCGGGTTTGCCATGAATCTTCCAACAGGTTTCTCGGGTGTGACGCGGCCTGTTGCAATAGTCGCACCACACACTTGGCTTCTCCTTTAGTTTACGTAGGTTGGCAGCACCTCTGCGCATGTTTAGGCCTGTAGAAGCAAGGGCAGAACCTTCAACGGTAGCAGCAGGTCCCTTCTTGCCGAGCATAACATTCCTCCGGCTCTCCTCCCTCCTAACTTCAGAGAAGACTTCGCCAAGGGATGGCAGCGGCCTCCTACCGATAATTCTCCCCCTCACCTCGTCGTACTCAACATTGAGGCCAGCCAAGAACTTGAATATACGACCATCTTCCACTGTTTTCTTGTGGTGCTGTCCATCTTCAGCATTCTTCCACTCATAGGCATCAAAGAGATCAAGGTCCTGCCAGAGTCTCTTCAAGGAGTTGAAATACTTGGTGACCGTTTCTTCTCCTTGCCGCAATTCACCAAGTTTAAGAGTCAACTCAAAAATTTGGGACTGATTCCCTAAATCAGAATACATCTTATTTATACTTTCCCATAACTCATACGCTGTAGGAAAACACATATAATTTGCGTCAATCTCCTCTTTCATGAAGTTTACCAGCCACGTCATTACCATGGAATTTTCGGCATCCCATGTAACATACGTTGGGTCATCTTCCGACGGGGCTTTCTTGTCACCCGTTAAATATCCCATCTTTCCTCGGCCCCGGATATACATTCTCACCGACTGGGACCATCGCGAGAAGTTGTCGCCGTTCAGCTTGATGGTGGTTACTATGAGTTGTGAAGAGGACTGAGGAATGGTGGTGGATTCGCTAGAATGTTCTGACATGGTTCTGGCTTAGGGTAAAGACGCAGAAAAAAAAAATTCTGGGCAGGAAAGGGTATTGCTCTGATACCAACTTGAAAGAGACAAATTGAGGGAATAGTTTTTTCTTCTATTGAGATTGTCTTTATAGTAATTTACAGCATAATTACAGTACAATATCAGGAATAGAATATCAATAAAGAGGAAACGAAATCAGCCTAAAATAAAACTTTCGAAAAAATAAACTTGACAACTAACTGATACCTATTTACCATATTTACATAATTTACACCTCAAAAACTTCCCTAAATAATCCTTATTCTTGACAGATACACATCAAAATATCAATTGTCTTTCCCCTTGATCAACTTTTCAGTAGCAATAATTTTACTAGCTGCAATAAATTTTAGTATTTTTTTTTGAAGTTCATATTTCATTTCAAGCTACGCATATGTGATCCCTAATCTTCAAAGAAGCGTCAATATGATCAAATCATACAAATAATGGAAATGGTGATTTGTGGTCATAAAAGTTCAGACTTTCAATGTTCAAGAGCTGATACTTCAATTCAGCAGCAGAAGCAAATCAAAATGCTAAACTATTACTTCATTAAGATCTCAAAATTCCATATAGCCATAGCAAAAGATACTCCATCTTACCTCTGAAGATTTTTCTTGAGGTTCCATGTATGCCCTTGCTTGCTACAACAACTCCAAAGGAAACGAGCATTTAGTCATGCGTCATTAGCCAAATCCTCCACACATAAGTAAAAATCTCAAAGTCCTTACAGCGACAAGTTCAGAGGTAGAGATATTCCCATTATCTGAAATAGAAGGCCTAGGAGATGAGCCCTCCTCAGACCCCTCAGGGACTGGAGACGGCCGCTGGGGTGGAGATACATACGAGACTTTTAACTTGACCTCATCCACAGCATTGCCTGATTCTTTGGTGAACTGAAAGAGACACAATAACACATATATCAGCAATCAATCAATCATCTCTACATCCAGCTTCAAAATTCCGACAATTCCAAGTGTACAAGCAACCGCATGAGATAAAGCAAGCACCATTTCCACAGTAATGTCTTTCATACTCGCACCGTGCTTTGCGACAACACTCTGAACAAGAAACTTGTCCTTGCATTGCATATCGGGAGGCGCCTCCCGCTGCGCTTGCATTGTAACTGATCACAAAAAAAAAAAAAAAAACTTATTTTTCTCAAAAAAGCAGCTACAATTCTAACAAAAGTGAAGACCTTTTTACCAGAATAAATTCCAAGAAGAACGCACCAATAACATCGCATGTGGACCGCGGTAACACCACCCCGGTGTTCGGCCTAACGCAGTACTTCTTCGGGCTTGTCGTTTTAACCTTAAAGAAAAAAAAACTGCATCAGCAAATATCCACAAAATTCATAAAAAAAAAAAAACACGACCAAGATCCAATTTTTGACGTCGCTAGGGCTTGTTTGTTTGCAAGCGAGTACCTTGAAGGCGACGTACTCGTCTGTCTTGTTCGATAGCTGCAGCGAGCACGAGATCTGCTTCTTCAACTCGACTTCAGGAATCAAAACCACCACCAAAATCATAAATAAAAAAAAAAGCAAAAAATAAAAAAAGCCAGGAAAACTCAGAAGGGAAACGCGGAGCGGGACTCACATGGGAATTTGAGTTCCAAGGGCTCGATTCCGAGCAGCTCTCCGGCGCTCATATCGGGATCGGCGGATTCGAATCGCGCTCAGTCGAGGATGTGGAAACCACGAGATTCGAACGAAAACGAAGGAAATGCGGGAAGGAAACCTGGTGCCTCTTTTATTTTATTTATTTATTTTATTTTTTAAAAAATATTTTTTTCGCAGCGGAGGAGAGCCGATCGATGGTGAAGGGGGGACCGATAAATGCTGTTACCTTCTTGTACCAATCTTTTTGGGGAAATTAAGAAATCTTTGAAGGGTTGATTAGAAAATTTTTCTTAAAAACTTTTTTGGCGAATCCGGTCATGCTTTTGTGAGGCATTTTTCGATTCGCGCCAAGCCAAATTGGGTTTGTTAGATGCGTCTTGGTTAAATTAAACTTGGCTTGGTTAAATATTTCATATCTTGTTAAAATCGGTTTAAAATTTCACCAAAAAAGCAAATCATTTATTCGAGTTTTAATCCAATCTATTTAAAAATAAAAAAAATGTGAATATCGTG
Organism: Trichopus zeylanicus subsp. travancoricus; assembly: GCA_005019695.1. Lineage (NCBI taxonomy): Eukaryota > Viridiplantae > Streptophyta > Magnoliopsida > Dioscoreales > Dioscoreaceae > Trichopus > Trichopus zeylanicus. Next base: position 493,002 of record RXID01014476.1, on the reverse strand, counting down.
ATTTGAGCTCTAGTAGAAGTTTTCTAGCTAAAAATCCTCAGTGCCATCATTTTTATGAAATATTTCGGATTATTCCCCTGAAAGTTTTTGCCTTTCGATCTAGTCCAATAAAGTTTCAAAAATCAGGCTTGACTCCTTGTGACGAGAGCACCAACACTCTTTGGCCCCACCCGTAAGCCACGTCGGATTTACACAGTGAATTCCGAGTTTACCCTTAGGAGTCGTTTAAATCAATTCTAATTTGGAACGGACGGAATTGTTCAATTAATTTCGAAAAATTAGAGGAATTGACCGAATTAATAAATTTTAGTATTTGAATATATTTTACAGTAAAGTTAAGAAATTATAAATTCGGTTAATTTCGTGAATTTCGGTGTTGGATTAAAAATAAAAATCAATCAATTTTAAATAAGTTAATTTTTTTTATTTTATTTATATATTTTTTAAAAAAATAAATATATTAATAAAATATATTTTATTGGTTAAAAATATATTTTCGTTAAAAAATATTTTTTAAAATATTTATTCAATCAATAAAATATAATTTAAATTAGAAATTAATAATCTATATGTATTAATATTTACAAAAATATGCAAAAAAAATTAATAAGTAGAGGAAAACAAATTTCAAATGATTTTAAATAAAAAATTTAGTTTATTTTTTTCAAAATAATGTTAATAATTGAACCAAAAAATATATATATAAATTTTCTATTAATCTACCCAAATAAATATGGGCCCCACGCAATTCCGAATCGGAACTGTAAATTCCTTGCCATTGAGAGAAGAATTCAAATGCCACTGTTCAAAATTATTGAAAATTTTAATTTTAGTAATTCTTAATAGTGTTATTATAACCAAACAATGAAATTGGAGGAATTGGATCTCCAATTCTCCCAATTCACCCAATTCAATCTATTTGAAATTGATCCAAACAGCCTCTTATTTTACGCGTGATTTTTCCACCTCCACACACGCATGTAAATGTTCGGTTTAGGTAGAAGAGAAGAGTTTTGTTCTGCTAATATAGAGTGGGTCATGCAAAGTCCACTTTGATGGGTCGCTATTATTATTGTGGGTCATGCCAACATGATCTTGAAAAAAGGATTTTTAGGGATGACTTACGATCTACACACCTATAGGTCGTATCATACCTAACTCAATTTATTTTTTAAAAATAAAAATAAAATATGAAAATTTTAAAATTAAAATAATAATAATAAATAATTTTAAAAATATATTGATGAAGTCCATTTTGACATTGATTTTGGTTCGAGATGATTTTTGAGATCTTGATCTGCTAAGGCCCTCTCCCACTAATTTGCAAGAGCAAGAAAACCATCAAGGAAATTAAGAAGTTGATTTAATTAATACATGAACCCATAATTTTTGCCTTGGTCTTGTCGAATTTTTCGTAATTGATTGTCATGATTCCCGAATCATCCAAGAGTCAATTTTCAAGGAATATTATTTATCTATTTACATGAATACTTGATCACTTTCATATGAGTTGAGCTTGTCATATTTCTTTGATTATCTCGAGATGAGCATTCATTAGACAAGCAGCTCTCATAATATCGAGCTGTATTTGACCTTGGTAATACTCCCTCTAAGCACTAACCATCGTTAGCTCAGTCGGTGGCTTTGATTAGTAACTCAGCTTACAACCTGGATTCTAATTCATCTTTGATTCGACTATTTGTAGCTCAATGTATTATTAATACTTCCAACTCTAGTCTCCAATTTTCGAAGATGAAGGGTGAAGTTAATTCTACAACTCTTCACTCCCTCGGTTGTATTGACTCGAAATGAGTTTCTAGCTGCATCATTTTTAATCTTTGAGATCCAAGCTGCCACTTCATCAAATCCTAAGTAATGTCAACCACCATAACTCCTTGAGAAAATGAGCCATCTGTTCATGAGATCATGCTTGGCATGAATTACCAATAGAAATGATCCTTTGGGATATGACCACCACCTCATCAAATCATGCTAAATTATTAGGGTTTATTTATTAAGCTGAAATCGACTACTCAGGATAGCTAGAGATCCCGAGAAACAATCTTGAAATAACACATAAAAATTGAGTGTAATTTGAATGCGCAATTAGATATTATGAGAATATGATTTTCAACAGATGCAAGTCTCTATTATTAATTATCCAGATAATTATCAGAAATCTTCTAAAATAAAAAATTTAGTTAATAAAATAGAGATACAAAGAAGAGAAAGTATAATTTAATTGATTTAAGAAAGAGGTATATGATTTAAGTAAAAATATACCCTTACTTTGTAATTTAATGAATTTAAATTCATAATCATAAAAGAATATGAAATAAAAAAGAAAGTGAGAGATGCTCAATGTTATAATGTCAGGTGTGATGAATTAGTCCCACATCGGATATTGGATAGATAGAGTCCAATAGATATAGTGAAAAAGACCCATATTCCATGAGCTTGAGCTTTTAGAATAGTTTGGTGTCTGGCTCACTATATGGATTTCGTTTGACACTCTTATGGCTCCCCAACAAGTGGTATCAGAGCACGGGCGCGAGCTTGCGCGAGGCTGGCTTGAGGCTAGAAAGAGGGCGCATGGTGTGATGAATTAGTCCCACATCGGATATTGGATAGATAGAGTCCAATAGATATAGTGAGAAAGACCTATATCCCATGAGCTTGAGTTTTTGGGATGGTTTGGTGTCTAGCTTACTATATGGATCTGGTTTGACACTCTTGTGGCTCTCCAACAACTTAATACATCCCACTGCCTCACTCCCATATGCTTGATCACGTAGAGTTTAACTTGAACGGATGTTTAGTTTGATTTTTGACGGATATTGATGACTTAATTTCTTGGTGTGACTAACTATCTTACTTATGTCAGTTAACCCTATTAAGATTTGACAACTTTATGCTTATTATTAATTGACTTCTTTTGATATTGAATTTGAGAGAATGATTAGTAACCTTATCTTATACTAATCATTATTTATTTGATAATCGACAATCACTCTTGGTTTGTTGTCAATTATGTTTAAAGTGTCACTGATCACTTTAATCTTATGTTGGTTGAGCTTGAAATATGATCGACGGATTTATGCATATTGTCAGTTAATTTTTTTAGAACAAGGCATTTGGTTGATTAATTAAGTGAATTCAAGACTACCTTAATTCGATTCAAAATGGTTAGTGGCATTGGCTTATATTGGCTATTTTTTATTTGATAATCGACAGCCTCTTAGGCGTGTTGTCAAATAAGTTCAAGGCATTGACAAATGGCATTGGAGCATGTGTTGGCTTAGCTCAAAGTGTAGCTGACGACTTCAAATTTATTGTTGGTTGACTTTATTCGAATATAGCATATGGTTGACTGACAAATTGAAGGAGTTCAAGCCTACATATACTTTGATTTGGTTTGAGTTTCATACTTGATTTGATTTAAGTCTAATCTAATTCAATTTGATATTCAGAATTTGATTTTGATTTGAAACTGCTTTGATTCAGTTTAATATTCAGAACTCAATTTTGACTCGAGTCTGATTTGATTTATTTCAATATTCAAAACTTGATTTAGATCATATTTGGTTTGATTCAATTCGATATTTAGAACTTAATCTTGATTTGAATCTGATTCAATATTCAGGTCTCAATTTTGATTTGAGTCTAATTTAATTCAATTTGATGTTCAAAACTTATTTCGATCAAGTTTGTTTTGATTCAATTTGATATTCGAAACTTAATTTTGATTCAATTCTGATTTAATTTAGTTTGAAGTTCAGAACTCAATTTGAATCAAGTCTGATCTAATTTAATTTGATGTTCAAAATTTGATTTTGATTTTTGATGTTCAAAACCCAATTTCTATCGATATTGATTTGATTCGACATTGGTCGAATTCAACCTTGTATTGGACCCTTATTGGGTTTTAAAGGACCCTTTATCCAACCCTTGATAGGTTATAGGTGGATCCTTAATAGAGTTTAAATTCAAACCTTAATGGGTTCTTGATAGATTTTAAATATAACCATTAGTAGATTTTTAATGGATTCTTAATGAATCTTATATCCAAACCTTGACGAGTTTTTTGATGGATCCTGATTCAATCCATTAATGGGATTGAGTTTGACCCATATTGGACTCTTATTGAATTCAGGATTGAATCTTAATAGATTTTGGTTCATGTTTAACATAGTTTTAGTTTAGATTCAAACTTGATTTGATCCAATTAGGATTTGGATTTAAGTTCAATGTGACCAAGTCATTTAATTCAATAGATTGATGTTAATTAATTTGGTATGAGAGCTCTTAATGTCATGATGATATTTCAGTGAAACCGAGCGCCAATCTATAGTCCAATAGTCATGAGCCAAAGGACTAACTTAATTTGACGAGCTCAAAAGCTACCTTAGGATATTTGGTAAGCCCGAAGGCTAGCTTAAGATATTCAACGGGCTCAAAGAATGACCTGTGGTCTAATAGTCACGAGCCTGAGGATTAGCTTAATTTTGCGGGCTCGAAAATTAACCTAAGATGTTTGGCGAATCCGAAAACTGGTCTATAGTCCAATAGTCACAAGCTCGAGGGCTGACTTAATTTGACGAGTCCAAAAACTAACCTGAGACATTTGACAGACCCGAAAGCTGCCCTATTGTCCAATAGTGAGAGACTGAGGACTGCTTTAATTTGACAGACCCGAAAGATAACCTAGGACGTTCGACGAGCCCGAAATCTAACTTATAATTCAATAGTCATAAGTCTGAGGGTTGATTTGAATTGACAATCCCGAAGATTAATCTAGAATGTTCAGTAAACTTGAAAACTAGCTTATAGTCCAATGCTCACAAAAAATTGACTTAAAACATTCGGCAAATTCAAGAACTAACTTATAGTCCAATGGTTACAAGCACAAGCGCTGGCTTGAAGACCGATGCACATCAATCAAGGCCATTTTTTTCTTTCTTTATTTATTTACATATTTTTTGGCTAATTTTTTTTATTTTTATTTTTTTTGTTATGTGGTCAACAAATTTTTTTTCTTTTTAATTTTCCTTTCTTCTTCTTCTTCCCCTCTGGCCCAAAGCTTTTTTCTCTTGCTTCAATCGGGCCAAGGCAGGCGGGAGGTTCTTCCTGCCCAGATCCGACTGGATTCGACCATAGCTAGCAACGAGAGGTGGAGGAGACCGCCGAGAGGTGGCAATGGCAGCGAGGAGCTCCGAGCGGTGCGAGATCGAGATCGACGGCGGGCTGCGGCACTGGCGAGGGGCCAGGTAGGCAAGGAAGCGGTGGAGGGTAGCTTAGGTCTTGGATACGACGAAAACGCATGCCAGTGGTGGGCACGACACCGGTGTGGGGCCAGGCGGGCGAGGAGGCGGTGGAGGGCGGCTTTTGCATGGGCGTAGGCAGAGGTGGCCACCGGCGGCAGAGCTTGGCCAGCGTGCAGGAGGTGGAGCTCTGACGATTGTATTCTCTGGACTCGTCAAGCTTGAGTTCGACTATCCCTTGGGAGTCGAAAAGGGTACCCAAGCAGTGGTCGAGGGAGGCATGGAGGAGCTGGCTGAGCAAGGTTAGGACTCCGACGAGGTATAGGCCATTTCTGGTCTAGTTGGAGGTGATGAATGTGGCAGTGGTTTGGGTCGACGACGACTTCGGATACAGCAAGGAAGCAAGGATGCAGCGAAGAGGATGGAAGCTTGCCAATGCACCAATGCGAAAGAGAAGACCAACATGATGGCATGGCCCGTCATGGGTAGCATGTGTCCAATAAGACCAAGCATAGGCAAGGCCGTAGGATGGTGGTGCAGGTAACGAGTGGGTAGCACGAGCGGCGGAGCATATACGAGGAACCTTGCAGGAACTAAGAGAACGAAGAATAAAACGAAAACAAAGAAGACAGAAAATAAGCGAAAGAATCTTAGCTACCGTTTGATTTCGATTCATAATCAAGGCTAGTGAATCACTTATATAAATTAATATTTTTTAATTAAAATTAACGTTTTAATAATTTAAAGTTCGAAAAATTATTTAATTTTTTATAATAATTTAATTTAATAATAGTGTCAAATAAGTAATATTAATTTTATAAAAAAAATAATTCTAAAATGAGTTGATCCTAATCCTAATCCGAAACCAAACGGAGCTTTATTTTACTACAACTCGATTCCTCTTGCGCTTTTTTCTTTCTTATTTTGCAAGTCGCTGATCCTTCTCTTGATGTCTCTTCTTTTTCTCTGATTTTTTGTCCTTTTTTTTTATGTTATTGACGGAGTTTATATAAAACTTAGAGAAATAAAATTGAATTGAATCTCAATTTCTTTTATTTAAAATTTTGGATGATAAATATGTATGCAGATAGACATGGATACAAACTATTTAAGATTGGATAAATTTGTGAAAAGATATGGATGAATTTATTTGTTATGGATGAGAAAATTTAAAAATATATTCATTTTGAATATTGAATTTATAAGGGAGTTATTTATAAATATTTTAGAAAAAAATTTGAACCAAATTATAATTTTATAAATTTCAAGAGCTTTGTTACAAAAAAATTTATTTATAAAGTTTTGAAATTTTCAAGATTTCTTTTAAATAAAATTTGGGCTTATTTATAAATAAGCATTCTTAAGGGACTTATGTACAAAAAATTAAAATTCTAGGGGTTTATTTATAAAAATGGAGTTTTTGAAGAGTTTATTTGCAAACCCTAAATTTCATAAAAATCAAATTATAATTATCGATTTTTTGAGGGGCTTATTTATAAATCTTAGATTTTATGAGGGGTTTATAAGTTTATGATTTTATTAGATTTTTTTGTAAAATTTTTATCCTAAGAGCCTATTTGTAAGAAAAATTCAATCATAACTTTTTTTGTAAGAATTTATTTAATTCAAGGATCTATTTGTAAAATTCTTATATTTTTTATTTTAGCCCAGATTTTGGATGAATTTTCGGTCCAATTTTTGTCCACATATCTAATCCACTCAGCTCACTTGAATTGAGATTAGCCTGAGCTTGAATTTTTTAATGATTTGGATCCGAATTGAGTTTAATTTTCGATTAAATTCGATCGCAATTTAGATTCAACTCAAATCCAAACTTGAGTCATGATTTAGTGGCATATAAGTTTCAATTATGATCATACTTTGATTGTGGTAAAAGTCACCTCAAACATCATTTTCTTCGTAGGCGATAACCCTAAGTCGCCCTTTTAGATACCTACCTCGTAATTTGAGTGTTGATCTTAGACTCCCACCTCTCTAACTTTCTCATTCCTGATCAAGCCACATGACAAGAATCTAATGGTTTGAAAAAGGCCATATAAAGGACCCTTTGTCCTTTTTTCTCCTATTTTCCATAATGTTATTATCTTATGCCTTCCCTACTCTAGTTCACCTTCTCCATTTGTTAATTTTGTCCTAAATGGCGTCTCCATCCTCTGGAAAGTGGTTGTTTGCAAACAAGAAAGCTACCACGATGACCACCAAGGTGGTTGCAACTCTATCCACTAGGGTAGCCACAACCTTGACTACTACTCCTAAGCTAGTCACGACCATTGGTAAGATCCATGGCACCAGTGGGCCAAAGCTCTATGCCCACTCTGATGACCTCCAAGGGGACAGCCACCCTCAGCCCTGTCACTATATCTTCCTCGGTGGTGATTGGCTTGAGACCTCTTATTGCCTCTATTTTAGTGGCTTCGGGTTCTGCCACGGGCTCATCTTCAAGTGAGTCATACTTCTAACTCTTTTTGGTCATGATGGTGTCATTTATACGGTTCTTTTATTTTGAGTCAAAACAGCCCACTATGTGAGCTTTGAGATAGGAAGCCAAATTCTAAATTCAAACATGATTTTGTACTTTCATTAGGTGTCTTTAAAATAAGGGTTTGGATTTTTGAGTCCACCCTCCAAGAAAAAAATTGTAGGACCTAGTCAATGTGTTTAACTTTGCAGATGGAATCGATTTAGACCTATAGGAGTCACATGAGGATAGCAACATATTAGAAGAGTTTGGGTTTGAGTTCAGCACTTATTAGGAGATGTTTGACAATAATCTTAAGTAACCCATATATAACTTCACCCGAAATATCCTAAGAAATTGGAATCTCACCCTTGACCAAATAATACGTAATGCCATGAAGTTCATAACTACTTTTTGAAATATCAGAGATACACCCTTCAAGTACATAACAAATTTTCTATTGTCATTCTTCCTTACAATCAAACATTTGGACACCAAAGCAAACTCCTCAGTCAAAAAGTCATAAGTAGCACATGTCCAGGAATACATTTTCAACTCTCTAAAATTCTCAACATGACTGAAAATCTACATACTAGCATCAAGTATGATTGTTGGGAAAAAAAGGAATGTTGGAACGTATTCCACTAGACATCTTACAAAATCTTCCCCATCGGTCAAGGTGGGCTTTTACACAAGCTCAGTAAGTCTTTTTTACACCAAACTTCTCTTTTGATCTCTAGGAGACTCTCCAATTTGATATCACATGATCATTTGTCTTTTACTAGAAATTGAATCTTCTTTTCATCCAAAATAAACACTTTCGCCATTGGATTATACGTCTGTATTTGTTCATTGAACACGTGTCCATTATTCTCTACCATAGGCATATGGATGACCCTATTGAACAATAATTCTAAAATAATCCTATTGTGATTGCTCAATATATCTAGTCAAAGTTCGTCCATCAATTTTCTTAAATTACAAAAATAGTAGTAATGGTTGAGATAATACTCAAACTTAGTTTCACACATCATTAGAAAGGTTAACTAAATGCATGACAGAACTAATTTCAAGAGGATAGCAATACGTACTCAATAGATATAATAAGATCATTTGCTAAAGGTAAAAGAAAAATACACAAATGAAATTTGCTAATGAAAAACATATTACCATATACAAATAAAACAAAAAAAAATGCTCATGAGTATAATAGGATGTGAAGATAAAAGTTTTCTTGTGAAACAATATATAAGCAATCATGACACCCAAATATAAGTAAGCTGAAGGATAAATTTAATACAAATACACGGCGCCAACTACAAAATAAATGATGTTTCAATGTTGCTTTGTACCATATTTGCATACCTACAAATCAACCACTTTTCTTTCAAAACAATTCCAAGTAACAGGACCACACATCTCTAAGTCGACCCCTTTAGCAAACAAAATTTAATGTGAAAGCAACGTCAAACCTAGCAATGAGATCAAAACGAAGAGCATTAGATATAAAACCTAAAAAAAAACAAGAAAATAGCGGCAAAGCATATATTGCATAAAAACTAAATTTCGGAATGACGGACCAAAACAAGTGATCAAGTTAGGAGCAAGAATAACATTTCCATTTAAGGGTGTGCACTATTCAGCTAAAACCGAATTAACCGATTGAACTGAAACCAAATAATCGATTCGATTCGGGTTATTCGATTTTCGGTTCGGTTCGGTTTTGAAAATCGAAAATTTGTTATTCAGTTTCGATTTGGGTTATCGATTTTGAAAAATCGTAAAAACAGAATCAAACCGAATTATATATATATGTGTGTGTGTACTGGACTGGAGTCTGCACCACTGGTTTCGGTTTTGGGCTAATCTGTTCAAACACAACTATATATATATTGCTATCAGCAGCGATCGATTCGCCACTTCGCCGCTATCGCCTCTCATTTCAACTCTAACCCTAAATCCCGATCTTCTCCTTCATCCCTGCGGGCTACGGCTGCACTGTGTTTGGATAAGAGATTTCATCGCGCAATCGTCAGGGTGAAAAGGGTTCGGAAGTTCTCCAGCAACCCGGCATCGCTTTCGTCCACCCTCCCTTCACATCCGAGTCCCGACGCCTCAAGATCTCTCTGTGACTAGTCGTCGACGCTCCGAGCTTCAATATCTCATTTTTCTACAACGAATCAAACTGCAAGGTGAGAAGATTTATGAAATTATGAAATTTAGGATTGATTTTTATGAAATTAAATTAGAGTTTTTTGATTTCATATGATTTTATTGTTAGATAAGTAAATCATCAGTTTCGAACTCCCAATCATTCTTCTCCTTCATCCCTGCAGCTGCGACGCTGTGCCGTGTCGAGATCAGAGGTTTCATTATGCGATCGTCACGGTCATGGTGAGAAGAGTTCAGAAGTTCTCCAGCAACCCAGCATCCTTTAGTCTTCAACAACGTGACATCGCTTTCGTCTACCCCCGGACCCCCCTCCTCCTCTGAGGCTCTGAGTCCCGATGCCTCAAAATCTCTCTGTGACCAGCATTCGACGCTCTAAGCTTCAATATCTCATTTTTGTACAACGGCATCATCAGGATCAAGCTGCAAGATGAGAGGATTTATGAAATTATGAAATTTAGGGTTGATTTTTGTGAAATTAAATTAGGATTTTTTTGATTTCATACGATTTAATCTGTAATTCTGTATTCTCTATTGATAGATGTTAAACGAGGATGACAGCCATGAGCTTTTGAACACAAATCCAGTTATTCCAAGTCTAATGCCAATTTCTGCTTCTCAGGAAAGTTCGACGCCGATGGCTATCGAAGTTTCAAATGAGGGCAATGCATCTACATGTACAAAGCCTCCAATGCCAATAAAGAGAATGACAACACGATCAGTTGTATGGAAGCATTACACAAAGTTTACATAGTTGGACAAGTCAACCAAAGCCAGATGCAACTATTGTGGTATGAATCCTTTTGTGATTCAAAAAGAAATGGTACTTCTTTTCTTAGACATCACATGAATTAATGTAAGCAATATCCATATAATGTTGATATACATCAAACACAACTTGCTATGCAACCTATTCAAAAAGAAGTAGAAAATGAATCCGTGCTAACTAGTTGGAAGTTTGATCAAGAAAAAATTAGAAAAGTACTAGCATACATGATTGTTGTAGATGAACTGCCTTTTAGTTTTGTGCAACATGAAGATTTTTAATACTTTATGTCTCAAATTTGTCCTAGATTTTGAATGCCTTCACGTTGGACTATGACTACAGATTATTTTCAACTCTACCATGATGAAAAGGTAAAGTTGAAATAATATTTCAAAGAGTCCAAACAAAGAGTTTGTTTGACCACTGATACTTGGACCTCAATTCAAAATATACTTGTGTATCACAACACATTATATTGATATTGATTGAAACTTGAAGAAAAAACTTTTGAACTTTTGCAAAATTACAAGTCATAAGAGTAAAGTTATCGGAAAAGCAATTGAAAAAAGTCTATCTGAATGGGGAATTGATAATGTTTTGACTGTTACTGTTGATAATGCTTCTTCAAATGATACTGCTATTTCCTATTTGAAAAAAAAATTTTGAATTGGAGCACTTGTTGGCACAAGAAAAATATATTCATATGCGTTGCGTAGCACATATCATTAATCTTGTGGTGAAAGATGATTTGAAAGAGATGACAGATTCCATTGCTCAGGTTAGATCTGCAGTTAAATATATGAGATATTCTCCAGCAAGATGGTAGAGGTTCAAAGAATGTGTGGAAATTGAAAAAATTGAAAGCAAAAAATGTCTTTGTTTGGATATATCCACAAGGTGAAATTCCACCTATATGATGCTTGAAGCAGCTCAAACTTTTGAGAGGGCTTTTAAAAAATTTGAAGAGTAAGATAACTACTTCTGTAATGAGCTTAATAATGAAGATGAGACTCCTCTGTCTTTTGATTGGTAAAACATTAGACGACTTATTACATTCTTAGAGCATTTATATGAGTTGACTTTTCGAGTTTTTGCCTCCATGTATATTACCAGTAATTTATTTTTTGATAAAATTTGTTAAGTTAACCTTCTTTTAAATATGTGGAAAGTCAGAAGTGATACAAAAGTCTAAGATATGGTTGTTATGATGAAAAAAATATGACAAGTATTGGGATGAGCCAAAGAAGATTAATATGTTTCTTTTTGTTCCTGTCGTCTTTGATCCAAGATGCAAGTTAGAATATGTTGAGTTTGGAGTTGAAAAAATATATGAAGGTGAAATAGGTGTCATAATGAGGAGAAAATTGCATGAAGTTGTATATGACTTGTTTAAAGAATACAAGATGCGACTACAGTCGGGAGGAATGCAAAATGGTGAAAGATCAAGTATGCCAATGTAATCAGAAAAGTACATCTTAAGTAGTCTATTTGCTAAGCATAGAAAAAGTTTCATGGGTGATGAAATGAAATCTGAGTTAGACAAGTATTTGTCAGAGGATCTTGAAAAAAATGAGCCGAACTTTGATGTTCTGGGCTTCTAGAAAGTGAATAGCTGTAGATTTCTTATTCTATCACATATGGCTCGTGATATATTAGTTATACCTATCTCTACAGTGGCCTCTGAATCAGCTTTTAGTACAGAAGGATGCATACTTGATCGTTTTCGTAGCTCTTTGACTCCTACACTAGTACAAGCTCTCCTTTGCACTCAAGATTGGATTAAAAAAAATCAAAAACATAAATTAATGTTGAGAAAAATTTGGAAGAACTTGAAAGATTCAAGAGGGTAAAATTTACATTACTAATATTTTTATTATTAGATTGTATATTTTTTTTATTATGATCAAATAATCATTGAATGATTTTTTTATTTCAGAGTTGACAATGATGAAATTGGATGTCACAATCATTGAATTTTGAGAAGTCATCTTTTGATGTTTTCCGACTCTATAAAGTATTTAAGGTTTGAATATGCTTACTTATTTTTTATGCATTTCTTTTCATATTTCTAACTTTCTATGGTTATCTCTTGCAGATTCATTCTTATATATCCTTTTTACTGAATATTAACTTGATTTGTATCTTCATAGGCTCATAGCCTTTCAATGTGGCTCCTTATCATTCATGTGCATCACAGCAATAGTGCATGTGTGAAGTTATGATCTTACAGTCCTTAGTTCCTTACCCAGTTACCTGATATTTTCTTAATTTCTTTTACTGTGATGATATTTTACTATCTTTTTTAAGTCCAACAGTATGATCCAATAGAAAAAGTGAATTTAGTCTATTTAGATGCATCATGCATGTATCCAACTATCCAAGAATAGGTATGTATCCAACTATTATTTTGTAGGAGCTGGTTGATGCCTGAGGGGAGGCATCTTCGTTTTTGATGATGCATCAAAGCCAAATCCGAGCCTCTTGAATTTTTGCTTTTATTTGAAATTTTTTTATATTTTTTTGATTTATTGTAAGCTTTGTTTTGTTTTTTGTCTTTGGTGTTTTGATGCCGAGGTGTTCCATGTTAATCTTCCAAATTGGACTATGGTCCCCTACTATGGCTTCATCCTCTTCACTTTGTAGCGATGGCATGGCTGTTTGGATGGCCTACGAAGGCAACCACTACCTTCCATTCGCGCATGGGGAGAGCCAGAGAGGGATGTTGGGTTTTGACAATGGATCAAAGGCGAATATGATGGTATGACCCTCTGGGAATTGTTTTGTGATTTTTTTAATGATTTTTGTTGAATTTTTCATAATCTTTTTGTTCCTTTTTTTCTTTTTTGATGTTTGAGACGATGAAGATGTTGAATCATTAGCTCATTGCCATATGCCATGCTCGCATGTGAGCAAGTGACTGATTGAACCATTGTCTGTCTACTTCTTTGGCTTCACCCTAGTAATGTTATGCTGCTTGGAACTTCTGGCTTCTGATTTTTTATCCTTCATGCAATTTTGCATATATATTAGAGTTTTTTTACTTCTATTCTATTACTTCTGTACACTGGACTATATGAGATTTCTCAAGCTTTTCTTAATGGACCATTGGACCTGATATAATCCTTCAAAGTTCAAAGGCTAATTGATTACTGAATTGATCATATTTATTCTGAACCACATAATCACAGTTGTTGTCTTGCAGTTTGCTGATGCTGAGTTATTTGACTTGTAAAAATGATATTATAGCCTTATAGGATTGTCCTACTACTTATACATTATCCTGCAACTCTGTAAGTATGACGTTGAACTGTTGAAGTGTTCTGCAGCAGTACAGCTTGCCAGCTTCTGCTACTATACATTGTCCTATTACTCGCCTGCTCCTGCAAGTATGAAGTTGAAGTGTTGAACTGTTGAAGACTTGGAACTTAGAAGTCTTGAAGTGTCTTGCTACATAAAGTTGAACTGTTGAAATGTTTTGCAGATTGCTCACTTCTACTAGACTGCTACTATATATTGTTCTGTTGCTCTTGTAACTTTAAGACTTAAAGTCTTGAAGTATCTTACTTGTGCCATTGTGACATGTGAGATTAACTGATTAAGTATCAATTGGGTTACAATTGGACTGGGTATATATCTATTGAATGCCCTGTACTTCTTTTTTTTTTTCTTATGCAAATGACTAGATCCAAACAGACTCATGCAAAAAATTCAGTTTGCAATTCGGTTATAACTGAATCAAACCAAATCGGTTTGGATTCGGTTTTTATACTATTCAGTTCGGTTCAGTTCGATTTTGGATTTTGAAATTTGAAAATTTCGGTTCGATTTATTCAGTTCGATTCGATCCAGTTTTAGTCAAATGCACATCCCTATTTCCATTTTTACTGCCATTGCTAGATATTTAGCTTGGATAGCATTCCAAGGCAGGTAAGCATATTAAACGAAAATTCCAGAAAATTATGTCCTCGTGACATTGGTGGGTCCCATGAAATTTTCGTACAAAAAAAAAATAAGGGCCGTGCAGAATAAAACAAAAAAAATCAAGTAGGAGATGGTTTGGAATAAGAAAAATTCAAGGGGCACAAAGAGAAATATCATCTTTTTCTTAGCAAAAGTTTGGAAAGAGATAGGTGTAGATCTTGTGGGACCTGATTAGTTGACATTATCGCAGTATAAAAGAAGATTTCAAAGATCTAAGAACAAAACAAAACAGACAATTTAATAACTCACGGAACTAGCGGAACTCAGACGAGTTAGAAACAATTCAAAAATTCCCTTTGCAACCTCAAACGCCAAATATTCACAAGTAGAGACTGGTCCAGCCAGGCCAATGCAAAACCAACTTGAGCCATTCTACTGCTGTACATACACCACCTAAAAACATTACCTCTTCAAGCATATAGTTTGATTACTCTACAGGGCCGATACTTACTAATAGGATTCATTGCGAAAGATGATGCCCAATGGAAGTTAAAAATCTTATATCCTTACTTGAAATAGGAAATAAACAATGAACATACTGTACTCATATGTTATTATGGAACACAAAAACTCTTGACATGGGAGTACAATTATGGATCACTATGGAAAAGAATCAGCCGTGCAAGACAAATTAGGACTCCTTTTCACCCTCCGTCCTGTTCTACTCATTCTCAGTCCACAACAATCTCTGGCGCTGTGAAGCATATTGACTGTCATCCATGATTCAGGAAACACAGAATGAAGCGCTAAGACAGTGGAGGATCAAACTGCAAGGCCTCATCCACGCTGCATCAACTTTGCCTTCTTTCGCATTCTTTCTCGCGCCTCTTCTTCTTCAATGAGACGAAGCTGCTCCTCATCCTCCTTCCGGGCTATCTTAGCACTGTTGAACATACATCACCACACAAATTACAAAAAGACTTGCAGGAAACAAAGATATTCACACTACAAAAAAAAAAGCCTTCAATCCATCTAAAAAGGGGCTGAATCTGAGGAACATATTCAATTCCCTGCCCCCACAAGGGCACAGACTGATCTGAACCATTGATGTCAAAATTAACAATCCAGATATGAACCCCTAAAACACAACCTTCATGTTCCAGTTTAATCTTACTGATTCTCTACCAAAAAAAAATAAAAGTTATTCGGTAACATTCCAGACTTTATCGTTTTTTCACGGTCACCTAAATTTTGATTTTAAATCCTTGAGCAAAACAGAAATTGGAAATCAGTCTCAGCAGAAACTGAAATTACTATTCAAAATTAATTTAATCAAATTATGCTCACTGGTTTAAACAATTACAATTCAAGTTATTCTGTAAGCTACTGGAATTGTTTTCTTCAGGGAAATAAAAATACAGTACCTTCGTCGCTCTTCTTTCAGGATTCTATCAAAACCTACTTCCATGTCTCGGTCATCTTCATCATCCATCCCTGAGTATTTTCTAGGATCATACCTGCAAAAGAACATTTGGAACTATTCAAGCAAACCTTGACAAGTAGCAGGAGTAAGTATTGACAACCAACAATGCCAAAGTTGCAATAAAGCAACAAAAGCAATGCGCCGTTGTACCTATTATCAAATAAAATATAGTTTACATGGCTCTGTTTGGTAAAATCTTAAAGTTGATTAAGTGGTGTATTAGTGTAAGTTTTACATTTTTATTCAATCTCATATGACTGACAAAATCAGATGTGGTTAATCAAGATGTGAGATAAAGATGTTTAAACTGTCAAACAAATTGAAGTAGCATGCGGATAGACTATGGTCAGACTCACGATATAGACCTAGCAACTTCCTGGATGCTGAACACCAGCACCAAAGCTGATTTTTTTTCACAGAAAGTAAGCTTCTAGTGGATCGCAGACTTTCCTACAATAACTTCATTTATACAAACTAAAACTATGAGATCCTGATATAGTTCAAATAGTTTTTTACATCATGTTGAATTGGTTGAGACATACAGGACAAAATTTAAAAAGAATTACGATGTGATGGCTATGTTCACCAACCTAAACATTTGTCTGATCATGCTAATAGCATTTTCATCCTCATCATCTGAAAATGGCCTCACTGGCTTCCTCTTCTTCAAGCGTTCTTCAGGAGCTCCTTGTGATGGGATTGGCTTCAAATGCTTCAATAGTAGAAAACTAACTATCAGAAAGAGAGATAATCAAACACAGATAACAGATAAAAACCAGTTTTGCAGTTATAAACCAATAAAAAATGTGCTTTAAATCAAGTATCTCAACAAATTATTCATGAATATATTATATATTTCTATATCGAAATATGATTGCACTGTATACTACAAATTAGATTTTGTATGGAGGAAAGAAAGAGAGAACCTGATGTTTTAAAAGCAATGCAGGCTGTTTCTTTGTTGTCGGAACTTTATTATCAGGTCCTTGAGAAACTCTTCGATGTTCAGCATTGTGATTTTGGGTGGACAAATGACGTTTTGCTAGTGGAGGCCTTCTTTCCAGGCTATGGCCATTTACAACCTTTGGAGGAATGCTATTTGTAGGTGTAGCTTGAGGAGGATTTTTTGCTGGCAAAGTTTTCTGCACTGTAGGCCGGCCAGGTCCATTTCCAACATTGCTCTGGACAACTTTCCTCGGTTCCGCACCAGCTATCTTGAGTTTGTTTGCAGGAGCCCCCTTCAAAGCTCCACCTTTAGCATGCATAGACCGGTTTGAAGAAGTCAAATTCCTGACCTCATGGCCACTGTGGACTGGCTTCAAGAGCTTGTTCACAGGTGGCTTGCTCTTGAATGGTGCTTGACCTGATCGACCTTCTTTGACATGAGAGAAACCTATATTAATGTCCTCCAAAAAAAGCATAAATTTGTTTACAAATGCAAGAACCAAAACCCAGAAAAGCAAAAAACACCAAGACATACCAGAACTTGAAACTCTTGGGGGTGCTGGTTGATCCTTCTCAGGAACAGGCTGATCAGCATCATCTGACAATAAGAACGAATAATCACGCATGTCTTTCAGAGTCTGTGCTATCTTTTTCGCCTGCAAGTAGAAGTTCATTATTTATGCAACATCAATAATTCCACTTGAAGCTTGTAACTTAGGTATCACGTCCCATTCTTACCTCATTCACAACTTTTGGTTTCTGGTATTGCATGCTTGGCTTCATTGAAGATGCCACGGAAGCCAGATTTCTTTTAATCTGCAGAACCATGAATCAGGATTGAACCTTCGCGAAAACGATGTGAATGAAATTGATGGATAATATGCATACCCCCGAAGAGGAACTCAGAAGTTTAGCTGTTATATGCTGAGTTTCACGTATTGAACGGCTTTCCTCTATTACTCGTTGGGCAATTGCCGGCTGTGAAGGTCCAAAGAATGAGCCGAAACTGCAAGAATTTATTCAAAAAATTTTCAGCAAAAAATCTAATTATCTACAGGAATATGCTTGGCTCACCAAGTTAGTAAGCTATATCCAGAAAACTAGCTTTAGTTAGCAGTTATAATTCAAGAAATTGTGTAGAATTTTTAGGCTTTGAGCATCATACCTGTAAAATGATAGGGGTATTGACAGTTCAGATCATTTGCTACGAGATACAGATCAATATCTTGATCATAATATATTTGTCTAAATACTTCAAACCAGCTTATGATTTCTATTTACAAATCGACTTTTTTTTTGGTTTTCTGGTTAAAGGGAAGTATGCAACCTGAAACTATATGAGGCTTTGATTATGCAAGGTAGATTAGGAAAATATTAGGCAACTAGTTAGCTGTATTCACCAAGGAGCAATCAAGAAATAGAGCAAATCAATCTTAGCAGAAACACAAATAGAAAAAATCATCTTAGCAAAACAACAAACAGAAGAAATCGTGCAGAGAGAAGCGTATGTCCCACTCACTTGTCATTCAGCATTGGCTTTCTCTTGTCATGGGAATTTCCTAGGGCTTTGGCGCTTTCTTTCTTCATGTTCTTCCTGATTCTTTCCTTCAGCTCCTCTCTCAACCTAAGAAACTCCTGCTCCTCCTTCGTAGGCTTCCTCACTTCCACCTCTTCTTCCTCTACGCCCCCACGGTCATCATACTCATCTTGTTCGTAATCTTCCTCATAGTTCTCTCGATCAAAACCCTGCACAGAAACGTCAGATCTCAAAATTCACCGCAAAATGCATCATTCAACCCTAAAGATAAAAAAAATTAGCGAACTTGATCCAAATCATACATCTCTGCCGTGTCCCCGCATTGTCTACACCGATCTTCGCGCAATCCGAGAGAAATAACGCCTGCAGATCGAAACAAATCCGGTTGAAATCTCGATAGTCGACTTAGGTTTAGGGCTTGAGTCTCTTGAATGGAGAAGAGCAAAATTAGGTCCTTTTCCAAATTTTGCGTGGATCACACGACAGGATTAGATTGGGGATAGCGGTTGGGGCTAGGGTTAGGGTCAGATCTTGCATACCTTGCCGGAGCCCTGCGAAGCAGAGAGAACGAATCCGAGACGATGCAAACTCGCCGGAAACCGATCGCCGGCGATGAAGACCAGCGAATTCAGACAAGCCAGGACAAATTGGATCGAGCGTAAGACAACAGAAAAAAATACAGACGAAATCGTGAAGGGGGTATTTATAGGGGGTGAATTGAAATCGCCCTTCGCTTGGATTCCGGTTTTAGGAACGGGGGAATCGAACACGATTGAGTGAAACGGAAGGAGTTAAAAAAAATTATATAATTTCAGTATTTAGATAAATATTTATTATAAGTAATTGAGAATTGATTAATTTATAAATTTTAAAATTTTGTTATTTGATTAACAAATGGGATTGATTAATTTTATTAATTTGTTAAATTCTTGTGTTTGATTAACATGGAAATTGAGAATTAGTATATTATACAAAATAATAATTTATATGTAAATTAAGATAGAAATATAATAAACTTAATATAAAATTTAGTAATTATAGAAATATATGTTAACTAATTATTATTATTTAATATAATATTATTATTTTCATGTAAAATAATTTTTAATAAAAAAATAGTTTTTTTGTAAATATTTTATTTGTAAATAATTAGAAAAGTATAATAATGTTATCATTAAATATATAAAAATAATTAAAAATAATAAATATTTTAAAAAAGACAAAAAATAGCAGGTTATATAAGTAACTTATAATCAATTACAGATTTGTTTAATATAATTTGGTGATTATCTTGTCAAATAATTTTTAATAAACATAGAAAATATATACTTATTTTTTGAAAATAATTTATTTGTAAGTAATTTTTGAAATAAAATAATTTTAATTTTGAAATTATTGAAATAATTTTAAAAATTAATAAGATTTTACAAAAAGACCCAAAAATAAAAGGACTTCCTTTTCACTATATGTACAAATATTATAATAAATATTAAGATGATTTGTATCTATTACAAAGATAACTTAATATATTAATAGAAAAGACAACTTAGTAGATTAATACAAAAGACCGCTCAAAAAATTGTTTAATACATAGTTTAACTTAGCAGGTTATTACAAAATATGTAACTATATACTTATATCATCCATAAACTCCTGAAGCCACTCAATTCTGGCCTCATCATCCATACTATCAACAAATGTCATACCATCAACCACGTCCTCATGTAAATGACTGCATGCAAGTTTCAGAAAGGCGGTACTAAATCGTCCCTCCTTGAACCTCATCAAAGTTGGATACACGATTTTCTTCCAAGAATCATTTTCAGCTGCTCGAATGGCGGATGCAACATCACACATGCCGATCACCAACTCTTCCATCAGCATTTGATCAATAGTTTTCCCCTTTCGCTTATGTGATCTCAATGTATCTTCTGAAGAAAAGGTTTGCTGCTTACCTTTCGACTGACTACCATCGTTATATTTGGTAGAAGGTCCCTCTCAATCAGCCGCATTCTGGGTATCCTCGTATACAGAATATTATTGTTGAGCCTCCTCTCTATTAAAATCTTCTCCAAAATTGTCAAATGCAAATCTAGCCATATTGCCAGTAGCATAGTCTGATTCACAAATCAATAGTAACTCCTCGTAAAAGGGTATACGTGTGTTCAAAATATGTTTAGCTTCCAGAATTTGCAGCAAGATTATATTTAAAATATGTTAGATGTAACATAAACTGATAATATATTTAAAAAATAATAAAAAATAGAAAAAATATATTTCTTTCTTACGGCTACGATATCAATATAAACTTATCTAGATACTGTGATCATCTTCTCATTTTCAATCCACCCTACTCCACTGAAGTCTTGTACCTTTTTGATGACTGTAACCCGCTTCTTTCATATCTTCTTATAATGGCTTTCAACATTATCAGCGTTGAGCTCAGTATTGAACTATGCATTCACAGCATTTGCAGCTGTGACAAATGCTTGCCTCTTGAAAGGCTTGTCTTGCTTTAAACCTGCATGCACTTGTCCAACTAAAAAATTAATAAGAAACTCAGAGTTGCTTTTAGACCACGCTTTATGTGGTTTATGATTCTTGGTTTGTTTAACAATCTTAGTTGTTCCTTGTTTGGAAATTGCTACTTCCAAGTTAGGACTCATGTCAGCAAATGAGTTGGACTCCAGTCCTTCATATCCATCTGAGTCCATACCTTTTAAACAATAACATAGGCTTTAGTAAACAAGTATAATAATACATATGCATTTAATAATAAAGAACAAGCATCATAACAAACAAACAAGTGTAATAATATCACATCCACAATATAATTCACGAAAATACTTCAACAAGCGAAATAGTTTGATAGAAGCAAAAAAGGATAAATACAAAAATATATTCACGAACACAACTAAATCCTAATGATGATTATAAGTCTCCCACATCTCTACAGCTATGTTATCCCTCAAACGAATCCACTGGAGATTCTTCTCACGTTACTCCCTTATTGTTTGACTAATGTAGAATGACTCATTCTCTGCTTCAACCTCGTTCTCATCATCCATATCTACATTCCTGTTCAATATTTCATCATTTGGATCAATAGTCATGACATAATTATGGAGGACGCAACAAGCAAGAACTATATCAACTTGGGTTTTGAATGGAAAGAAAGGAGTCGCGTCCAATATATGAAAACGTGCCTTCAAAATCCCAAAAGCTCGTTATATTTTAGACCTTAGAGATGCATGTCTATAATTGAATAACTCCTTTGCATTTTGTGGTGGGTGACCCAGTTGTTCCTCCATATAGTATCTCACACCCCTATATGGTGCAATAAATTCAGCCATTGTTGAGTAACCAACATTAACAAGGTAATATTTTCCTTCTATCTACTTCAGACGATCGGGAGGAGGTCGTGAAATAGCATCTCTCAATATCGTAAAATTATTTGCAGATCCTTCATATCCTGCCAAAACATATAAAAATTTAAGGCTGACATCAACTGCAGTTAAGACATTTTGTGTGACACCCTTATGTCCACAAAAATGTACAATCATATCTGACAGTACAGTACTCTAGCATGCACATGTGTTCCATCAACTAGTCCAATACAATCCTACATAAAATATAATCAAATATTAAAGACATATTTTTAATCAAATAAATCTAATGTGTTATAACAACATACCTTAAATCACGGATAGTAATTACTATTATTCTCTATGATAGGATGTGTCGAAGTAACTATTTGATATATGAACTGGTCTCTGATTCCACATATAGCTCGGAGGCATATATTAAAATATCGACTAATTATCTCACCAGACCTTAAAAAAACTATTTTTATGCTTCTATTTCTTGAGTAAAAATCAATATAATGCAAAAATATCGCAAGTTGTTCCTTAACGGTAATATGTCGTGTGTCGTATAAAAGATTTCGTTCTTGTAACATACTGACCAAATACATAAATATAGACACATCCATCCTCAAATAGTCAAACTAATTACTTCTACCATCATATAAAATATTTTGAAGATTGCCACCCCTGAGAGACTCTCTGTTGATTATTGGTTCAATGTGTAATTGGATTCTTCTTCTTTTAATTAGCATTATCAAACATACAGCCACTAAGTAGCAATATCCAATAGCTTGTATTCTCAACAAATCTAAGTGTTCTTTGTTCATCTAATATTCACACATTTGTCAAAAAATAGTTTATTCACGCATTCTCAATTGACTTTTTAATATTTTCAACACTACGAGTGAAGCAAATTAACGAATTAGCTTTACAAATTTGACCTGATCAACAAATTGATTTATTGTGGTCCAATCCGTTTCTTCAACCCTTCTTTTATACCATACGTGATTTTCGGATCAACTACTTCGTATGCAAAATTTCAATATAAATACACTTATCAGAAAAACTCTCATCGTTAAGTATTTACAATGGTATAAGTTCAACAAAGAAATAGTGAAAAGTTCAGGGGGTTATTTGCAAAAACTCATACCAATCGTCCTCAACCTCCTGCTGCTCCAGCGCCCTTCTTTTCCATAGCGCATGACCAATAGATCGAGCTCCTCCACATTGATCATGCTCGATTACTGACGGAGATGCAAATGGAGCACGGGGTGCAGTCGAGCACGGTGCAAGGTCGAGAACGGGGCATGGTCGCGCACGGGGCATGGTCGGGGCGCGATCGAGCACGGGGCACAATTGGGGCGCCATTGAGCACGAGGCACGGCCAAGCAGCCATAGATCGACGACAAAAGGCCCAATCGTCCTCCGACAACCATAGATCAAGCTCAGAAGGCCCAAATTTTCAGACGACCGGTGTCGGTCGAGGCGCGGTTGGGGCGTGGTCGAGCACAGGTGCGATCGAGCATGAAGACGAGTTCCTCGGTGCAGTCGAGCTCGGGCGAAGTCGAGCACAAAGACGAGCTCCTCGACGCGATCTCCGACGGGCGTAATCGAGCACGAAGACGAGCTCCTCGGCGCATTCGAACACGAACAAGGACGAGAGGGGCAGTTGGGAATCCACTGTGAAAGGTTAGAAAGGCTTGAAAAAGTCTAGGAACGTCTGTAAAAGGCTTGAAAATCAGAAGGAATTCAGCGGTGGGATTCACACGAATTCCCCCCGGAATTGGTGTCTTCCGGACCTTTGGCGAGGGGAAAAAAAAAAGAATCGGGGTAGTTGGGAATCAGCCGATTCCTTTGATTCCAGTTTTAGGAATCGAAACAAACACAGGAATGGAGGGAATTGACTCTCAATTCCTTCCATTCCCCTGATTCCGGTTAACCGAAATCGAACCAAACAGGCCGTAAGTCGAGTCGGACTCAGTCAGTCTGTAATCGGTTAGAGTCGGTCTTGGGCCTGACGGAGACCGAATTTACACAGTTGAGCCCAGGTCGACCCGAGTCAAAATAATATATTAGATATTTCGGGCCAAGTAGATGCGGGCTTTTAGGCCAATCGATGTTTTGAAAGTAGTGAGCATGACCCAATACCCGAAAATAGTGAGCTAAAATTCGAATTATATTCAAGTTGGCTTGTCTGTTGGCCTAAGCCCATTAACAGCCCTACTCGAGTGAAACGGGCTAAAAGACCCAAGGACGGACCACCACCCACCCCAAAAAAGTTAAGAGAAGAAACCTATCGTAATTTTATTATGTTTAGCTTTTCCCTACAATAGAAATATTTTTGTCACTCTAACAAAATATATAGACTGAATTATATAAAATTTCTTAAAATTTTACCAAATTATATATTTATTTTTCAAATTTAAAAATTGATATATAATTTTTAAAAATTTTATCAAATTACATATTTTTCTTAAAATTTTAAAATTACATATAATTTCTTAACTTTTTTTTTTCAAATTATATATTTCTCCTCTAAGTTTAAAAATTATAAATTTTTTCTTAAATTACTCGATATATTGAAAAATTTTTAGGTGTAAATTTATTGTTAGAATTAATATATTTGAAAAATATATATTATTTGATATTTTTTAGATTGAATAAAAAATAAAAATATTTTTGATCGAGTGTAGATTAATGTAATAGAGAATATGAGTAAAAACGAACTCCAAATCTTATTATATCTAATACAAATATGGCCTAAATTAAGCCATAATTCTAATAAAAATTGAACTGAAATAAGTTTAAATTAGACCAGAGCAAAATTATCATTTTATATTTTAGGTTTAAATTTAATTCGAGATTGAAATAAAACGGGTTTAAACCAAATCAGGAATAAAATAATTATATTACATTTTGGGCTAAATTTTAGTATTAGATAAATTTTTCAACCGAACAAGAGAGTGTTTTTTACAACAATAACATAACCACTAAAAGCTTCTCTAACTAAATCGGGAGTTTCTTTATTTTTTTTTTACTTTAATTTAGATAGTGGTAAACGATTTGTGTTCTCCAAATATTTTTTATTCTGACAAATAAATATATACTTGATAAAATTTTTGTAAGATATTCAGTAGTGTAAAAAAAATATAATTTTGAAATTTGAAGGAGAAATATGCAATTTGAAAATATTTTAAACAGTTATATGTAATTTTTGAAATGTTAAAGAAAAATATGTAATTTAGCAAAATTTTTAAAAATTATATGTAAGTTTTTAAATTTTGAGAAAAAAATATATAATTTAATAAGATTTCAAAGGGCTATATATAATTGACCCAAAAAAAAATAATGTTTTCATAAAAATTTTAAAAAAATTTATTCTTATATAAAAGTATAGAAGTATTCTTTTGATAATTAAATATAATAATATTGCACGATAAATCTCGAGAAATAAGTTAAATAACCTGCTTTGGAACCACTAATATAAAATCGCTTACTTAGCATGACAAATAAATTAAATTAACGTCATCAAATTGCACTTTCTAAAATCTTGAGAAACATTGACTGCGAGGAAAGACGCAAGTGCTTGTAGGTAGACAAAAGTCATGGGTGTTTGATATTAGTATCGAAGTACCACTCAATAAAATTATTATTTTGGGAAGTCACCTTAACCCACAAAAGGATGTTAGTCAACTTTAACTCACAAAGAGATATCCACCCGATGTTTCATGGTGTATCCAACGACCATTGCCTGGTTCAATTTCCCTTGTTCTGGGTCGTCGGCGAACTCTCGCTACAACACACAGACAAACCTATTAGATGACCGGAGCTTCTTAGAAGCCCGGAGCTCCAACATGACCTAAGAGCAGTGAACCTTGCATCGCCCCACTGAGCTTCCGATGACTAAATTCAAATAAGTTTGCATGAAGCCCATTTACAAGGTGGTCTCCGAAAAAACGCAACAATTCTCTGCTCTATCTCGGAGGAAAGATATAATAATATTCCAATGAAAAAAAATATCCATCTGTTTCTCTTGGAATCTTTCAAACAAATTCATGGATTAAACACAAGATATTAGAGTTCAAAATATTACATGACAACCTATAGATATTAATGATGGATTTGTCTATATAACACAAAAATCAAATAGATTGTTTACAATCAAACAAGTTTTATAAAAGTACATCACACAATCGAAACGTAATAGACTAAGTTATACTCGAAATGAAAAGAATAATTATGTCTATTTTTTATCAAAAATTTTTATTCTACTATAGAAAAATTCTACCTCTAACTCATGACACGCTTGAATAAAATTTAATTGAGCAGATATTAAAAGATCATAAACGAATAAATGATCAAATTATATTAACTTAAATTTACTTATGCTACTTTTTTAATTATTAAACTTTTCATTTTTTTCTTACTTTTTTATTTTTTATATAGTAATATATGGTAAAATTGACTATACAAGTAATTAACTATAAAAATTAATTTAAATTAATTAAAAATATTTTTAATATTATGGTAAATTTAGTTATAAATTATTTTTAATTTTTTTTCAAAATTATTTTAAAAATGTATCAACCAAAACCAAAACGGAAATGATTTCAACCAAAACGTATCAATTTTTTTAAATGCCAAAATTGTTTTTAAAAGGGAGACTTAAAATCTTGCTTCCAAGTTTTCTTCCACCCCTCTTCCTTTTCCTTCTAACTCCTTGTCAAACAAGCCCTTGACCTAAGCATCAGAGCTTTCTCATTGGGATCACTCTGAACGAGTAGCTCGTGATGTGTAGTTCTACGAGTAGTGGTTTGATCGAAAGATTAGGATTGGGTTCATCTGATTGAGTTGGAGCAAGATTGAGATTCCCAAACCACTTAATAAGATTATCACTTCAATAGAGTCACCTTAACACACAAAATATATATACTCACCTAGTTAGCTTCAACTCACAAAGGGATATCCACCCAATGCTCCAAATAAGCATGACACACTGCCATTAGTTTTGTCTAATTAATAGAAAGAACCTTGAAAGCTTCAAAAACCAACAACTCAGAATCTCCCCAAACTGGTCTTTGATAACAAAAATTGCACTATTCCAATCCAAGTCACAACACACCAACCCATGAAAATTAAGCTTCATCTAACCCAACAATGGAAGTTGCTATCAAATGAGGAATTCAGCTCCACATCATCCATGGCGCACATAAACTCCTCTCATTGGCTTGTTGCCTCATTAACCCCACTAAGCAAGCTAGAATGGTGAAAATAAGTACCAGTAGGCAATCTTGTTCACGAAAAACTTCCAAAGAAACATTTTAATATTAGGTAAAGAGCAGACTTTCTATACATAAATGGCATCCCAATTCTGATTTCAAATCAGACGGAAGCCTAAGATTTTAAGTTTCAACTGAAATAAAAATATTTTGCTTAAAATCACAATGTTTCAATCTAAAATCTATTTCATTAATTAGGGTTTGGAAAGCCATCCAATGGCATCGCGAACCTGTGTGGGAACATGCTGGGCTTGGCAGCTTAGCGAGAAGGACGATGCATATGATTGAGAGCAAATTAAAGTCGTTCTCATTTTCTTTGACACTCCAAACATAAAGTGATGGAGATTTAATGGCGGAGAGTCCAAAGTCTCTCGCCATTGTAGGATGCAAAAAATCAGGCATTTGAATCAAGCAAGATTTGAGATATGAAATAATAAGCTACTCCTTCTCCTTATTCTTCTTTTGTAGCAGTCACAATTGCTAGTGCTACTGCTTCTTTTTTTTTTTCTGTTTCTTCTTCCACCACAATAGCAGTAGCAACGACTGGTTCCCCCTCCTTCTTTTTCCTCCCTTCTACTACGTTTTTGTTTTTGTTTGTTTGTCCCAAGTTACTTTTGAGCTCTGTTAATTTATTTTTTGGTTGTTTGTGTAAAAACAAAAGCAACAATCATAAGTAACCAAACCATATTTACATGGTGTGAGACTTATCTTTTACATACCAATATATTTTATTTATTATTTATATATTACATTATTTTTATAAATTAATTCTAAATGAAATGGTTAAGTTTCTCTTCTTTCTTTGTACAAGACCAAGGTTTGAACTCTTATAAGATGCACATGCTTTGCATATGTCACATATATGAAATGAACATCAATTGAACAAATTACACAAACAAAACATCGTTTGATTCAAAATATAAGGAAAGAAAGTATATACAAATTTGTTCGAAGACATCTTGTCAATAACTAAAAATTCAATAAAACCAATGAATAAAGTATAAAAAAGTAAATATTGTATCTTAGTAAAGCATTAATACAAATTTAAATATACCAAACGAGAAATATAGTGTTCAGATAAATGTAATCCCTAAAGTGATGAATCTCAAAAAATTAATTTCTCATGATACACCTACCAAAAAAAGAAAGCAACCAATAATTTAAAAATATTAAAATATCAACTATTACTAATTGTGAAATATTAATGATCAAGTTATTAGAAAAGAATCTCACATTCAGAATCTAGCAAAGCTAGTTTTACAATCATTGATCTAGCTTATAGCACAACTAGATATTTACACCAACAAATTCTAGATTAGCTTTAATAAATTAGATTGATGTAAGAAAAGTGGTTTGATTCGCATATTATATGGCAAATGTACCAAGTGGAGTACCTAGTGATACAAAATACAAGAGAAATAAAATAAAATAACATGTACAAAATTGTGTCATAAAGCGAGGAAAATTTAAAACAAAAATGAATTGTAGTAAAAAGAAAACAAAAGAAATTAAAAGGAGGGAATAAATTAAAGAACAAAGCAATATAGTAATGAGACAATTGTTTACTGAAAAAATTTCTGAAATAGTTGGAGTAATTTTGAAATCCTTCATATTGGTCAGGAATTCTGAGAAAAAGAAAAAAAATTAGAACCTAGAACATCAAATTAGATTATCAACTGCTAGAAAAAAAAAAGTCTAACAAGTTTTAATGAGAGTAATTTTTGGAGTTCTTTATATTAGATAGGATACAAATACATAAAAACTCAAAATTTTAGTTAGATCATTAAGTATCCTTGCCAAGGCTCCAATCTGAAAGACTTCCTTTCTAATGTTTGCTTTGTATTTTCATTCAAGAATCCCAAGTCAAATGTCTTGCAAATAAACCATAAATGATTTCATGTAAAGATCAACATCCATTCCATATAGGCAATGTCTCCATCATAATTTAAAATTGAGATTTATTGATTTATAAAAAAAAAAACAAGGTAGAAGAGCCTTAAATTTTTATTTGCAAACCATAATAACATAATCTGCTTGTATACCTATTGCTAATCATATGATAACAGCAATGTTTATTTTATCTTCATTGAAAACCTATACAATAGTCATAGTAAGAAAGGCTACATAGCACTATTTATTTTGCCTACCTTGATGTTAAGCATTTAATAAGAAAAACATTGACATCTATCTTATTTTCTACTTATAGAAAAAAACCATTAATTTATTAAATATATTTGTGATACTCTTACACTTGCCTATCAATGCAAGAGAAAGGAAATTGGACAGCACCACCCAATCACAATTTATTAGAGCATATGAGATTTTCTAATGTACATGAGGAAATGTAAACTATAAAAAAGTTGAATGGTGTAGTCATCAGTAAATTGAAAAATTTACTGCAATAATGAAAGTTGAGTTGATAACATATCCCCAAAAATAAGCAATTTTGGTTCTATTGAAGTGTTCCAAAAAGCTTCGAAAGTTGATGTCTTTATTTTTCTTTTCATCTGATTATAAAGGATTATATTGTAGTATTAAATTAAAAAACCAAAAACCAAGAGAGAAAATGAATTAAATAATTACATCATCAGCTGAACAAATGGCATAAAAAGTAGAAAACTTCATAGAAGGGTATGTAAATACTAGACAATATGAAAGATCTAGGTTTGTTTTAATGATCCTTAAAGAAGCTCTCTAGGAAATTGCTTCACTTTATAAAAGCGTATCAAATCTAATCTAAATTACTTCTCACAAAAAAAAATATTACTATGAAACATGAGAGAGAAAATATCATATAAAGTAAAAGTATACATAAATTATATTTATAAAAATCACCGAAAAATAGAAAATCAAGAAGTCAGTTTGAACTCGCCAATAAAAAATATTGCATCTCTTGCTTTTTTTTTTAACTTAAACTCAATCTAGGACCTTTCTAACATAAACTGCAACAAAAATAAAAAAATCATTATGATAGTATGACAAAACTAAGCTTCTAATTCTATGGTCTTGATGGCCCTACTTTTTAGTTTTCTCTTTCAATGTAAACTACAACATCTCCATTTATTTATGATGATACATACTCTAGTGAAAATTATTGCAGAAACTTGAAAAAGATATTATTGAGTTTGCTGCTTAAATTGAAAAAAATATGAGAAACTAAAAGTGACTCCATCATGAGAAGTGACATATCAGCAAAGATTTTTATGCTTTCTCAATTTTTAAGATCTTTCCTTTAGTTCAATTTCATTCTTTAACCATCTATTGATAAAAAATGTTGAATTAAGCACATCATACCCTGAATATATATATATATAACAAAAATTGAAAGCATGATAAAATGCTAACAAATATATGGAAATTGTTAAATTAGATATCTCATGGTGACTGTTTGATTGTACCAAATTACTTCAAAGTTCTAAGTTTGATCTAGATCAATTCATCAAGGCTTAATAGATCATATCTATCAGTATATACTTTCACTTTGTATCATGTAAATTTGAAATAGATATCTTGGATTATCTTTAACCTTAAACCAATAGGCCAAAAATGATTTTTCATTCCTAAGAAAGAAACAAATCAACATAGTTAACCCTGTCAATGCAATTTGACATGTTCTAAAAATGTAATATAAGAAAAGACTAAGATTTCTTATTTTCCTTTTGTAAAGAGTTTAGCATTAATTAAATATGGACATAAAGAAATATCAGCCTAGTTTGCAGAGATAAATAGAATTGTATTAATAAAAAAAGCTATGCCTTTTTTTTTCTCAATCAATGTTTGTATGAAACAAACTAAATATTACAAAAGATGAGTGCTGGTGGGATTCGCAGCGAAAGGTTTATGAATCACCTTATTCTCAAATAACATAAGAAATGAGAAGTAATACAAGACAAAAGAAAATAATAAGAAAAAACACAACGATATATGTGGTTTATTCAAAATCGGGTTACGTCCACGGGGGAGCGAGAGATCCATTATTAAAAGATTTTACAAGAGTCTACAAGAAAGACTACACTCTTTCTTACTCAACTAAACTTTTTCACCAAGTCTCGACAATGTCTCCATCTTCAAAGAGAATTTCCAAGAAAACACTACGAGGAACCACCACGAGAGACCACCAATAAGCACCAAAAAGACCCACACATGAAAGCCGACACACTCTCTCTTTCTCTTCTCTCTATTCTCTGTATTCCTCTCTCTCTCTATTTCTCTCTAGTTCAACCTCAATACTACACTACACTTAAACCCTATGTATTATAGTATGTTTATAGATCATTATTGAATCTGATTTTTACTCTAATTACAACTCCTAATATTATAAATCAATCATAAGTCTGAATCTAACTTTGGATTACTACTTTAACTCAAACTCTAATTTGAGTTCGATACACCCAAAACTCAATAATCTCCACCTTAGCTTGAACTCGGGCATGCCATCATCACGAAACTCCAGCCATCATCTCTCATCCAGCCCTTCCCCCTGAGTTACTAGCTTATTCAGCTAATCACTAGATGTGAGCTCAAGCCAACTTCAAATTCGCTCTTCATGCCTACAGTCTTGTATTTTTGAAAGCTTTTCGGATGACTTGTTTCTGCTGCTATAGTAAAAGTAACTCGAGAAGAATGTTTATCTCTCATCAAATTACTTCGAGTATCATGCTTCCTCTTTACCACTGTAGCAATCGGAACACCACTTACAATGGTATTCCCTATTAATCGATAAATATTGTCACACTTCTTTCCTTTCATTAGGATTCTAATATCATGTGTCACCTTCATAAATTCATCTCGTACTAAATAATTACAGCTTTTTGAGTCCAATACACCAAGTGAAATTAGATTCTTCCACATCTTTGGGACATTTCTTACCCTAGTAAGAGTACGAATTACTCCATCAAATATCTGAATTTGGATTATTCCCACACCATCGATCTCACAGGTTGAATGATCGCTCAACCAAATAGTACCTTTGTTCTTATTCTTCTCATAAAAAGTAAATCAATTCTTCATAGAGCAAATATAGTAAGAACTATCGGAATCTAAAATTCACTCACCAGAAGTGTCATTTTCTATGGATACTGCACCCCATCTACACTATTTTCAAAAGTATCATCCACTATTATCGTCACTATATTGGAAGACTCTATTTTCCCATGTTCAAGGCAATGGCGTCTAATATGGTCATATGTGGCCATATTTCTTACATGAATAATATTGTTCTTTTGCCTTCAATTTTGATTTGGACTATTACTTACCTTCTCCACATTCTCTTAATCTTCTTCTTTCGTGAGCCACCAATCCTTCATCAAACTCCATATCAATATTGGAGTTTTTTTCTCATTAGAAAGAAAACTAGCTGTCACATATTCTATCTTGAGAGTTTCTTTATCATAAAGAACTGTGGTCATAATATGATTATACGAAATAAGAAGAGACATAAGGAGAATCAATACCTTATCGTCTTCTTTAAACTTTACATCAACTTTTAGCAAATCATTGATAATCTTATTGAAGGTATTCAGGTGATGTAATATAGTTGTACCTTCTTTCATACACAGTCCGTACAATTATTGTTTCAGGTAGAACTTGTTTGTGAGGTTTTTTGACATTTACAACTTCTCAAGTTTTGTCCAAATGTTCATCGTCGTCTCTTCATCAATGACATTATATAAAATCTCATCAGTCAGACTAGAATAATTAAATTCAATGTCTTCTGATCTACCTCCTTCTAGTCTTTATCACTTATCTTAGTCAGCCTCTTTTTTTTGTCCTCTAACATCTTTTATAGACCTTGATAAGTAAGAACTGCCTTCAACTTCTTTTGTCATAAGATAAAATTTATCTTGTCATCAAACTTCTCCACATCGAGTAAAGACTTTGTCATCTTGGTTGTTTTCTCTTAAGCTCTGATACCAATGATTGGAATTTACAGTGGAAAGTTCGCGAATTATCTTATTCTCAAACAACACAAAAATGAAAAGTAATGCAAGATTTAAAAAAATAATAAGAAAAGACACAATGATGTACGTGGTTCACCCAAAATTGGGTTACATTCACAGAAGAACTAGACATCTACTATCAAAAGCCTTTACAAGAGTCTACAAAAAAGATTGTATTCTTTTTTACTCAACTAAACTATTTCACCAAGCCACAGCAACGCCTCCATCTTCAAAGAGAATTTTCAAAAGAACAATACGAGGAACCACCGCGAGAGACTACCAAGAAGCACTGGAAATACCCACACACGAGAGCCGATACTCTCTCTCTCTTTCTCTTCTCTCTATTCTCTCTATTTCTCTCTTTTTATTTCTCTCTAGTTCAACCTCAACATTGCATCACACCTAAATCCTATGTATTATAGTATATTTATATATCTTTATTGAGTCTGAGTTTGACTCTAGTTATAACTCCTAATATTACAAATCAATCATAAGCTTGAATCTAACTTTGGATTTCTACTTTAACTCAAACTCTAATTCGAGTTCGTAACACCCAAAACTCAATAGAGTACAAAGGGTATGTAGCTTATTTTGATATCAAATTATAATTTGCTTCAAAATTATAATTTTGTTGACCAATGTCTATAATTTATAACTACAAGCATGGTATACACTTTCTCAATAAAAATAGAAAGTCTTAACAAGCAATAGTTTGGAGCATACGAAAAAAAATAAGTACAAATGATTGAAGAATGTAGGTAAAGTGTGCATTTTTAATTTCCAGAAGTATGAAAGTAATTGTGTCTTGAACCATTTAGATAAAAGATTATAGATGATGATTTAGGTGCACTTAAAATCACTTATTTTGCTTTGTATCATATCAAATTAGTAGCAAAAATCTTTGAAAAGGAAAACCCATGACCAATATAGGTTGCTACATAGAGAAACCCCCTCTTTTATAGTGTATATTATATTCCTTAAATTGAATACATTATTTTTCCATCTTTGATTTCAAATAATCCTAATTATTGTATAATTTATATTGCTAGCAAATAATAATAAAATATGCAAATAGACAACTCAATAGAGAAATGAGTAATTCAAAAGAGTTGAATGAAATATGATACAAGAAATTCATATAAATAAAAAGATTATAAATAGAGAAAAGGAACTATGATAAAATATTTAATTATCAAGATTTTTCATGTATATAAAATAGAAGAAAAAAATGTAATTTGAATTGCATTGTTAAAAACAAATCAAATGTTCTTATCATAAATTTCAATATATACATGATCTTTGTATAGCCACTCTGATTAATTTCATTTGAACAAATTAAAACTATGGTAGTTGAGCTTAAAATAGCTCTTGACAATACAACATATAGTTGATCATGGGAGAAATTATCTTCTAAAAAATAAATTTCTATATTTTTTATTATTTGACCCTGTGCCTCATTAATTGTTACTACAAAACATAACCTTTTTAGAAAATATTTCTAAATAAATTTTAAAAAACTCATTATTTTCAATAAGAAATAAATAAATTCAATGTAAAATATTTCTTTGCCATAATATTGTCCTATGCAAAATGTGGTTCAAATGATATTTTTCTTAAAATCTTTACAAATTAATCTTATGCTATTGCATAAAATATTTGCAAGATACAGATTGCATAAAAGTAATAGAAGGCAATTCAATTTCAAAATCAATTTGTGAGGAGATAATCCATTAGGTGTCATATCATTCAAAAATTCAATTTAATAATTTATGTTATTATCATATATTGCACTATCAAAACTATAATAGATTACCTCTTCACCTGAAAATTTGTCAATAATAATGGAATTGAGATCATCTACATAAGAATTTTTTTTGTGATCAATATAAATCGATTTGTCATATATAAATTGTTGGACATATTTACAACAATATTCAAGAACACTTAGTCAATTAATTTCATCTTCAAAGCTTCATTTGTATTATAAGATATTAATAGACTCAAAAATTCTAATAATATTATTCTTAATATAAGGCTTAACTTCATTTTCAATTAATAGAAAATCACTAAAATTATTATTATTTCAAGCTCGCATGTTTTCCTTTAGTTACAATTGTCACTAAATAATTATTAACTAACTGAACTTTCCTTATTTTACATATGACAGGAAGCATTTGCCAAAAATATTTACCAAAAATATTACCTTGCCACCAAATAGTTTATTTTTGTCCATTATACCCCTCATCGTATGGTCTAGTTGTTCAAACACCAACTTTTTGGCCATTGATACTTCATTCCATATTATAAAGTTTGTAATTTGAATCGATTTTATCAAAATACTTTGTTTTTTAATTCCACAAATACTTGAATAAGATATTTGAAGAAAAATTTTAAACCTTAAGTGTTTAATTCTACCTTGTTGCAATTGTAATTGTCAAATATTTTTGAGTTCTGACATATGCCAGTAAAGCATGATAGAGAAAAATTTTTTCAATTCCTCTAGGATCATCTATAAAGAGTAAACCATAAATTTCATATTCAAGTGCTTTTACAATTTTATCAAAAAAAAAATTTCAATTTAATTTGAGGAACATGTCCATATCCTCTATTAGAGTAAGAATTATCATCTCATCTAAAACTTATTTTAGTGTAACTAGATTATTAGTTAAAATGAGTAAATCAAAATCATCAATATTCCTACTCATTCCTTCAAGAAAATATTTTATTTTAATAAGGCAATACTTATTTATTCATGTTTGTCATTAATTTAGTCCTTGCAAAATCTTGTGTCATATATTTGGTAAATTTTCATAATGCTTTCATATCTCCTGGTCCACGTAGGAACAAAATTATCACAAGAAATTTCCTAAGGAGATAAGGCATATTATATATAGTAGTTTCTTTCATAGAAGCTCAATTTACATTATGACTTTCAAGAAGTCCATGTCTATGTGCAAATTTTTTAAAAGTAGAGTATTTTAGACCATCAATAGTTAATAAATCCTCAAATGAAGTAGGACCCCAAATATGATTTAAAAATAACCATAAAAAATACTTCTCACCTTCAGTTTGGTTAGCTAAATTGACACATTTGATCACACGAACTTTTTCCTCTTACACTATCACAATCCTCATTCATCCCATATATAATATTCAGAAAAATGTTGATAAAGGTATTTTTTGGCTTTAGAATTTTTTGCATTTTTGTTGAAACAATTCTATTAACATAGTTTTTGTGGCGTAATTTGAATGAATAACATTTTTCAGGTTATTATGTCTCTATTTATTTAGCAAATACACTTGCAATGAGATTACATAAAGACATATTTTATTTAGTCTAAAAACATAGATTCTCTACATGGATTTTGTTGGTAAAACCTATTTTGCATTTAATAGTTTTTAATTTCATTAGTCTCCTTGCTTTCATCTTGATCAACATATATGGAACTGTGACATTCCTATTATAAATATACTTATATAAATATTTTACAACTGATATAGAAGAACAAATCTCGATATTTATATGATAGCTATATTTTTTTCAAAAGATATAGATGAAATGACATAACCCGTCTATTATCAAGAAGATAGCCATGAACATCAACTTGTCTGTTATTATTTCTTCTTCGATAAATTGGAAATGAGTCTTTGCTTGCATAGGTTATGAACAAAATATTTTTGGATAGTTGAATATGCACTTTTTATTATTCATACAAGGAGATAATCTCTACAAATGGCCACAAGATTCATGAATCAAATGCTTGATGATAAGCCCATTGTTTAAGTTGATTTTGTTACCCAATTTTGACTTTGAGTTTGATAAGAATTAGAGTCTAATCCATGACGGGTGAGGAGGCCAATTTAAAATAAATATGGATTGAAAATTTAGACCCAAATACTGAATTAGACCATACTAGTCAACTCCTCGGTGAATTGATCAACCGGTTCTGATAGGTCAGGTATGCATTGCTCAGCTGGACAACAAGTTCCTTAACTAGTTATCCAATTCAAATGTGATCTGCAAAAATGAAAAAAAAACTCTCTTTGAATTCATCAAGAATCAACAACATTTTCAATCAAGTGGATTGTAATATCAGAATCTATCAATTATAGATCCAAATATGATATCTATAGCAAGGTCATATTCCATCAAATCTCAAATTTCATTGAGAATCTAATCAAATCTTGAAAGATCCTCTTGTCCACTTACAAAATCCTTAAGAAGAAAATAAATCCTTGTCTAATGTCATCAAAAATCAACAAAATTTTCAGTTAAGAAAATTACAATCTCAAAATACATCAATGAAAGATCCAAATCTGAGATCTAATCTCATCAAATCTCAAATTAAAATTAATTAAAGACCTAAATTGAAGATCTCCTCAAGTTTTATAAAAATAGAGCTAGAGCACACGAATTTTCAGAAAAAATTATGGGGAGAATTCTAGAGCAATTATTAGACAAATTTTGAAGGAAGAGGGTGTGAATCAAGAAGAAGGAGATCTCATTGTTAAGGAGGAAACTAAGAGGATGCCATTAAGAAGGCAAAATAGATGTAAGGCCCCTACTCTTCTTCTTCTTACTTATGCTTTATTTTTATTCCTTGTCTCTTGCTTTCCACGAGGATCCTGTCACCGCTATTGTTGCATACTCCTAGTACCTCGAACTCTCACTGCCCCATATTCCTGCTGCTCCATGAAGAATGATCTGCTACTTGCATTTGGATAACTAAACCCAAGGGGACTAGACACCTAGGCCCTGTTTGTTTTGGGATCAGGATCAAGATCAGCTCGTTTCAAAATTATTTTTTTCTTGTAAAATTAATATTTTGTATTTTATACTATTATTAAATTAAATTATTATAAAAAATTAAATAGTTTTTTGAGCTTTAAATTATTGAAACCTTAATTTTGATAAAAAGATATTAATTTACAAAAGTGGTTCACTAGTTTTAACCTTGACCTTGATCTTGACCCCCAACCAAATGGACCCCTAAACCTTACTAAGTGTTCCTCCAAAACTGTGGCCACTCGTGGCTCCTTGCCCATCAATGGATCTTTATCATCACCGTGGCCATCCCTTACACGTCAATGGATCTCAACCACCACCGCAATCAATCATGGCTCCTTATGCATCAATGGATCTCCACCATCACTGTGGCCACCCATGGCTCCTTACTCATCAATGGATCTCAACCACCACCGCAATCAATCATGGCTCCTTATGCATCAATGGATCTCCACCATCACTGTGGCCACCCATGGCTCCTTACTCATCAATGGATCTCCATTACCACCATGGCTACTCATAGCTCCTTGTGCATCAATAGACCTCTACCACTATGGCAACCACACACTGCCCCTTATGCATCAGCGAGCACCATAACCACCGTGGCTATCCTCGTCCTTATAATTGGCGTATCTCCACCACCACCATAGTCACTCGTAGCCTCGTGCATCAACGGACTTTCATTGCTACTTTGGACACATGCTGCTCCTCGTGCTTCGATGGACTTCCATCACTACTGTGGCCATCTGTGATCTTGTGCATGTGGGATTGATTTCAATAGCCCAAGTAGCGAAGACCCTAGGGAGTGACATTGAATCATAAATTAAAGTATATTTTAATTTGAGTGTGCTATCAAGTGCTATGAGAATATTGACTTTCAACAGGCATAAGCCCCTATTGTTAGTTACCTCAAAAATTATAAGAAACCTCCTAAAGTGAGAAATCTAACTAATAAAATAAAAACACAAAAGAAAAGAAAAAAAAATCATTTAATTGATTTGATAGAGATGGTACATGACTTAAGTAAAGGCATATCATCACTTTACAATGAGTTTTAATATAAAATTATAGAAAATATGATAATAATTAAAGAAAAAAAGGAGTGAGAAAGGGGACTTTGATGTCAGTTGCTGCTCCACTCCTGTGTGCTAGACCATATGATGTCCTACTCGAATGAGTCTTAACTCAGTCTTCCACGGATGTTGATAACATGCTGACAAGTGAGACTAACTACCTTGGCTTATGTCAATTAACCCTATTAGGATTTGAAGTATTACTAATGGCTTTTTACTTTGACCTAGCTTTATTATAATCATTTTTAATCTAATAATTGAGGGCCTTTTATGCATGTTGTCAATCATATTTGAATGTGTGTTGCCTTAAAAAAATGTATCATCAATGATTTTTAGGGTTAACTAGCTTTAAAGGTATATCACCAATTATTTTTAGGGTTGACTAGCTCAAAAAGTGCATTATCAATGACTCTAGGGTTAACTAGCTTAAAGAGTGCATCATTAACTACTTCTAAAGTTAACTAATTTCAGAGGTACATCATCAATTGCTTTTAGAAGTGATTAGTTCTAAGAGTATATCATCAACTACTTTTAGTATTGACTAACTTGGGGGTTGCATCATCAACTACTTTAGGGTTGACTATTTTGAATAGTGC
The DNA here is from genome assembly GCA_005019695.1 of Trichopus zeylanicus subsp. travancoricus. Classification (NCBI taxonomy): domain Eukaryota; kingdom Viridiplantae; phylum Streptophyta; class Magnoliopsida; order Dioscoreales; family Dioscoreaceae; genus Trichopus; species Trichopus zeylanicus. Next base: position 453,403 of record RXID01014476.1, on the reverse strand, counting down.
ATCATCAACTATTTCTAGGGTTGACTAGTTTGAGAGGCATATTATCAATTTCTTCCAGGATTGACTAACTTCGAAGTATGGCCAACAGTTTTGAGTGCATTAGTGTTTATCTTTTTTAATTTGGTAACATCACCAACGACTTATGGGGTTGAGTATAGATTTGAAGTGTGGTTGACAATATTGAGTATGTTGACGATTAACTTTTTTACTTTGATAAATCACCAATGGCTTATGGGGGTTGGGTGTAGCTTTGAAGTGTGGCCGATAACTTTGAGTGTATTAGCGATTAACTTCTTTAATTTCGTAGCATCACTAGTAGCTTATAATGTTCGGTGTAGATTTGAAGTGTGGCCGATAGTTTTGACTATGTTGATGATTAAATTTTCTGATTTAGTAGCATTACCAATAGCTTATGGGGTTGAGTGTAGCTTTGAAGTGCTGCCAAAGGTTTTTGTAGAACACCCAGTATGACTTAGTTTGACCCATTTAGTTTTGTTTGAATTAATTCTAGTTTGAATCAGAATGATAATATCACCCATTATTCATAATCTTGGAGTATTGCTAAAGATTTAGCACACTCACTAGTATTCAATTTGACCCATTTAGTTCTATTTGAACTAATTTTGGTTAGGACTTGAGTTTGGTTCAGACTCATGTCAATGTTCAAAACTCAATTTCCATTCAAGTCTGAATTGATTCAATTCAATGTTTAAAACTTTATTGAATTGCAATTCACTAACTCTTTCTTGAATGATAATGATATATTCCAGTTTTTTCTTTCTAGGATATTTAGTGATTGAGTTTGTATTGATGCTTTATGGTATGGAATTAGAGGCCACTATCATGAACCGACCACCACAACCATGGAGGGCCATCAGATTAACCAAGAAAATTATGTGAAACATTCATTCCCAAAATCATTATTGGTATTGATAGTCAATGTTCAATTTACAATAATAAATTCAATCCACCAAGTTTGACATTGATTTTCATAAGAACATTTATCAAATACTGATCATTACCTCTAGTTTGGGCAATATTGATATCGACCCAAGTCTAATTTGATTTAATTTAATATTCAAAATTCAATTTTGGTTCGAGTTTGATTTATTTGATTTGGATTGAGCTTGACCTTGTGTTTGACTCTTATCAGATTTGGGTTTGTATCTCTATAGACTTTGATTCAAGTTCAAGTTATTTTAGGTTTAACTTAGTTTTAATTCAGGCTCGGCCTGATTGTAATTTGATTTTGGATTCGATTTGATCCACTTAGATTTTAATTTAAACTTGATTTAACCTAATTAGAGTTTAATTCAAGCTTAATTTAATCCAAATTGGATTTTATTTAAACCTGACTTGACTTTGAGTTAACCTTGTTTGAACCTGATTATGATTGAGTTTAGTGGATTTGATTTAGTTTAACTTAATTTAGATTTTAGGTCCAATTCAATTTGATTAATTTTAAATCTATTTGGTGGTCTATCTGAGTCAATTCAGTTTTGTTCATTTATTTAGCTGAGTTTGCTTGGGTTCAATGCGATTGAGTCTCCCTGATATAATTGATTTATGTTAAACGATTTGTTAGAGAGCTCTTGGATTATCATGATAACTTTGGGCAAGCTCATGGGCTAACCTTGAGTCAATTTGAATTTTTAGCAACCTGATGAGCTAATTTTAATTTAGAAATTTAGCAAGCTCACAGATTGACCTTAGTTCGAATATACGATTTGCGAGCCTAAAGACTGACCTTAGTCCGAATAGACGTTCAACGAGCTTGTAAGTTGGCTTTAGTCTGAATAAATATTTGATGAGTCTGCAGACTAGCCTTAGTCCAAATAGATGTTCAATGAGTCTACTAGCTGATTTTTGTCCAAATAGATGTTTGATGAGCCCAAAGACTAGCTTTAGTTCAAATAGACATTCGACAAGCTTGCAAGCTAGCCTTAGTCCAAATAAACATTTGACAAAATCGCAAGCTGATCTCAATCCAAGTATATGTTCAATAAGCTCACAAGTTGATCTTAGTTTGAATAGAAGTTTGGCAAGCTTGCAAACTGGCCTTAATCTAAATAAACATTCAACAAGCTTATAAGTTGGCTTTAGTCTGAATAGATGTTTAGTAAGCTCATAAGTTGGCCCTAGTTCAAATAGACATTCAGTGAGCTCGCAAGTTAGCCTTAGTTTGAGTAAATGTTGGAGCCTAGTGCGAGTCAGTTGGGTAGAGGACAAGACTAGGCCGGTGTTGCATCCCTGACTATAGAAGCCCAGGTGGCGGAGGGCTACAGTGATCTTATAGCTACGGGAGCTCGAGCTGGAGAGCCTTTGACCGATTGAGGATGCGTCTAGGTGGTTCGGGGACACAAAGGTTCCTAAACGGAGCATGGGCTCCGATGCATGTCGAGTGGAGCAGGGCTCGACAAGTGGATGAAGGCACAGATGGACTGGAGTAGTCAAGCAGCATGTCGAGCAACTACACGAGAGGATGGTGCAGTGAGGGGAAAGGCAACCACATGTGGATATGTTAGAGGCAGGCCAACAAAGCTCGACCTAGTGTGTGCTGGTGCAAGCCAACAAGGCAGGGACATGGAGCACAAGTAGGGCAGATGCTTCTGGAGGCAACAGAGCAGAGCTTCTCCCTCAGAGGAGAAAGACAAATAGGGAGATGGTCAATAATAAATATAACAAAGGGTAAGAAGATTACCTTCTTCTCTTCTTCAGATGAATCTCTCTAAGTCTCTCCCCATTTTGATCTTTTTTTTTGCTTCTCTCCATGTGTTTTCTTTTTGCAATTTTTCCTTCAATTTTATAGGCATCAAGGAGATTGCAACCAAATCCTTAATTGGTTAATTTTGGAATGTCGTTGGGTTGTATTTGGTGATGAGATTGTGTTTTAATTTTTTCCATTGGCATGTAATCCACTGATTGGGATTTATTTTCCTGATGAAAAGATTCAAAATATATACTATCTTTAGATGCTGAATTTTTAGATGATTTATTTGTAAATTTTTTGAAAAATCTAGACTAAAATATAATTATGTGAATTTCAGGGGTCCTTTTATAAAATGATATATTTATGAAAGTTTGAAACTTTTAGGGTTATTTTTGTAAAAAAATTTTGGATAGACGCTTATTTGTAAAATTTATTTGGTCCAGAAACTCAGCTGTAATTTTTATTGAATCAAGTTTTCTTTTGTAAAAATTAGCAGGAGGAATTTTTTTTGTCAAATTTTTATATTTTAGGACTTATTTATAAAACCCAAAATTCAAGGGTCCTACATGTAAATCAAGAATTCTTATTTAGCTCAATCTTATTTTTGTCCCTAATTGAAACTTGGGCCCAATCTAACTTAATGTTTCATGTCTAAATTTAGCTCATTACGAATCAGATTCAAAGTCAAAGTAGCATTATAAACAAAGTGCTCCCTTCGTATTCACTTCATGAGCTTTCTTGGTGAAGGGAGTGGATATGAAAAGAAGAGCAAGTATTTTATTTCTCATCACTACTTCCACAAGTGTTCAACAAGTGAGATCTTTTACTTTTTTTCTCATTGTTTTGCAATTGTTTCCTCTCTCTCCTTTCACTTATTTGCTTTTCTTTTCTTTAGAGGCATCATATAACCTTTTGTGATTGAGAAAATTCAAAATGAGAAAGAAGACAGCTTGGTTTTATGATACTTTCTTTCCATTTTGGGAACTGATATTGAAGTGGTTATCACATACCGACCTCAAGAGCAGAAAAAATGAGTGTAGTTAACAACTACCACCCTTTTACGTACTTTTCCAAAGAAGAAACACCATGTACTGATAGAGCGGGTGAGTCTTTTTTGGAACCTATTGAGCGATTTAGGTAGCAAGAATCTTCCGAGACTCCGGGACTTCGCATTTTGAATGGTCATTCTCCTACCTAGGGACGATCTTTCTTACTGGCCGGGGCAGTACCGACTTTACCAAATTATTCAATATGGATTGATAATATAGTATCCCAATTTTCTACCCAACTTGCATCTTAGGAAAAGTCATAGCATCCAAGGGACAATATACAAGGAATCCAAGGGCTTCATGTAGTGTGATTAATATATGGGATTGCATTACATACACTTTTCATAGTTTATATGGCGAAGCCAGTATCTCTCTCTAAGATATATGACAGCTAGTTGAGATTTCTATTCTTAGGAGTTTTTATAATGAGTATAACCTCATTGACTATTATTTGAGTTGATTTTAACTAAGAATCAAATTTAATTAAAATTTAGTCAAAATATAAAGTTGAATGCCACTAGATTATAATCCAAATATGGATCTCAATTAGACCAAAATCATAATCAAATTTGACTAAAAATTGGATTTAATTTAGATTTGAATTATTAAAAATTTTGGACTTAAACTAAAGAGAGTCAATTGGGCAAGATATTTGGACCAAAATCGAGCCCAAAATTCATCAAACATTTGGACCAAAAAAATTATAAAATCTTTAGAAATAGATTTTTGAACCAAATATATTTTACAAATGGGTCTCTAACATGATTTTTCTTATAAATAAATCCCTTAGATGAAATTTTATAAAAAAAAGTCTTTAAAAATTCTAAAATATTAAATTGATCCTCGCAAAATCTAGGTTTGCAAATAAACTTCTCAAAATTTTATATTCACAAATAAATCATTGAAATTTCTAACTTTCACAAATAAATTGCTAAAATTTCTGATTTTGACAAATAATCCCCTTGAAAATTTTTATTTACAAATAAATACAAATTTTATTTAAAAAGAACTCTTATGAAATTATATTTTGTTCCGAATTTTTTGGAAAATTTATAAAATAACTCTTTGAAAATTCAACAACAAAAAATAATACAGATTTTGACTCTCTTTATTAGAGAAATAAATCTCAATCAAAGAAGATTACAAGTCAATCACAATATTTGGGAATCCAACTCAATTACAATCACAATCTAATATATTCTAAAATTAACCCAATCAAATATTTGATTTTAAATCTCTTTGAGCTTATCAAACCAACGAGAGCTTGCAAAGATGGATAGAAGGAGAAATAACACAATAAAGACGAGGAGGGAGGAGATCCACGAGCTGTCATTAGAAGAAAAAAAGAGAGGAATCAATGACGGGATACGAAAAAGAAAATAAGGTGATTTTTCTCCTTTGTTCCTTCCTTTTACCTCTAATTTCCTTCTTGTTTCTTTATCTCCCCCATGGAAGCAACCCTGCCTGCTGCTCCGTACCGCACCACGTATGCCTCATAGCTAGCCTGGAACCTTCCATTGCCGCCTCAACCCCCCACTACTCTATTCGGGCTCATCGCCGACCTGAAACCCTAGTTCACACCTCTCCCCACTTCCACCGATGCCGCAGCCCTTTGGCGACTCCACCTTGCCAAGGAGACTACCTTCAGCCAAGAGCTTCTCGTTAAAAGGGAAGACCACACCACCTCTACACGCGACCTAGCACCACCTTACCCGCTTATCTTCTGGCTCCACCAAGCAAGCCACCGCCGCCGCTTTGAGCTTGCTTCTCATATGATTTGGCCCCATTGTCCATTTCACCTCGTTACTGGGAAGAAGCTAGTCGCCACTATAGGCTGGATTCAGCGATTCGATCTCGAGTCACCGGATCCGGCTGTGAGATGATGGCAGAGCTGCCCCTCTACCTTGCTGCAAGGAAGAATGTTGGATTCAGTTAGAGAGGAGGCCAGGTGGCCATGGCCTGATGGAGTTCAAGAGAAAGAAGGGTTAGAGCATGAGAGAGAAGAAGGAGAAGTGAAGAAATAAACAAAAATTTTCAAAAAATTTCTGCCAAAAAAAAAAAAAGGAGTTTGGCTAGCACTGTCCTATTTTGATTTTTTTAGTCACCGCACCACGGCCACCCATGGTCATTGGTGTGTTGACGAACTTTATTAATACTGTGGCCACTTATTATTTATAGTGTGATGACAAATCTTACTCAATATTGTGGTCATTCACGATCCTTTTGAAGACGGTGGATCTCTACTAAACTCAAATTTGCCTTCGGGTCTATCGAAACTTAAGTCAGCCTTCAAAGCCGTCAAACCTAGACCAGTCTTTGGGCCCATCAAACTCATATTAGCTTTCGGATTTATTAAACTTAGGTTAACCTTCGGGCTCACTAAACCTAGGCCAACCTTCAGGCCACTCAAATTCAAACCAACCTTCGAGCCTGCTAAAATTATAGGTCAGTTTTTGGGTCCGCCAAATCTGGATCAGTCTTCGGGCTCGCCAAATCTAAGACATTTTTTGGGTCCGCCAAATTTAGGCTAGCCTTCAGGCCTGCCAAACTTAATCCAACTTTTGAGTCTACTGAAATTATAAGCTAGTCTTTGAGTTCACTAAACTCAGACCATCCTTCAGGGCCACCAAAATTAGGTTAGTGTTTAGGCCTACAAAACTCAAGATAGCCTTCAAACCCACCAAACCTAGGCCAACCTTCAGGCTCGCCAGACTTAGGCTAGCTTTTGGTCTTCTAAACTCAGTCCAATCTTCAAGCTCGTTGGAATTATAAGTCAACTTTTAGGTCTGCCAATATTATGCAAGCCCTTAGGCTCATATTTCTAGCTCAGCTGTTTAGCTCACGAATCAAGCTAGTTCTCATCACACATTCAACACAACCTATAGGCTAGCCCAAAAAATTAATATGACAATCAGGAACTCTAAATTAAATTGATTAACATAGAGTGATTCAATCACTTTGAGCTCAAAACCAAATTGACTTAGATAAATCACTAAATAAGCCCAAATTGATCAAATAAAAAGACTAGAACTCAAATTGAATCTAGATCGAACTAAGCTCAAATTAAATCTTAATTAGGCTAAATCAAGTTTAAACTAAAGGGTTAAACTCAAAATCAAATCAGAATTAGGCTTAGCCTAAATTGAAGCTAAGTTGAAGTTAATTGACTTGAACTTGCATTGAAGTTCATCAAGATGAAAATTTGAACCCGATAAAGGTCTAACACAGGGTCAAACTTAATCTGAATCAAATAGAACTATACTTACATTAAAATCAAGCCCTGAATATTGAACTAGATCAAATTAGTTGTAAATTAAAATCAGCATTGCTCCAACTAGAGTTAAAGATCATTATTTGATAAATGTTCTTTTAAAAATCAATGCTAAGTTTGGTTAATCGAATATTCACTACTAATATCAACAGTGATTTTAGAATAGATATTTCACATAATTTTCCTATGCATGCTATAAAGTATCAGTATGAATCCAATCACTAAAGATTCTCGAAATAGAAAACTAAAACATATTACTCTCTTCTAAGAAGGGTTAGTGACTCACAACTCGATTAAGTTTTAAACATCAAGTTGAATTAATTCAAACTCAAATTGAAATTGAGCATTTAACTGATTCCAAACCAAACTCAAACCCAAACCATATTAATCCTGATGAAACTAAATAGGATCAAACTAAGTCCTATTGGGTATGTTAAACCTTCGACAATACTCCAAGGCCGCAGACAATGGGTGATGTTACCATCATGATCTGAACGAGAACTAGTTCAAGTAGAATTACATTAGGTCAAACTGAGTCTTGTTAGGCAAACTACAAAAGCTTTTGACAACACTCCAAAGCTATACCCAACCCCATAAGTTATTGGTAACGCTACCAAATTAGAGAAGTTAAATACTAACACACGCAAAGCTATTGGTTATCCTTCAAGCTAGTTAATCCTAGAAGCTATTGATGATGCATTTTTCAACCTAATCAATCCCAAGAACAGTTGACAATGCATCCCTCAAGGTATTCAATGCCAAAAGTAGTTGATGATGTGCCTTCAAGCTAGTCAACCTCAGAAGCAATTGACGATGCACTCTTCAAGATAGTCGACCCCAAAAACCATTGACGATGTACCCTTCAAGCTAATTAACCCCAAAAGTCATTGACGATGCGCCCTTCACGCTAGTCAACCCCAAAAATAGTTAACAACGTGCCCTTCAAGCTAGTTAACTAAGAAACTATTGATGATGCGTCTTTCAAGTTAATCAACTTTAGAAGTCGTTGACAGCACGCTCTTTAAGCTAGTTAACCCCAGAAGTAGTTAACGATGCACCCTCTAAGATAGTCAATCTCATAAGTAGTTGATGACATACCCTCTGAGCTAGTAAACCCTAGAAGTTATTGACGATGTGTCCTTCAAGCTAGTCAATCCCAAAAGTCATTGATGATGTGCCCTTCAAGCTAGTCAAGCCTAGAAGCAGTTGACAACGCACCCTTCAAGCTAGTCAGCCCTAAAAGTAATTAATGATGTACCCTTCTTCTTTCATGCTTTCTTTAGTTTCATGTCAAAATTTATTGTAAGTGAGGGGATACCCTTATTTTTGTTATATATTATTTCTTAAATCAATTAATATCATGCTTTCTTCTTTTTCTTTGTGTCTTTATTTTATTAACTAAGTTTCTTGCTCTAGGAGTTTTTTGATAATTATCGAGATAATTAATAATAAGGGCTTATATATGTTGGAAGTCAATATTTTCACAACACTTGATAGTACACTTTAAATTAAATAAATTTTAATTTGTGATTCGAGGTCACTTTCATGATTTTTGCTACTCTGAGCCACCAAAATTGATCCCACAACCCCTTGATAAACTTTATGTTAGTTGTAACTAGCACCTTCATAGTATCTAGTTATAGTTTGAGTATACCATAATCGCATTCACGGATGAACCACTCTTTAAGATAATCATTTTGAAAATAGGCCTTGAGGAGACCCATGGGATCTCTCATTCATCAGTGACATCTCCAAAGAGTATATTTTCTTCTTCTTACGTTGCACCCTGAATTTTTTCATTATCAAAATAATGGGGCAGGGATTAGTCTAGTTGTAAACCTTAGATAGTAAATATGACGAAGCACGTTGCCACTAAGAATTCACTTTCTCCATCTCCCACATTAGGGTCTTCTAGTAAAGCCCCGAGTTTGTCAGGAAAAAATTTCTCGAGAGTTATTTGACTTCTTTCTCCTTATATACTCCTCCAGAGCATCAATGTACTTTTTTGATGGTTGATTTCTTAACATCATATTCATCCGGCTAAACTAACTTCTTCTTCTTACTTTTGTTTTTTTTTCTTCTTGATGCTTCAAGCAGGTGAGGTAGTTTGCTTCATGAGACTTTTTTCATCACTATCCCAAGCTCCTCAAGATTTCTAGTTATTTTCTTTATTAGTTTCTTCAGGCTCTTTGAAATACAAATATTTCATAAGTGCCCTTATTCATGTTGTCTTTTGGATTTTTATGGTAATCAAACTAATATTTAACAAATTTCTTGAGTTTGAATAAGATTTAGGATTTGCAATAATCATGCATGCTTGTGAAGAACCAATTCTCTTTGTTAAAGCTTGAAGATGTTAACACGAAGATAAAGAGAATGATAACTTGAAAATAAAACTTAAATATCAAGTTGGGAGCTCAAAGAATGTTCAAGATGCTAAATAGACTTTGAATTCATAGGTTTAAATTTTTATTTATCTTAGTTGAGTCAAAGATTTGTATTTGAGATTATTTTATTTAGATTATTTATCACATAGGATTCTATAGTAATTGCTACAATAATTGTAATAATTAATTACTGTAGCAATTGCTACAGTATCAGACGTCTAATTTACAACCGAACATCCGACAGGCATTTTGATCCGACAGAACTAGACCCCTGGTTCAAAACTGGACATCTGATAGGACTTTGAGTTAACTCTATAAAACTGCTACTGAGTGTCTAGTTTTTTGAAACAGACATCTAGTTCGCGGAATTTACATGATTAACAGCTAATTTTTTGACTATTATAGTGAACCAAATGGTGAGATTTCACTCTCAACAATTTGTTTTGATCCCAAAGGCATAAATAGATATGATTGAGCTTCTCTTAATAACATTTACAACTTCATTTATCATTTGAAGAAGATATCAAGCCCCCCATGCCTTTTAACCAACAAATACTCTAATGTCCTTGCTTTCAACTTTTGAGTAATATTGTACTGAGAGTTAAAATATATTATCTTTTACTTTTTTCATTTGTAAATACTCCTAGGTGTTAGGAGTATGAGAGTACAAATACTCCGGTGTGAAGTAGATCTTCTCAGTGGGAGAAAAATCGATTTGTACGAGCGTGACTTCACCTTAATGAAGAGACAGGCTTGACTTCATCTTAAGAAGTGACATCACTAGTAGAGTGATCCAAGTCCTCAAAAGTGATGTAGGGGCCATGGAGTAGGAGCGATTAGTCTTTAAATAATATAAAAATCATAATGCACTCTCTTTTCACTTATTTTACTTATTTGCACTCATGGTTGATTGAGAATTGATTCAAATTAATTAAATATTTAAATATTATTATCTTGAAATTTATATTGGGGCTTGATTATGTTTTTAATTGTAATTTGTATTTTATTTCTCATATCAAATTCCCCTTTCAAAGGTTGCTATATGGGCTTTCAGTTCGGGGGTACGTTATGCTTCTTCCCCAAAGAGGAACTCAGCAAGTGGTTTGTGGTCCTCAAATATATTAATATGATTGATATGTTCAGTGGATGTTTCAAATAGGGTTGCCTTTGAGAGAATCAGCTTGCACTCTTGGTATTGCTTTTCGACCTAGTCCTTGAACACATAATAGTCTTCAATGGTATGCTCCAAAATTTTGTGGTAAGGATAATAGTTCGGGTGATCTATTTTGTTGGTCTCATTTAGCCTCTTGGATTCTAGCAGTTGGATGCCTAATTTTAGATCATCTCAAAGGATTTTACCCACTCTCTCTCTCTTTTGAAGAATATTTCTTTCTAAACTTTTGTTGGAAATCATTGGATCATTTCACTTCCCCATCTCCTCTAAGAGTTGATGATTTTTGAGAATTACCCTTATTCACAGTAGGATTCAAAGGCTTTTTCTACTCAATTGTTGTAAATACCATTCTTATATTTTTGGAAGGTTCTCCATGCTTTGCCTTATTTTTTTCTAGTTTAAAATTTTGTGAGCTAAGTAAGGCTGGTAGATTAATTCTTTTTAGCTTCTTGACTTGCATAATGACATTTTAAATGATATGGATAGAGGAAGCACTCAAGTAGAATGCTATCCATTATCCCATTATGTTGCCAAAAACTAGATTTACCGCTTCAAATTAGCTCATGGGTTGTTTACACTTAATGCTGAGATTTTTTTACCGTGTGATATAATCCAAGATCAATTCATTGTCATGCTTTGGTGTTTAGATGAGGTCTGTAATGTCACTTTGTCATTAAATCCTCCAAATTTAATTTAAAAAATCTCTTTTATTTGTACCTAAGTTTGTATATATTTTAGTTACAAACTAGCATATCACTCGAACACTACTCCTATCAAGCTTACTGAAAATTAGTAGAGTAACAATGAAGGACTATTATTTGAATCTCTACTCAGAGTCACAAAGTGAGCTATGTGTTATTCAAGGTTGCACATGCCATTAAACTATTTGAAGTCCGTATAGCTTTTGGGTTATAGTACTCAAACGTGATGACTAGGATATGATTTATCAGCATCATTTATTCTACCTATCTCACTTTCTTGTCTCAACTGTGTAGCCATCATTCGTTGCACCTACTATTATATGTATGTTGCCAATTTCATATTATCAAGAATTTCTAAAATCGAGGATTGGTTATCCTTTGCTGGAAGGAGGTGCTTGTGAAGGGTCTATATTTTTGTGGATCTCATCGACATGATATTCACCTTCCGTCACCTCTACTACTTGAGATGATTATTGAGATTGTCTTAACTTATTAAGATTTTGACTCATTTGTAGCAACATTGCTATCAGCCCTGTGATCTTCTTTTGGACTTCATCTTTCTCTTTTTCTATTGTCTTAGCTGCTCTTGCAGTGCTTTTATGGTCACTTTTTGATTAAAGGTTCAATTATGACCAAGGCTTCTGTCAAGATATGATGGTCTATGCTTTGAGAATCAAGTTTGGATTTCAGATCGAGGGTAATTTCTCCCATTAGTTAGATTGCCTCATTCAAAAACCTACTTATAGAGTTAATTGACACACCTTCTCTTTGACACGGTAGTAAAGATTAGTTCATAAGAGCCCTTTCCTCTTGAATTTCTTTATTAGTAAGCCTTATTTACATAGTCTTCTTTTGACATTTGGTCGGTTGGGGTGTGAGCTCATAGTCCCTCACAAAGTCATGATGAGAAATGACTATGATAGGATGGGTGGTCTTCTTTGATGAGTCCCCATGCTGAGCTACAGTCTTACGAGGACTTTTGTGATTTTGCTTGACTATTTGCCCTTTTGCCATAGTTTTAATGTAAGACTATGCCCCTGTGATTTCCTTTTGCCTCTTTCTAAATTGTTTAATGGAGCAAAAGAGTTAGAGGTGGTAATAGTAATAGTTGACTTTATTCAAGATGTAGGTTTCTCAAGTTGACTAAAAATATCAGTAGCTTTTCCTTTATTTGTAACAGGCATGATGAATTCTTCTTCATCCGTGCATGAATTCAGATTTATCTTTGGTTGCCCCTTGGTAGGAGTTGGGTGAAAGTGATCAAAACTGAGCTTCGTTTCAATCCTAGCCCCTGAAAAACTAATGTCCCTACCGATTGAGGCATGACTTTTATCTATTCATCTAAATTGCAATTTTTATGACATTAGGCCTCTTTTCCCCTAATGAAAGGTGAGGAACAAGCTTGTCTTGAATGACAATAACAGTGGTTAGCATAGCAACAAGTGTCTTTTTAAATTAGATGACTTCAGAGAGAGTTCCAACTTGATTTGAACTTCAACTACTTCTATAATGACCATTTACTAAGGTAGATGCATAGTCGATCATGCCCCCAAGATGATGTGCACCTTGGGGTGGAGATGCTCCTTGCTGATGTCATGTGATATTTTCTTCTACAAAGGAGAACATAATTAATTAGTTTTTAGTTGTAATTCTACACTATCTCTATCATATTAGTTAGGTTTCTACACTTTAAGGAGAAGTCAAGTCCCACCATATGTGCCAAAATTTGTGAGATCGATTTTGATGGCTCAAAGTAGTCGAGCTAGGAAGTGACCTCGAATTATAAATCAGAGTGTGTTTTAATTTAAGTGCACTATCAGGTGTTGCAGGTGTTGTGAAAATATTGACTTCAAATAAGCACAAGTCCCTTATTATTAATTATCCCAATAATTATCAGAAACATCCTAAAATAAGAAATCCAGCTAGTAAATTAGAGACACAAAAGAAAGAATATCATTTAATTAATTTGGGAGAGATGGTATATAGTTTAAGGACATATCCTTACTTTACAATGAATTTAAACATGAAATTATAGAAAATATAAGAATAATGAAAGAAAAGAAAAAAATAAGAAGTGAGAAAAAGGAATTTGATATACATTGTTGCCCGCTCTCGTATGTTGGACCATGTGATGTCTGACTCAAATAGGTCCTCACTTAGTCTTTAATAGAGGTTGATAATATGTTGATAAGTGAGGCCGACTACCTTAGCTTATGTTAGCTAATCCTATTAGAATTTGAAGTATTACTGATGACTTTTTACTTATTGTTAATTGACTTCTTTTGATATTTGATTCAAGACAATAATCAGCGACCTTAACTTTATTCTAATCAATTATAATTTCATAATCGAGGGTCTTTTAGGTATGGTGTCAAGTAGATTTAAGCATGTATTGGCTTGGCTTAAAAGGTGTATCGTTAATGGCTTCTAGGATCGACTATCTTAAGAGGTGCATTATTAATAGCTTCTGAGGCTGACTAGCTTAAAAAGTGTATCATCAATGGCTTTTGGGGTTGACTAGCTTGAACGATGTGTCATCAACTACTTTTGAAATTGATTAGCTTGAGAGGTACGTCATCAACTATTTTTCAGATTGACTAGCTTAAAGGATGTATCATTAACTACTTCTGGGATTGACTAGCTTGAGGGGTATATTATCAGCTACTTCTGAAGTTAACTAACTTGAAGGGTGCATTATCAATAGCTTCTGGAGTTTACTAGCATAAGGGGTACATTATCAACTACTTCTGTGATTAACTAGCTTCGAAGTGTGGTCAACAACTTTGAGCATATTAGTGTTTAACTTCTTTGATTTGGTAACATCATCAATAGCTTATAGGATTGGGTATAGATTTGAAGTGTAACCAATAGTTTTGAATGTATTGGCAATTAACTTCTTTGGTTTGCTAGCATCACTAACAGGTTATGGGTTTGATATAGCTTTGAAGTATGCCTGATAATTTTGAATATGTTAACAATTAACTTCTTTGATTTGATAGTATCACCAATGGCTTATGGGATTAGGTGTGGTTTTGAAGTGTGATCAACAGTATTAAGCGTATTAGCAATTAACTTCTTTAGTTTGGTAGTACCATCAATAGCTTATAAGGTTGGGTATAGCTTTAGAGTGTAAAGGCTTTTATAGCATACCGAATAATCATCACTTTGATCTATTTAGTTTTGTTTGAACTAATTTTGGTTTGAATCATGATGGCAATATCACCCGTTGTTCATAACCTTAGAGTGTTGCGAAAGGTTTAGCACACCCACTAGGATTTAATTTGATCCATTTAGTTCTATTTGAACTAATTTTGATTCGGACATAAGTTAGATTCTAACTCACGTCAATATTCAAAAGCAGATTTTGATTCTAGTTTGAATTAATCCAATTCAATGTTCAAACATTAATTGAATTGCGATTCACTGACTCCTTCTTAAAAGATAATGATATGATAATCAGGAAAATCATATGAAACATCCGTTCCCAAAATCATTGTTAGTATTGATTGTAAATATTTAATCTACAATGATGAATTCAATCCACCAAGCTTGACATTGATTTCCAAAAGAACATTTATCAAATACTGATCATTGACTTTAGTTGGGATAATACTAATATCAACCCAAGTCTTATTTGATTCAATTTAATATTCAAAACTTGATTTTGGCTGGAGTCTAATTCATTCAATTTAGAATGAGTTTGACCTTATGTTGGACTCTTATCAAGTTTGAGTTTGCATCTATATGAACTTTGATTCAAGTTCAAATTGGTTTTAGTTCAAGGTCGCCTTGATTTTGGTTTGACTTTAGGTTTAGTTTGATATGCTTAGCTTTCAATTTGAACTTGATTTAATACAATTAGAGTCTGATCTGAGCTTAATCCAACCCAAACTAGATTTGATTTAAACTTGACTTGACTTTGAGTTAACCAAACCCAATTAGGATTGAGTCTAAGCCGATTTGGTTTAGTTTAACTCAATTTGAATTTTGGGTCTAGTTCAATTTGATTAATTTTAGATCCATTTGGTGGTCCATCCGAGCTAATTTAGTTCTGCTTATTTGTTCTAGCTGAGTTTGCTTGGGTTCAATGTGATTGAGTCCTCCTAATGTAATTGATTTGTGTTGATGGATTGGCTCAAGAGCCCTCAGGTTGTTATGATAACTTTGGACAAGCTCGCGGGTTGACCTCGAGTCAATTTAGGTTTTTGGAGAGCTCACAAGCTGGCCTTGATTTAGACCTTCAACTAGCCCGTAGGTTTACCTTAGTCCGAATAAATGATCGGTGAGCACACAAATTAACCTTAATCCAAATAGATATTTGACGAACTCATAAGCTAGTATTAGTCCGAATAGACATTTAACGAGCTTGTAAATCAGCATTAGTCTAAATAGACATTCAACCATCTCATACGCTGGCCTTAGTCCAAATAGACGTTCGGCAAATTCGTAAAATAACCTTAGTCTGAATAGACGTTCGGCGAGTTTACAAGCTGGTCTTAGTTTGAATTGACGTTCGATGAGTTCGCAAGTTAGCCTTAATCCAATTAGACATTCGGCGAGCTTGCAAACTAACCTTAATCTAAGTAAACGTTCAACAAGCTCGTAAACTAGTTCTAGTCTAAATAGACGTTCGACAAGCCGGTATGCTAACCCTAATTTGAATAAACATTCAACGAACTCGTAAGCTGGCCCTAATCCAAATAGATATTCGATAAACTCGCGAGCTCACCTTAATTTGAATAGATATTTGGTAAGCTTGTAAGCTGATTTTAGTCCAAGTAGATATTCGACAAGCTCGTAAGCTAATTTTAATCCAAATAGATATTCGGTGAACTCATAAGCTGATCTTAATTTAATTAGATGTATTACCAGTTTGTAAACTGGTATGAATACGAATAGATATTCGGTAAGCTTATAAGCTAGCCTTAGTTTGGTGAGATTACAAACAGATTTTAGTCCAAGTTGATGTTTGATGAGCTCATAAGTTGACTTTAGTTCAAAAAAATATTTAATAAACTCACAAGCTAGTCTTAATTTTAAATTTGACTTTCAAATAAGTCTATGTGCTAGCCCTAGGTTAGTTAATGTTGGCTTTATGGTGTCTCGAATCCGGATTTTCCGGATAGTCTTAATTATATTAGGAAATTATTTAATGGGCCTAATCCTTATCTAGATTTATCTTCTACTAGAAGTCTTAAATTAGTAGAAGTCTTATTTGAGTCAGTCTTCTACTTTGACTCAAACATCATTAGGCCACATCTATAAATACACCATTGATGTAAGGGTTTCAAGAGAGAGAGATATATATAGATCAATATTCTCAATATGTCTTGTGACGGTTAGGCTACTTAGTCTTTTGTGAGAATTAGTGATATTGGAGTTTCGTCTCCATCATTGTAATATTCTCTTTCTCTTCTAATCAATACAATATTCTCTGAATCGTCTTCCCACATATATTTCTTGTGTGCTATCTTTTCCTCTTTTTTATTTTTTCTGTATATCATGAATTGAGGTGGACATCGATATTTTCCGCAACAAGTGGTATCAGAGCTTGGTTCAACATGTCTACTACGAAGTTCGATATAGAGAAATTCAATGGAAAGCAAGGATTTCCTATTTGGCAAGCAAGAGTTCGTGCAATTCTTACTCAACAAGGGTTGAGACACACATTGGAGGACGTCAAGCCTGAAGATGTCATCGAAAGTGTCTGGGAAAACCAGAAGGCTAGCGCACAAAGCACAATCATCCTCAGTCTTACCGATGAGGTACTCTATCCGTTTTTTGATGAAACATCACCTTCAGAGTTATGAAAAAAGCTGGAGAAATAGTATATGAGTAAGTCTATCTCAAATCGAGTTTCTTTAAAGCAGAAGCTCTTCAATTCTCGAATGACAGAAGGTACGAATATAGTTGATCATCTTAATGCTTTCAATAAACTTGTCTCTCAATTGTTAAGCATTGATGTTAAAATTGAAGATGAAGACAAGACAATTATTTTATTATCGTTCTTATCTCCTTCTCTTGAGAATCTTAAAACTACTCTCATGTATGGGAAGGATTTGAAATTTGACGATATTTCTGCTGCCCTTCTATCTAATGAATATTTGAAAAAGATTTGAGCAGATATGTCACACTCAGAAGCATTAATTGTTAGAGGTCGTACCAAAGAAAGATCAAGGACAGGTCGTTCTAGATCCAAATCCAAAGAAATAAATTGCAGGTATTGTAAGAAGATGGGACATGCAATTAAAGATTGTTGAAAGCTCAAAGCAAAGAAAGAAAGAGAATCTCAATTTAAAGAGCAAGCCAAAGAACAAGTGTCAGTTGTTGAAGGAAGTTCTGATGATAATTTGGGTAACGTTCTCTCTATTAGTTCTAATTTTGATCGTTACCATGATATTTGGATTTTGATTCTGGTTGTTCTTACCACATGTGTCCTAATAAGGATTGGTTTGAAGACTACAAGTCCTATGATGGTGGTTTGGTTTTGATGGTAATAACAATCCATGCAAAACTGTTGGAATTGGAACAATCAAAATTAAGATGTTTGATAATATTATTAGAACTCTTACTGATGTTAGACATGTTCCTGATTTGAAAAAGAATTTGATCTCTTTGGGTGCTTTGGATTCTGCTGGTTATAAGTATTCTGCTGAAGGTGGAGTTCTTAAGGTTGCTAAAGGCTCATTGATAGTGATGAAGGGCCTAAAGCATGGAATTTTGTATGAGTTAGTAGGAAAAACCGTTACAGGTGGAGCAGCAATTTCTCAGGCCTCTTCTTCTGATATGACCCACTTATGGCATATGCGTGAGCAAGGTTTAAGTGAGCTCAACAAAAGAAAATTACTGAAAGGCCTCAACTCATATAAATTGGATTTCTGCGAGCATTGCCTCTATGGTAAACAGTCCAAGGTAAAGTTTAACACCGGTATTCATTGCACTAAAGGCTTAATTGATTATATTCATTCTGATGTGTGGTGCTCTCCTATTCCATCAAAATTTGGTGCTCGTTATTTTGTCAGTTTTATTAATGACTTTTCCAAAAAAGTGTGGATTTATTTTTTGCATCACAAAGCCGAAGTGTTTTCTGTTTTCAAATGGTGGAAAACTTCAGTTGAAAAAAGGACTGGTAGAAAAATCAAATATCTCAGAAGTGATAATGGCGGAGAGTACAAATCAACAGAATTTCTCAAATTCTGTGAAAATGAAGGCATCAAACGCCACTTTACCATCCCAGGAAAACCTCAACAAAATGGTGTGGCTGAAAGGATGAACAGAACCTTGTTGGAGAAAGCACGTAGTATGCTCAGTACAGCAAATCTTCATAAAGATTTTTGGGCAGAAGCAATCAATACAGCATGCTTCATTGTGAATTGCTCTCCTCAAACAACCATTAATTGCAAGACTCCTGAAGAGGTATGGACTGGTCATCCTGCAAATTATTTTTCTTTAAAGATTTTTGGTTGCCCAGCTTATGTGCATGTTGTCAAGGATAAGTTAGATGCACGTTCCAAAAAGTGTATTTTCCTGGGTTATGCCAAAGGCGTCAAAGGCTATCGTTTGTAGGATCCTACTATTTCAAATGTAATTATTGAGAGAGACATAGTATTTAATGAAAGTGTTATGCTAAAATCTCTCAAGAAAGATCCTAATGATATAATGCAAGTGGAGATGGAGCATGTAGTTCCTTCAGAAGAAGATATTCAGGATATGCCCAACTCTCAAGAAAATTCTAAGAATCAAGTTTCTGAAAAGTCTCCACTTCGAAGATCTCAAAGAAAAATAAAGCCACCTGAAAGGTATGGTTTTGAAGATATGGTAGCTTTTGCTTTAGTTACTGACAATGGTGATCCTTCTTCCTATAAAGAAGCAGTGTAGGATAAGAATTCTTCTCAGTGGCAAGCTGCTATGAATGAAGAGATGGATTCCCTTCAAAAGAACCATACTTGGGATCTAGTAAAATTACCAAAAGGTAAAAGAGCAATTGGTTGCAAGTGGGTATTTCGAAAGAAAGAGGATTTCTCTGAGATAAATGGTGTTAAATTCAAGACCCGTTTAGTTGCAAAAGGGTATTCACAAAAGGAGGGTGTTGACTTTAATAAAATTTTCTCTCCTGTGGTTAAACACACATCTATTCGTTTTCTACTTACTTTAGTTGCTTTTCATAATCTTGAGTTAGAACAGCTTGATGTCAAAACTGCCTTTCTGCATGGAGAATTAGAAGAATAAATTTTTATGCAACAGCCTGAAGGGTTCATCCAAGAAGGCAAGGAAAATTTTGTCTGCAAGTTGAACAAATCACTTTATGGTTTGAAACTGTCTCCAAGGCAATGGTATAAAAGGTTTGACAGTTTTATGCTGGGACAAGATTTCATTCACTGCAAACATGATTGCTGTGTTTATTTTAAGATGCATGCCAATAACTCGTTTATTATATTACTTCTTTATGTTGATGATATGCTTATCGCTACTCAAGACATATCTCTACTGAATGATTTAAAGTTTAAAATGAAAAAGGAATTTGAGATGAAAGATTTAGGTGCTGCAAGGAAGATTCTCGGTATGGAGATTGATCGAGATCGAAAGCATGGAAAATTATGGCTCAAACAGAGCAAGTATCTCGAGAAGATTATTTCTCGTTTTCACATGCAGAATTCAAAACCCGTCAGTACTCCTTTGGCATCTCACTTTAAGCTTTCAGCTCAACAATGTCCTTCTACAGATGAAGAGCATGCATACATGGAGAACATCTCATTTTCAAGTGCTGTTGGAAGTCTAATGTAGGCTATGGTATGCACAAGACCTGATATTGCACAAACAGTCAGCATTGTTAGTTGTTACATGACAAATCTAGGAAAAGAGCATTGGCTGGCCATGAAATGGCTATTGAGATATATCAAAGGTACTCTTAATATTGATTTATGTTTCGATAGGAACACAGTGCAAGAGGCCAAAATTATTGGCTACGTCGATTCAGACTATGCTGGAGACCTTGATCGACGTCGATCCCTCACTGGTTATCTTTTCACTCTTTGTGGAGGACCTATTAGTTGCAGGTGTACCTTACAGTCAACTGTAGCATTATCTACAACAGAGTCTGAGTATATGGCAGCTACAGAAGCCGTCAAAGAAGCTTTATGGCTAAAAGGTTTGGCAAGTGAAATTGGTTTTTCTCAACATGTTCTTCCTATTTTTTGCGACAGTCAGAGCACCATACACCTTGCGAAGAACCAAATGTACCATGCCAGATCAAAGCATATAGATGTCCGATTTCATTTTATTCGGGACATTATTGAAGACGACGAGATTTCTTTACAAAAGATTCATACTTCAAGAAATCCTACAGATATGTTGACGAAGGTGATTCCAATTGATAAGTTCAAGCTCTGTTTGGACTTGATCAATATCCAAGGTCGTTGATCCTATCCCAAGAGGTAATGGTAAAGACATTTATTGAAAATTCAAATTCAGAGAATTAGATGATTCGAGCCAAGGTGGAGATTGTTGGCTTTATGGTGTCTCGAATCCGGATTTTCCGGATAGTCTTAATTATATTAGAAAATTATTTAATGAGCCTAATCCTTATCTAGATTTATCTTCTACTAGAAGTCTTAAATTAGTAGAAGTCTTATTTGAATCAGTCTTCTACTTTGACTCAAACATCATTAGGGCACATCTATAAATACACCATTGATGTAAGGGTTTCGAGAGAGAGATATATATATATATATCAATACTCTCTTGTGACGGTTAGGCTACTTAGTCTTTTGTAAAAATTAGTGATATTGGAGTTTCGTCTCCATCATTATAATCTTCTCTTTCTCTTTTAATCAATACAATATTCTCTGAATCGTCTTTCCACAATTATGAGTGATCGTAATATTAATAAAATTTTATCGATACATAAAATTACGAATAATCATAGTGGTGATGGAGCTCATTGCCATATAAAAAATCGTAAATAATTACGGTGTGTCGATGAAATTTTATTTAGACGGTAAAAATTATAATTAACTACAACGGTAGCCAAACGGAAATGGAGACAAAACTCCTTTTCCATTTTTTTTTCCACTTGCTGACCAACAACACTTTTTTTTACTTTTCCTGTCCCCTCAAATCTGCAACCTTCTCCTCCCTCTTTCTCGATTCCTCACCAGGGCATGGCAGTTCGGAACCTCTTCCGGCCAGATCTGGTAGGATTCGGCCCCAATTAATGGCGAGTGGCCACAGAGGGCTGCTGGAGCCGCTTAGGTGGCGAAGAAACGGGCAAGGCAGAAGGTAGGGGCGGAGCTCGTGGAGGAGGCGAGCGGCTCGGGACAGTGAAGGCCGGTGAGCACGAGAGCGGACCGCATGGGCGGGGGAGGCGTCGCAGGTCGGTGAGGATGGCGAGACCATCGTGGCTTCTTCTCCAGCGAGGCTAGGGTTCCGATGAGAGTGGAGGCTGCAGGTGACCTGTGGTTGGTGCTCATGGAGAGAGGGTAGACCATTGAAGCCTAGCGCGGGTCAGCTGGGTGGAGGACAGGACTAGGCCGACGGCGCCCTCGACTTCAGAAGCCCGGGCGGTGGAGGGCTGCGGTGATCTTGCAGCTATGGGAGCTCGGGCTAGAGAGCTTTTGACCGGTTGAGGATGCACTTAGGTGATTCAAGGACGCGAAGGTTCCAAAACGGAGCATGGACTTTGGTGTAGGTCGGGTGGAGCAGGGTTTCGACAGGAGTGGTTGAAGGCACGGGTGGGCTGGAGTAGTCGGGCAGCACCCTGAGCAGCCACACGAGAGGATGGTGCAATGAGGGGAAAGGCAGGTGTGGATGCGTTGGAGGCAGGTCGGCAAAGCTCGAACTAGTGTGTGCTGGTGCAGGCCGTCGAGGTGGGGACACAAGGCAGGGCAAGCAGAGCATGAGCAGGGCCGGCGCTCGTCGGGACCCCTTTTGGAGGCAGCAAAGTAGGGCTTCTCCCTCGGAGGAGAACGACAAATAAGGAGACTGTCAATAATAAACAAAACAAAGGGTGAGAAGATTATCAGCTTCTCTTCTTCGGATGAATCTCTCTCGAGTCTCTCCCTATTTTTTTTTTTTTTTTCTCCTTCTCTCCATGTGTTTTTTTTTCGCGGGTTTTCCTTCAAAGTTAAATCTTTAATTGGTTGATTTTAGAATATTGTTAAGTTGTATTAAGTGATGAGATTATATTTTTATTTTATTTTTTTTGGCATGTAATTCACTAATTACGATTTGTTTTCTTCACGAAAAAATTCAAAATTATGTTATCTCTGGACCTCAAATTTTAAGAGGGATTATCTACAAATTTTTCAAAAAATTTGGTTTAGAATAGAATTTTGTGAATTGAGAGACTCTTTTATAACAAAATATATTTATTAAAATTTGAAACTTTTAAGGTTATTTTTGTAAGAAAATTTTGATCAAACACCCATTTATAAAATTTATTTAATTCAAGAACTCATTTGTAATTTCTATTGAATCAAAGTTTTTTTTTGTAAAAATTAACAGCAATGACTTCTTTATCAAATTTTCATATTTTAGGATTTATTTATAAAATCACAAAATTCAAAGGCCCTATATATAAGATTTCTAATTTATTCCAAATCTTATTTTTATTCTTGATGGAAATTTGGATCCAATTTAACTTAAGGTTCCATGTCTAAATTTGACTTATCACGAGTCACTCTCAAAGTTAAAATATGATTATAAAGTCTATTTAAATAGTGCATCGATGAGATCTTCATCATCACCACGATCACCCGTGATCTTGTACATTAATGAACCTTTATCATCACTGTGGTCATCTGCAGTCCTGTCTCTACCATGACGCCTCTATTGAAGAACTTGAGCCTTGAAGCCCGCCAATTAATGAAAACTCACTTGAACTTGAATAAGAATAAAAAAAAACTAAAACAATTAAAACTAACAATTGCTCTAGGGTCAGCCTGCAGGCTTGCCCAAAAACCTATAAACCAGCCTGCGAGCTTGTAATTTTAGACTAAGACTAGTCTAGGGCTTACCAATTGTCTATTCAGATTAAGGTCACCTTACATGCTCATTGAATATTTATTCAGACTAAAGTTAGCCTGTTGGCATGCTGAATATCTATTCAAACTTTATAAGTTAGCCAAATATCTACTCAGATCAAGGTCAGCTTGCAGACTTGCTAAACGTTTATAAACTAGCCAACAAGCTTGCGATCATTTTGGACTATAGATCAGTTTACGGACTCGCAATTATTTTAGATAATAGGCTAGTCTGCAAGCTTACTGAATATTTATAAGCTAGTATTCAGAATCACAATCATATATTTGGCTTATAGGTCAGTCTGCGGACTCACCAAATGTCTATAACCCAATTTGTTAACTCGTGATCATATATTTAAACTATAAGTTAGATAGGCAGAAAATTGCTCTATCGGTCAACCAGTATCCTTAATCGATCGACCAATTCTATTTATTAAGCACTTGCACATGCTGTATATGTCGACTAGTACCCCAACCAGTCATCTATTCCAGTCAAAAAACTAGTACTTTGGATTCAAATTTAGTCCAAATCAAGTCGAGTCTTGATCAATTCAAACTTGAGTCAATTCAGAACCAGATCAAGTTAACTTGAGATAAAAACAAGGTTTGAGTTAGATTTCAATCGAGTAAAATACCATTCGAACTAAATCAAAACAAGCTCAAATTAAAACTATATTTGACTCAACTCAAAATAAATTCGATTTGAATTCTAATTAAGTCAAATCATATTTGAACTCTAATTGAGTTAAGTCACATAGATTCGAGTGAAGTTCGAACCAAGTCCGAGCTGGGTCAAGCTAAGTTGGAACCTAAACCCAATTGAGTTGAACCAAGTCCTAACCGAAACCAATCAAATTTAGACTAAGCCAATCAAGTTAAGATAAGTCTAAATCAAAAACCCAACTGAGTCAGGTTAGATTCAAACTAAACCCTATCAGGTCAAGTCAAGTTTGAACCAAATCCTAGTCAGATTTAAATCAAGTTCAAACTAAATCCAAGTTGGGTTAAATCAAACTCAAACTTGAACCTAAAATAGGTCAAACTCAAACCAAAACTAGTCAACATAAACCAAAAGCTACGTTAAATATGAACCAAACTATGAATAAATCAAGTCTAAACTAAACTAAATCCCACTGGGTGTATTAAGGCTTTAGTAATACTTCAAGACTATATCTAACTTTATAAGTAGTGGGTAATGCCACTATCCTGACTCGAACCAAAACTAATTCAAATAGAACTAAAATGGGTCAAACTAAATCCCACTGGGTGTACTACAAAAGCATTTAGTAGTAATCCAAGGCTTTGTCCAACTCCACAAGTAGTGGGTAATGCTATCTTCAAATCAAATGAAGTTATCACTGACGCCTCATTAGTTAATAAAAATACTTCAAACTAAATGAAGTTATCGCGAATGCCTTATTAGCTAATAAAAATATTTCAAACTAAATAAAATTATTGTCAATACCTCATTGGCTAATGAAAATACTTCAAACCAAATAACGTTATCGCCAATATCTTATTGGCTAATGAAAATACTTCAAACTAAATAAAGTTATCATCAACGCTTTATTAGCTAATAGAAACACTTCAAACTAAATGAAGTTATCGTCAGTGCTTCATTTCTAACGAAAATACTTCAAACCAAATAAAATTATCGCCAATGCCTCATTAACTAATAAAAATACTTCAAACTAAATGAAGTTATCATCAATACTTTATTGGTTAATGAAAATACTTTAAATCAAATAAAGTTATCGTCAATGCCTTATTGGCTAATAAAAATACTTCAAATCAAATAAAGTTATTGTTAACACCTTATTAGTTAAGAGAAATACTTTAAACTAAATAAAGTTATTGTCAATACCTCATGACTAATAAAAATACTTTAAACCAAAAAAAGTTAACCCTAATGCTCAGGCTAATCCTGACAAGGCGTCAGCAATACCATCTAATAAAGTTATTGGAAATACTTTAAATTTCTCTCATTTCCTTCCATGTCCCACCAGAAGGTGTCATCAATATTTGCCGAAAATCAAATTAAGATCTATATAAGTCAAATGTCACATGGGCCAGCGTATGGAAGTGAAGCAACAACACATATTAGAGTTTCTTTCCCACTCATTTCTTTTTATGTCATATTTTCTATAATTTCATGTTGAAAATCACTGTGAAGTCAGGGTATATCCTTACTCAAGTCATGTATCATTTTTCATACCAATCAAACAATTCTTTTTCTTTTCTTTGTTGTGTCTCTATTTTATTAGTTAGATTTTTTATTTTAAAATATTTCTAATAATTATCGGGGTAATTAACAATAGAGGTTTGCGCTTATTAGAAGTCAATATTTTCACAACATCTGATTATGCACTTAAATTAATATACTTTGATTTGTGTATTGAAGTCGCTCCCCTGAGTCTCCGCTATCCCAGACCGTTGGTTCTGGTCCCACACCCACAAAGCACTAGATCTTTGCTTTTATCAGATATTTATGCACAAACTATATCATCAAATATATTTAGATTTATAATTTTATCTTTCTTTTCTAATATCATAAAAAGTATGCTTGTGGAGGGCCTCTTTACGTCATTCAATCACATAAACAAGTGTTGCCACTCTACCAAAAAACCTTCATTAAATAATTTATTTTCAAATGTTCAATCTTTGTTGTAAAAACACTAGTAATTAAATCATATTCGTTAAATGTCTCCTTTCAAGATTTAAGTTGTGAAATTATTTTCACCCACTTGGGTTTTTCGCTTGCAATTACTAAAAGAGAAATGTAATTCATTGACACTTTAGAAACAAATTAAATTAATGCAAAAATAAAAAAACAACATAACTTGTACCTTTCTCCCTTTGTAAAACTTGTGAAAATTGATTTTTCAGCTCTAGCAACAATACGAGTTGAATCTATAATTAAATATAGATAAAAATTTAAAAAAATTGCATAATAAATATAATAGTTATATCAAAGTTGTACTTTGCTATGTATGTAGATCTTGTTGGAATTAATCCTTGTCAATTATAACAATAATCGATTCCAAATCTTGTATTTGTAGTTCAATTTACCCTATGAATTTTTTGTTCTTTACTAAATTTCTATATCATCCATTTTCACCCCAGAAAATAATGAGAGATATTGAACAGGATCATAAAAATCATAATATGATTGCACTTTGAAATTTTCTCTTATCTTTTCATGAATAATAATATCTCAATCAAATTTCTCTTGTAGTTCATTACCTTCAATCCAAATTACACTAACTCTTAAAATATGCTTGGAGCATTGTATGTACACTGATCATGATTATAATTTTTGTTAATGACAATAATATAATCTTGTAATGGTTCAATATTTCTCAGACTTCTAAAGAACATTAAATATAGATTCATACCGAGAATTATCATAAGCTTCTCTATTAGTTTTTCTTGCAATGTTGGAGCATGATGAAGTTGATTTTCAATTTCATATTATATATCATGAAATATAATTGAAGAAACTTCGATTGTTAATATGTTAGACTCAAAGATGGAGAAAAAATGATATATTTGGCCATGAACTTTATAACTATAAACACTAGTTGACATGTTTACTAAACTTTTATGTTTGCTTTTATGAAAGTAAATGCAAAAATATTATTGTAGCCACATATTGAATTTTGAAACGTATGTGATCCAATGGAGTCAAAGGTATATAACTTAAATAAAACCATTGGCATAGAGGTAATTTCAATTATACTTTTCTTCATTTGAATAATAAAATACATGCATTTCATATTGAAACCTTTTTAGCTCCACAATATATGTAATTTGTTTGTGATTTCAAAACATGTACACTTATTTCAGATTTTTTTTTAATTTATGCTTTCTTTTTCCTTCAAAATTATCAATCATAATAATAGTTTCCTCAAAAACAACTATAAAATCAAACAAAGAATGTGCAAGGTTATAGTTTAGGATCCAAATAAATATAGATTTTCTAAGCATAGAAATTGGAAATAATTTGGAATGCTATTAAATTTTTTTAGCATAAAAAATTAAATTTTGCATATGATTTGCGTGCATCAATAAATCACACTCAATATTACATAAAATTGAAGAGTTCATAATCACTCAGCTTTTAGGTTGTTGAGTATTAGTATTGATTTGCAATGATTTTTATTTTTTTTTCCTTGTGGTATCTTTCATGCATTTGATGTAATAATACTTTTTTTCAAGTGATACATTTGCGTATGTTTGTCTTCTTTGCTCATTTTTTTCTTACTCATTCATCCTTAATTAAATGAACAATGTGAATATCAAGTATACATATAATAAGAAAATCAATGCAAATACTAAAATAGTAGAATAGACATACTTTCATAATAAGTAGATAAAACCTTAGGATAGAATTTGGTTGTGTACTAAATTATCAATCATCCAATACAGACTTTTAAAAAATACTTGTTCTAATGGAAATAGGTTAGAATTTTAAAAAAGAAAATATTTTGTAGTTATTATTATATTAAATTTTTATGTTAACAAAAATAACAAAAGATATTAATAGAAAAAAATGAATACATCACAAATAATCTATCTTCTCTTATAATAAAAACTCTAGAAAAAATGGGGTCAAGTTGGTGATATTGTCTAGAGACCAAATTCATAAATTTGTTATAATTTGGAGCTTTGCAAAGAATTCTACACTCATTACCTTCACCCTAATATAATGAATTGGTTCAATATATCCTTTCATGGTTCATTGAATATTCTCAAATGAATTTTGAGCTACCTTTCCAATCTTGTTTGATCATATTGATATTTTATGACATAATACTTTGACATAGAATACTCTTGCTGCAATGAAAATTACTTTGACATAGAATATTCTTGTTGCAATCAAAATCTATAGCAATTTATAATGCACTTATTCTTTTAATATTTTTGTATTGAACATCACTTATTTTCACTGTGTATTTCTACAATACATTTCATATCATTTTGAAAGTTATGGAGAGAAAACAATTAGTTGAATAATTTAGTTTTTTCATAAAAAGGTATAACTCAATAATTATAGACAAAAAATTATCTGTTCTTGGGAAAGGTCTTTAGAGTCATTAATTTTGTCCTATGATTATAGAAATTTAGATGTTATTCACCTTGATATTACAAGACCTAATGTTTCTTAAATAGTCTATCTCCTTGTTCATTAAATAAAAAATAAAATTTATGGTACAAAAGAGAAAAATATATATGCTAGTAATATATATTGTCATTTGTTTAGAGATGATAGTTTTCACCTAATTTTTAAATTTTATCCAATTTTAGGTGAAAGATTTAACTATATGCTATGGACTTAAATTTTCCAAATAGTACATATAACTCCATGAAATTTCAATAGTTATGCTTAGTTCCTTAACCCTCTTGATTTGTTATGATAATCCTCTCTATTTTACAATTTATTTAATGGAATTAAGCATAAATTTGAAAGTTTTTGAGGAGCTATTATAATTATCTTATAATCAAATTTGTAGCAAAATTCACCTGTAAGGTCTTGATCCAAGTAACTTGGGGACAAGTTCATTTTTTAAGAATAATAATGCAATTTAAAGAATAATATTTCTAATCTAAGAAAGATAGCCTTGATTTTATTTAATTAACCTACAAAATTCTATAATTAAAAGTTCTAAATAGACCTACAACATAAGAAGTTTAAATTACCTAAAAAAACTCATAAATGAGAACAATTATCTATAAAATAATATTTCAACAAAAATACTTTGAGCATTTGAAGATAATATCGATATGTTTTGATAATCTCATAATTTTAGACTACCAATGATGTCAAAATCATGATATGTTGGGGCACCAAATAGATCAAATCATTTATTAAAATCTAATGCATTGAAGTTACTTGAAATATAAAAAGGAAAAATAATTGATCATAACATGTTCTTTCTCATTATGAGACTCTTTGGACAAATAATATCAACAAAGTAAATAAAAAATTCAGTATTTGAGTTAGCTTGACTATAATCATAACCTAATTTTTCACAAAAAATGTCTAGTAAAATTCTTTAGCCAACAAAGAGGATTGGTGGGTTCTAGCTCTCTGAAACTAACTTTTAAAGCGAGGATCAAAGCTATTTTTAATAGTAAAAAATACCTTCTTTTATTCCAATGCTTTCATCAGCCTAAAAATCAGAAGGAACTCTTTAGATTAATTATTCTCTATACTATAAAATTATGATATAATCACATATATAAATATTCTCACAATTTTTTTCTCACTAATCCTTAACATATCATTCAAAGTTATTGGAGGAGTTCAAAGAGTGTTAAATTAGATCAACATAGTGGGTTGGACACCAAATTATCTTTAAAATCTAAGTTGATAGAATATAAGTTTTTCTATTATATATGTCAGACTTTATTTATTTAACTATTAGATGTGCGATCAATTCATCATACTTAATACCATAACATAAAGCTATAGTCATATGATTGTTGAGAGTGTTGGCACCATCTCCAACCATCGATGTGATTGTGTCATAGTTAGTATTTCTTGAGATAGGTACATCATGGTTGTGTTTACCTTCTTATATAGTTATGACTATCTTTGGATGATGAGAGACACTTTCCACATATTTCCCTATTAGGCACTTAGGCACCGTTTGGTTCCGGATCAAGGTCAGGATCAAAATCAAAATAAGGATTAAAATGTAAAAATATAATTTGGTCAAAATTTTAATGTTTGACTGCTGATCCGGTTAAAATTATTTTTGGACCATTTTACCCTCGAACTATATTTAAATCTGTCGTCTTCTCTTCGCTCAGATCTCACAAACCCTAAACCCCCAATTGCGATGGTCGTCGATCCCAAGCTCCAGCCAGCTCCCGCCTGTGGTGACCACCCACCGCTCCTCACAACCCTCTCACCGCCAAGCTCGACCGCCTCGAAGCCTTCCTCGCTTTCTTCAGCTTCCACCACGCCTCATTTCACCCCCGCTGGCACCGATTGCCACCAGAGATGGCAATGGGGTCCATCGTGAGCCACGCCACCACTTCCCCGCCACCTCTAGCGCAACCCGTCGGCCTCGCTATAGCGCTATTGCCGAAGCTGGAGGAGAAGACCCCTGCCCAGAAGCCAGTCGAAGAGGATGGAGCTGCGTAAGGAATTGGAGGAGAGAGGGAGTGCGAAGAGGTGGCCCAAGACGCACACTTTTATTCCTCCAACCGCAATTCGACGTAGTCCTCGCCAGCCAGGGCTTCTTCTTCGGGGAGCTTCTCCGTAGATGTCTTTGCACCGCCGATCGAGGTCCGCTGGAGTGAGATCACAAGAAGAGGCGCAAAGGAGAAGGAGGAGAAGGATTGGGGATGTAGTAAAACAACAAATTAGAGTTTTGTGGCTATCGGACGAGGTATTCACCATGGCTATTGGGTCTGAGGATATTTTAGTCATTTTATAATTAAAATTTAATTAAATTATATAATGTTAGTCTGGTCAAATTTTAAGTGTTTGGATGGTAGGTTGGTCAGTACAGGATGATCCTGACCTTGATTCGGAAACAAACAGTGCCTTAGTGTTTGTGCATTTGTAATAACTCATTTAGCATAAGGGTAGGATCAGAGATATTTTAACATATATACAAAAAATTTTAGAATGTTATGAAAAATTTATGTGCAACAATTCAAGCTAAGACTCCTTGATGACGTTAGCCATGTACTATTGCAATTTGATAACAAAGACAAGCAATGGAGCATTAAAACAATAATAAAAAATAATTGAAGTTAATGAGAGTCATGTAGAGGTCATCCTTGTTGAATAATTGTTGACCAAGTCATGTCATTTTAATTGGAATACCATTAATATTTTTACATAAGTTGGATTCATTAATTAAATGTTAGGTCTAATTTTAAGAATAATTATTGCACGTCCAAATCAAACAAGAATAGAAGTGTTGGTTATTAGAGCTATAACATACTATATTCTTTATATATAAAAACCATTAATGGTTATTATAAGAGACAAATTAAGCAGCAAATATAATTAGTGGATCAGTTAAGTATTTTTTTGAAAATAAATGAATAAATTAAATGAGGAATCATTAAGTTTGACTAATAGAATATTTGAACTGAAATTGATGCATAGCTAGGGTTAAGATTCCCTTTTACTATTTTTTGCTCATATATTGCATCACTTAGAACCCTCATCTAAAATATCAACTTCGCTCATTGTTTGTACAACAACATATGCCTTGCGGTTTGTTTTACTTATTTGTTAGCATAAATAACATTTGGCATCTGTTGGGGGAGCCGCAAGAGTATCAAACCAAATCCATATAGTGAGCCGGATACCAAACCATCCCAAAAACTCAAGCTCATGGGATATGAGTCTTTTTCACTATATCTATTGGACTCTATCTATCTAATATTCGATGTGAGACTAATTCATCACATCTGACATTATAACAATCTCCCCCTTCAGGTGTGATTTAACCACATCAATTTAACACTCTTAATCAAGAACTCTTTTACTCGACCACTTCCACCGTATGACCCATGTCCTCGCACCGGCCTCTAGTGCCCGCGCCCTTGTGTCGTCTTCTGGTGCCCACATTTGTGGGCTCGCCATCCTAGCGCCAACTCATGTGCCCTCTCTCTGATCTCAAGCCGGCCTCACGCGAGCGCCCGAGCCCTTTCGTCGATCTTTGCCATGAGACTAACATGCGCATTATCATGGTAATTTTGGTCTTAAGAGTTTGCACAGCTTCAAACCTAAAGCTCTGATACCACTTGTTGGGAGAGCCGCAAGAGTATCAAATCAAATCCATATAGTGAGCCAGACACCAAATCATCCCAAAAGCTCAAGCTCATGGGATATGGGTCTTTTTCACTATATCTATTGGACTCTATCTATCCAATATCCGATGTGGGACTAATTCATCACATCTGACATTATAACAGGTATCTTTCTTTATATATATTCTTTATACATAAAAACCATTAATGGTTATTATAAGAGGCAAATTAAGCAGCAAATATAATTAGTGGATCAGTTAAGTATTTTTTTGAAAATAAATGAATAAATAAATGAGGAATCATTAAGTTTGACTAATAGAATATTTGAACTGAAATTGATGCATAGCTAGGGTTAAGATTCCCTTTTACTATTTTTTGCTCATATATTGCATCACTTAGAATCCTGATCTAAAATATCAACTTCGCTCATTGTTTGTACAACAACATATGCCTTGGGGTTTGTTTTACTTATTTGTTAGCATCAATAACATTTGGCATCTTTCTTTCTACATAAAATTGGTGAAATATCACACAGTCAATGACCAATCATATGGATTCAATCTAATTTTACATTATCTAAGTCACTTGTGCGTTGACTCTCAATCATCATCATCAACACCCTCATCATCAATATAGTTCAATCGATCTACCTTCTCCATCATCATCACTTACCAAAATAGGATATTGTTTTGCATTACCATTGGCATCAATATTATGAGATACTTGCCCATGTGGATTTGACGATTTCTCTACACATATTCATGTATATTATGACTCAATTGTGTATGACAAAACTCATGTCACAATACAAATACATTTTCCGAGATGTAAATTATTGTTTGATTTTTTCCATGGAAATGCAGAACTAGCAATATGTTTTGACCCGTTCCCCACTTCCTAAAGCTTTTTTTTTATGTTATTGTTTATTTTTTATATTTAGACAAATATTGGGCAATTTTTTACTCAAAAGGTTATGTATTTAGTAATTTTAAAGGAGTATGTATATGTAAATTTTAAATTTTATTAATCTATATTAAAAAATAAAATTATCAATAATTTAAATTAAATTAGTGTATGCTAGTACTTCTCCTCTTCCTCCTCCTTCCTCTCTTCTACTAAATTACTTTTTTTTTTATGCTAAGTTACTTTATTGCTCTATTAATTTATTTTTTGATTATTTATAACTAAATAGAAGTAACAATTACAAATAGCCAAGCCATATTTCATATGGTGTGTGGCCTATTTTTACTTAGTAATATATTTTATTTATTATATATTGTTTTATTTTTAGAAGTTAGTTCTAAATGAGTGGAAATATCATTGTTATGGGAAAGAATCACAATCTCATTATAATAAGTGACTCTGACTGGAATTTTCCCAATAAATGTTTTTTTTAAATTAACTGTATATGATTGCAAGTAATTAGTGTAATCACGACTGATTAGAATTTAATTAAGAAGATCCGCTCCGGGAAACGAACAAATGGAAGCAATCGAGAACGAAACTGAGCCGTCCGATCAGAAACAGACGGCCGGTGATGGTCGCACTGACCCTTACCCTTTTGAAAAACCTCAATATTAAACATAGGGCCAGATTCGGTACTGAGACTTCGGAGTGCAGAAAAAAATCGTTGCTGTTCCGTGATGTGGCCCCACATTTCTAAGAACCAGTGTTTTGGACAAAACAGCCACTCCAGAAGCGTGGACGCTGAAATCCGCGTGAGTCCAGTCTTTCGGAGAGGAGAAGGTGGCAGTCCACAGTTTTGCGCATCTGCATGTTCAGTTAGAGATCGGCAGTAAGTACTGAACACTGAACTCCAATATTACCAAACAAGATACTGCCACGTAGATATCATCAAACGTGGCATATTACCACTTGCTTTACAAGACGCCTTTTTGCGATAACCAAAGCAGCCAATCTCCCAAAAATTTTTAATTTAAGACAAATAAACAAAATATTACATTTTTCCATCGTTTTCTCGCGGGTGGCTGATACGACGGCTGGAAATTCCCCTGAGAAAAAGGTCAAAAAAGAGAATAAAAAATTCATTTCATCCTGTATATGCGAGTCTACAGCGGCGCTTGGCGTCTTCACTTTGGCGTTTCCCAACGGTGACCTCGAAGACCAAACCCTAGACCTAGCCTTCGTCGCCTTCCTTCCGTCATCTTCTCCGGCAAGTTCTCCGATGGTGTTTCCGGCAATGTTCGTCGCCCCGTGGTCGGTTCTGGCCGCGCTGTTGGCCGCGGCCCTGATCGGGCACTGCTCCGCCGGAGACCCCTTCGTCTTCTTCGATTGGAACGTCGAGTACGTCACCTCCGCCCCCCTCGGCGTCCCCCAGAAGGTTGGCTTTCGATTTGTTTTCGTTTTGCTGGGCTTTTTCGACTTTTATCCAAATGTGAAAGTGATTTTTCGACATTTTTTTTCCCTTCTTTTTGTGTGGGAATGTGGAGATTGCAATTTCAATTGATGTTTGAAGCGTGGGTTTTGGCTGGATTTTTGTTTTGGTAGGTGATCGCGATCAACAAACAGTTTCCGGGGCCGGTCGTGAACACGACGACGAACTGGAACGTCGCCGTCAACGTTCTGAACTCTCTCGACGAGCCGCTGCTGGTCAGCTGGTAGTACGCGCCGGAAATGCTCGACGGAATCCCTCGGTTGACGCTGATGCTGTGTTTTTTTTTTTTTTGGGCAGGGACGGGATCCAGCTGAGGAAGAACTCATGGCAGGACGGAGTTCTGGGAACCAACTGCCCCATCCCGCCTGGCTGGAACTGGACCTACCAGTTCCAGGTTAAGGACCAGATCGGCAGCTTCTTCTACTTCCCTTCGCTCAACTTCCAGCGTGCCGCGGGCGGCTACGGTGGGATCATAATCAACAACCGCCCTCTAATCTCTGTCCCCTTCGGCAAGCCCGACGGCGATATCACCCTCTTCATAGGGGACTGGTTCAACAAGAATCACACGGTATAGAGGTTTTTCATTTTTGTTTTGATCTCTGGATGATGAGTGATTGGTGTTTGATGTTATGTGGGTTTGATGGTCCGTAGGATTTGAGGAAGGCCCTTGATGATGGGAAGGAACTGGGGATGCCGGATGGGGTTCTGATGAATGGAAAGGGGCCCTATCGGTACAATGAGACTCTTGTTCCTGATGGGATTGAGTACGAGACTATCAATGTGGAGCCGGGTAATCGCTTTGCATGATGGATTCTTTAGTTGTGCAGTTAAGACTTTGTTTTGACTTGTATTCAAAGATGATTAAAAAAATGGTGCAAGATCCAATAGTCAGTGAGAATTCTGCGGGTTTCTGATGCTAGCTTCTGATTTTCTTTATTTGTAAAACTTAGGGATGGATTCCATTTAACCCCCTGAAAGTTCTGATAATCCTGTATCACCGTGGGATTGACTAATACCAAATGGATCCATCCTTTGGTGATTCAATTTGAGGCTATATATGCCATTTTATGGGGGAAAAACATGTTCTCGAGTTTCAAATTGAGGGATTTATTTGGTAATGTGACTTTTAGGAGGTTATATGGCATTATCCTGAAAACTTGGTATCTAATATGAATATAATTTTGAAGTCTTGCATGCTGACCTTTTCCCCTCTCCCTAAAGCTTTTACTCTTTTACTGCTCTAGAACCCAAATTGAAATATTGACAGGATCTCTACTCAAAATTTAAGTTTTTTCCTTAACCTTTAAAAGTTTTGGCGGGCTGTGGTGGGATTTTATATGTGCATCAGATTGAGATCTGCATTAAGTTCTATTGCAGAGATAATTAGTTGTACAGGGATAGATTTGTTGTCCATTGCACCATTTTTAGTTGCATTTGATTTTTTTTATTTATATATTATTATGTCTGACGCTTATGCTCTGGAACAGGGAAAACATACCGCTTTCGTGTTCACAATGTTGGCATCTTTACTAGCTTGAACTTCAGAATCCAGTCGCATAACATGCTTCTTGTGGAGAGCGAAGGAACATACACCTGGCAACAGAACTATACCAATCTTGACATCCATGTTGGGCAATCATTCTCTTTCTTGGTTACAATGGATCAGAATGCAAGCAGCGACTATTATATTGTGGCAAGTGCTAGGTTTGTGAATGAGACACTATGGAAAAGAGTCACAGGGGTTGCAGTCCTGCGCTACTCAAATTCGAAAGGAAAAGCATCTGGTCCTCTTCCAGATGCTCCCAATGATTTCTACGACAAGTCATTCTCAATGAATCAAGCGAAATCAATCAGGTTTGTGCACGATCTACACAGAGAAATGGATATGCTATCTTATTCATACACGACCAGGACATGCTAGTCTCCAAATACGTACTTTATCTTTTATGTCAATTGGTGTATCAAGGTCGTTGTTGCTGCATGTTGCCTTGGCAAATTAATTTCTTTGAAGATGATAAACTATTTGGGTCCACTCGCTTTTATATTTGCTATGCTGCATTTTAAGGAAATTAGACAAAATATAATATACCATATATATTTTTTTATTCTCAGTTCTGATTCAGTGCTCATTGACTTGCTGGACATGATGTTCTAGTTGCTTGGTGTGTTAGTCTCAATGTACCAGCGAGGTTGCTGACAATTTTAAGAATTAATTAACTTTTCTAAATTGCAATTCTCTTTTTCCCCTCCTCTGGACAACACAAATTACAACTGAAATTCCCCCGCTGCTATTTGTTTTATATTAGGATGAATACCACTACTGGCGCTGCTCGTCCCAACCCTCAAGGATCTTTCAGATATGGTTCCATCAACGTCACCCACTTTTATCAGCTGAGAAATATGCCACCAGTGGTCATCAATGGAAAACGCCGGACCACCCTGAATGGAATGTCATATTCTTCTCCTGGTACACCATTACGGCTTGCTGATCAGTCTAATCAGTCGGGAGTGTACACACTTGATTTCCCTGACGAACCCATTAATGGAACACCTCGTATTGGAGCATCTGTTATTGACACTGCTTATAAGGGTTTCATAGAAATTGTTCTTGAGAACAATGATACAACACTGCAGACTTACCACTTGGATGGCTATGCTTTTTTTGTTGTTGGGTATGCAAATACCATCTTTCTATACTGTTTGCACACATTGAAGTCAAATCTTGATGCATGTCCTTTTTACCACACTCACTAGAACTGGTTTTGGTAAATTCTAGGATGGACTTTGGGGAGTGGACTAACAATAGCAGAGGCAGCTACAATAGATGGGATGCTATTTCACGCAGCACGATACAGGTAATGACAATGAACCTACTTCCAAATTTTTCCAAATTCTTTTTCTTTTTTGGTGCATAAAAGAGAGAGAGCATTCGTTTTGTTCTGTATTATGTATATGTTATCTATCTATTTTTTTGGAAGGTCTACATAGATTCATGAAATTGCCTGCTAATTGCTGATATTAGTTGATCAAAATGTCAGCTGACCATTGAGCTCCTCTTATATTATAAATTGGTAACCGGATGCTGCTACCTTAAGATTGCTCTTTTAGCATTCTAACTCACTTGTTTGGAAATATTCTTTAATGATTCTTCTGCTATTTGACAAATTCCGATATACAAAAATTCAATAAGAACCCTATGGTTTTGATACAGTTTGTAGAACTTCACAATGTTGCTACCTCAAATTGCTATACACAGATTTATGGAAGTTTTCCTTGTGAAAAGTGATTCATTTTGGATTGACGCCATGCTTGTTGCTTTATATTCATCTCAGCTTCATGTCTCCATACTTAACCAAGTTATTTGTTTATAGGTTTTCCCTGGAGCTTGGACTGCAATTTTGGTCTCCCTAGACAATGTTGGCATCTGGAATCTCCGCTCAGAGAATCTTGACTCATGGTATCTCGGGCAGGAGACATATTTAAGAATTGCCAATCCAGAAATTACGGATAATACCGAATTGCCACCTCCAAATAATATCCTCTATTGTGGCCTTCTCCATGATCGGCAGAAGTATGTGTTTGGATCGCATATCAGTTTTCTTCCTCGCACCTTTGATTCTTCTCCAGTTTTTTCATTTAAACCAACATATCCTAATTCCTGTTTTCTCCAGGCCGCAGACACCACATGGCTCTGGAGATGGTTCTTCACCTTCCTCGTCTTCGTCTTCTTCAAGTGTGTATGTGAGAAGCAAGCTATTGATCTTGTTGTTGCTTTTAGCTGCAATTGCTGTGGTACCATAAATATCTTCATTTTAGGTAAACATTCTGATTAAGGGGTTTTCTGCTCAGACAAGAGTTTCTGATATTGGTTTCCAGTGTTTTTTTTATTTAGGTTTTATAGGTCAATTTCAAATAGGGGAAATTTTCTGAAAAGGTAAATTTTAGTAGAACGGTTCTTGGTTTAGTGGGTTCAATATTCTTTTTACTTGAATTTGTGGAATTAGTTGCTCCACCGTATATTCCTATATAAAAGAAAATATTGAAAAAAGGAAATGTTTAATTCATCAATATTTTTCTGGACGAACAAATTATACAGAAAGAAGTGATATATTCAACGTATGCTTATATATATAAGTTGCTTCTAGCTCTGTTCCGTTGTCAGAATCCAATTTGTTTTGATAGCTCTGCATCATTAGCAATTTACTGAACTATGAGAGAAGAAAAAAAGCTAATATTTGGCCTTTTGTTTTATTGCGGTTTCTTTGATAAGCAAAGACTTCTCATTTTTTGAGAATAACAATATCAACAAGATTTAAACTATAACCTTTCACATTCCAGATGGGTACAACACCAATTCAATACTTGAGATGTGATTTTTTTTTTTTTTATCTTTACATGTGCACTTAAAATGTAAGCTCGCAAATTTAATTACTATATTGTTTAATCCAACAAGTGTTGTTTTATGACTTTTATCCAGGCCAAAATTTGGAAAATTTTAATTTAGAGTTTAATGTCTTTTTTAATAATAATCGACAATTATAATGTCAAATGTGTTTATGATATAATCTTTGTTTCCTTGTTTATCCTTAATTTCTTGAATTTATTCTTAAAACTTCTGGAATTTTCTCATCTATTAACGTCGCAATTATGCTTCCCATTACAAGTGTTCTACTCGGCGCGTATTTTTTGAATTCATTGTCAAAAACAAAAATCCGCAAGAAATTATCTAGGGAAATGAGATAATAACTTCGTCTAAAATTCCTACTACCAAATACAACAATGCCAATGTTGGAAACACATGTAGTTAAAATTTGATAACGTCTCGCTACTAACCCTCATTCACTGATTGCAATCACTACATGATGAGCCAGATGGGCCACGAAACATTATATCACTAGCAATGCCAAGCAAAAATGGGGATTTCATGTTAGATTGACGTAATATTGGATACGAACTTTGCAAAATGTATATATAATGAATTCCAAAAGTTCATATCCCAAAAGGTCTGCATCTCATTAGAACTTAATTACAACCTTCGAGTTCTTGCAAGAAAATAGCAAGCACAAGCAAAACTAGTTCCATGTACAAAAGTCAAAAATAATAATAATAATATAAAATAAAATAATTGTCCAAGCTAGAGTTTCTAACACCGAGGGTCACTAAACTTTGATTTCAATGGTCATGACTCAAGACCATATGATCAAATATAGCTGCATCCAATTTATCTCATGGAAAGGCGAAAGAGTTAGTGGCTGAAATCAACCTTATCATTTCGAAAGCCAATATATGATCAGGAACAATGTGCAAGCTGCTATGACTGCAGAAAGAATAAGTGTGTCCCTTGATTTCTTCCTTCGTATTGCACCTGAAAGTAGAGCAGATGCATAAGGCCCAGGATGCCAACACAACAAAGAACAAAGGAGTACTCGTAGTCATCAGATACCAAGAAGGCCCCGAATTATAGGGAACCTTTCCCCCAGCTGCTTGACTTTTCCCTGAACATCTCCAAACAGTGCACTTTGAGTGCCTAAGACTGGTCTTATAGCTTGAGCTTGACCAATCACCTCATCTATCTGTACAGAAGAAATTTGTTATAGATATATCACTTGGTATAAGTACATGAGTTTCCAATGTCATCAGCTTTGGTGCCTGTGATTTTGTTGTCACATTTATATTAGGATAAAATTTTTTGCAAGCATAGAGAAACATGCACATCTAAAAGGCATAAAGAAAAACAAAAATGAGCAATCCAGTGTGGTGAGATTTTGAAATTAAACGCTCATTCATCTCCAGCTCCTACCTAGGCCACTCGATTAAAAAAAAAAAAGCTCTTACCTAGGCCACATTTTCTGCTACTAGACCAACTTGCTATATGTGCTTAACAAGGTCAAATGGGCACAAGTAGTCTATCAATGTAAAAAGTCAAGCTGTGGCACCAATAAATCAGAGATATCATCTGAGTAAACAAGTAAATTATTTACATAGCAACTCACCACTTTCTTCTATGGCTCACTAGTGCCTTGAGTATAAATAAAAAGAAATTTTGGGGATTTAAATAAAATTTTCAAGCTTTTACTATTCTAGATAAAAACACTGGATTGAACACCAAGATACATGATGGGTGCAAGAAAACTCAATCATAGCATAAAATGTTGATTGAACATATAAAAGAAAGGCACATTCTGAACACCATAAATTAATATCTTCATGCAACTAAAAATAGATGCGTCTAGCCATGACTCCAACATGTATGATTTCAGCCCTTGCTGGCATAGCTGCATAGGGCTTGTGAGTTAAAATAAAATAAATCTTAAGCACCGTTTAGTTTAGAATCAATATCAGAATCAGTTCATTTCAGATTTTTTTCTTATAAAATTAATATTACTTATTTTACACCATTATTAAATTAAATTATTATAAAAAATTAAATAATTTTTCGAATTTTAAATTATTATAGGGTTAATTTTGATAAAAATATATTAGTTTATAAAAGTAGTTTGCTAATCTTGATCCTAATCCTGATCCTGATCCGAAATCAAACGGTGTTTTAGTTTCCAAGTTCTAATCTTATTGTATAGGGGCATTGTAAAAATGACAAAGTAGTCGTTCATTATAAGCCAAAGCAAATTATTATCTGAAAAATGTTTTTATAAACTAGATGTCTTCAACAACAAATAAATAACTCATGAAAGCAATATAAGCCCTTAACATTTGCTAAGAAAATAAGCTCACCTTCAATGTAAAAATGGCATTGACAATATGCAGAAGCTCAGGGAACTCACAACATGTTAAGATCTCTTAAGGCTACTTATAGACTAGACCCGAGTTTGTGCTAATTAATTTATATGCTCCTCATAACAACTCCTAAATGGATTGCATGAGCCACACAGCTAGCTGGGGAAAAGTTTGCAAGGAGCACATGATTCATATCCAAATTTTGGTAGTCCAAACTATGCTAAATTACGGGTGCTATGCAGGCAGTCAAGGGCTTATAGTATTCAAGCATGAGTTGCTTAGATTAGAAATATTCACAATATAAAACACTATAATATAGAGAATGGACATATTAAAAATGGGAATCAATGTCTCAAACCTGTGAAACAAAACCACAACTTACTAAAGGATCTTAATAAGTTTAAATTGGTTATTATCTTCAAATTGTTCCTTGTTCATGAATATATGCAAATCTTCAAAGAATTATTGTAATATTAATGTTGCCTCACATCTAAACTCTAACATATCAATATAAACACAAACATATTGAAGGCACTAGAATGTTAACTAACTCAACAAGCAGGGATCATGGAACTAATGACTCTGAAATACCCAAAATAAATCATATTATTCTATAAAAAAAGGCAATCCACATGAAAGAAAATAAACATGCAACAGAAGTGTGACACCACATGAGAATCAGGTGGCTCTATCTAAAAGAAAAGCAAATGCAAAGCTATTCATAGAGTTATTTTCATGAAATTAGCTCCTACAATTCTCTGCTGAAAAATGACACAAATCAAATCTCTTTTCTTTTCCAAAGGTTACAAAATTTCAAGATTAAAAAATATCAGAAGCAACACATCATGATCGAGCTGATATAAAGACCCACAGAGATAGAGACTTTACTTGATTTATGTTTCCATGAATTGCAGCTCTCTCACGCAATATATTCACTCGAGGTGACATGCTTCCAGATGCCTATACCAAGAAAAAAACACATATTACATGAGTATAAGCTTTTGGGTTTCTTTTTTCCATTTTTTAATTTGGAAAAAGTACAAAACAAAAGAAAGCACCCCACCTTGGCTTCACTGATATCATCTCGGACAGAATTCAGAAGCTCTGCGTACTCCCTCATCGAGTTCAAGTTTCCTTTCTTTTGTCGAAATTCCTGACAGATAATTTTCTCGCACAAAATCAGTGTAACACCAGATGATGTTAAGTGTTCCTTTTAAGAAAATGCTAAATTTCATGTTGAATGTTCAAAAAAATAAGATTGAAAAATCAAACCATTACCCTGTAGAACCAACAGTAGCATCTACAATTTTCGTTTGCCAACTTAGCAGCAAAGAATTTCCAATGTGGTATATAAACAAAGTACAACCTATACAAAATTAGTAGACGGAATTGCAAAAACAACCTTAACGCTGCACCCTAGTAGAAGTGATAATAATTGCACAAACCATTTGCATGCATATGCTTCATAAGAAGTGAAAGACAAATCTCTGTGCTGAATTTTGCAGCAGTAAAACATAAAACCTAATTTTAACCAGTATATAAACTAATAAATTGTAGGGCTTCCACTGTCAAATCATTGATAGAGAATAAACCAGTGGCCATACACTGATACACACCCATTAAACAAAATTCAATGATGAAGACAAATATCCTGTATAATCGTATAATTACTTTATTACTATAACATCCAATTTACCTGGCTTTTAGTCACATAATACCCCAAATTGTTACTTCTCTCTGGCAAATGGTACCATGTAGATGGACTCATTTTTATTTATGCACCTATTTCGCATGTAAAGTGGATAATAATGTATCTACATCATTGGGATATAAAAAGTGTTTTTTTCTTCCTATTACCTGACAATGGCCTTTTCTTCTCTTTAGTAGAAATTATGATTTATGCTGAATCACTAACATGCAATGCCATGCGATCAGGGTGAAACTAAAAAGTTACCTGAGTAAGTTCATGAAGTATGTCTCTGTGCCTTGCAAGTTTCTGTGTAACAGAGGTTGCAAGAGTGGCCGATTGAGCACATCTGCTCATCGAATCATTGATATCCAATAATTTCTCAAGCAAGGACTGGATTTCCATTTCCATGGACTTCCATGATCTGCCAGATCCAACATTTGGTGATGCAGAGTCACCGTACCCTTAAAATAAATCATTGTAGGAGAACTTTATCAGCAAGTAACAGTTCCTACATTACTAATATCATATATAGACAATAGATATATAAACTCATGGTAGCTTATAATTACTGATTTTACATTTAAAAACCTGGCCACTCATAGATGGTATAGTTAAATACATGTATCTACCAACAATTTCTACTTAATTTGGTGGCTGTTGTTTCATATTGAAGAATGAATAATAAATGGACA
Organism: Trichopus zeylanicus subsp. travancoricus; assembly: GCA_005019695.1. Lineage (NCBI taxonomy): Eukaryota > Viridiplantae > Streptophyta > Magnoliopsida > Dioscoreales > Dioscoreaceae > Trichopus > Trichopus zeylanicus. The sequence goes on along the minus strand of RXID01014476.1, from coordinate 409,798 downwards.
TGATTAAAGCAACACTACACGGTAATCCAACAAAATCAAGAACCTTGAGAAAGTTCACTCAAAAATTCACTCAACAGATCCTCAAACATAACAACTTTTACATTTTTCTTTCCGGACTTGTTAAGTTTCTTAATCTCCATTATCAGAATGCAGCCATACAAAAAACAACAAAAACTTCTTCCCCTATTCAAATTTGAGATTCAGATACAAATCAAGCAAAAACCATTTCTCTTTCATTGATGTGCTCACCATCTATCAAATTCCTTGTTTTATTCAAGATTTCACAATTTAGTACAATAATAAAGGATTAAACCAATTCCAAGCCAATCCTAGTTTGTGCTTGAGTTCCTGTTCACTAACCTGATCAACAGATCCCCTTGTATAATTTTTGAGATAAAATCTCACTTAACCGGTCCCAATACAACATAACTGATACTTTGCTATCAGGATATGAAACTTGTTTACTGTTTCAATTTCCAGAAACATAAAGCAATCATAATGAAAACAACAAAATTCCTTCCTCTATTCATGATTCAACTACAATTCAAGAAGAAATCCAGATAATGTTCACTGTCTATCAAATACAACAAAACTAATCCCAAATCAACTATAAAATACAACAAAAGAAGTTTAAAAAAATAGGATTCACACTATCACGGACAACGATCCGTTGGTTGAAAAAACATCAGAAATCACTATCGAACCGCAAGTTCCGATCAATCCTCCCCATTCAAATCCAGATCTAAGACTCAAATCACCAAGAGACCAAAGAAGAATGAGCACCTGCGGAGGAGAATCTGGCGCCGAGCTTGGCGTAGGAAGAGAGCTTGACCTCGAGATCGCCCTCGATCTTGCGCGCCTCTCGACGGAGTTCTTCCCACCCTGACTCCTGCAGCTCCAGGCTCGAATCCCCCATCTCCTTCCCCTCTTCTCCAATCCTCCTAGACAAAATGGATCTCGGCGGGCGATCGCAGCCCGAGATTTCCAGATTTTGATCCTTCTATTTTCTGAATCTTTTTTTTATTTTCTCTCAGATCTTTGCAGCAATTATCTTTTCTGAATTTTTTCTCTTCTCTCTTTTATTCGGATCTGCTACGAACTTCTACTCTTTTTCCTTTCTTTTAACTCATCCTGCGTTTCCGTAGACTGTCTTCATTTATCTCTCTCCCTCTCTGCCGTTCTTAATGGGGATTATTACATGCAACGCCCTGCGGTTGCGATAATTACATTGGCGGTGCTGTGGCTGTAAGGCTGTGTTTGTTTCGATTCCCGGAACCGGGAATCGGGAACGGAGGGAATTGAGAACCCAATTTCCTTTATTTTTGTATTTTTTTCGATTCCCGGAATCTGGAATCGAGGGAATCGGTTATTTTCTAATTCCCCCGATTCCGATTTTTAATTCTCGAGTAAAACGAGAGGAAAACACCAATTCTCGTGTTTTCTCTCGTTTTTCACTGTAGCATTCTGAATTTTCCCCTCGTTTTCCCTTCGTTATTTCTCACGAATTCCTCCCCCCTTCTCCACCGATCTCGTCCAACCTCGTCTTCCTTCTCCGACGAAATGGTCCAGCATCGTCTTCCTTCTCCGACGAAATCCTCCCCCCTTCTCCACCGATCTCGTCCAGCCTCGTCTTCCTTCTCCGACGAAATCCTCCCCCCTTCTCCGACGAAATCGTCCAGCCTCGTCCGAAGAAATATATTTTTTCTATTTTTTTTATTTTGTAAATATATTATCAGTTTAGGCTGCATCTAACATATTTTAAATATTATCAGACTATGTTACTGGCAGTATGGCTAAATCTTATATGTAGGCGTTTACATGAGGACGAGGTTGATGGCATGACATTTGTTGATGGTATGAATGATGAGGACAGAATTGAGTGACCTCAGGAGTTTGTTGATGAAATAAGTATGTAGTTATATATTTTGTAATAACTTGTTAAGTTAAATTATGTATTTAACCATCTTTTGAGCGGACTTTTGTATTAACCTGCTAAGATGTTTTTTCTAATATATTAAGTTGTCTCTGTAGTAGATACAAATCATCGTAATATTTATTATGATATTTGTACATATAGTGAAACTAAAGTCCATTCATTTTTGGGTCTTTTTGTAAAATCTTATTAATTTTTAAAATTATTTCAATAATTTTAAAAATTAAAATTATTTTATTACTCAAATTACTTAAATATTACTTATTTTCAAAAAAATAAGTATATATTTTCTATATTTATTAAAAATTATTTTAGAAGATAATAACAAAATTATATTAAATAAATGTGTAATTGATTATAATAAGATATTTACATAACCTTTTTTATATTTTTTTAAAATATTTATTATTTTTAATTGTTTTAATATATTTCTCAATTCCTTAAAGTAAAAACTCATCCAAACATAAGAATTCAACAACTTATGGAAAATTCTATTTGTCAACCAAACAACGGAAAGGAATTGACCAATTATCAATTCTCTACAGTAAATACTCATCCAAACACTGTAATTATCTAATTCCTTCAATTCCTTCAATTCCCCGGAATCACTCAATTGCCACGATTCCATGATTCCTAAACCCGGAATCGAACCAAACGCGCCCTAAGCGACTAGTGATTACTCATTAGTGAAATGTCATGTACTATGCGGTTTGGTATGTAAAAATATATTTTAGATTTTTTTTATTTTGGTTTTCGGTATCAAAGCGCCTAACCATAATTTGGCTTTTTTTAGTAGCTGGAGTATCTATCTCTCAATTTAAACTAGAGATATTATTTCAAAACAAAAATTTTTTTTTTCTTTTAGATCCGTTTAGTTTGAGATTATCTCATTTTAAAATAATACCTCAGTTTAATTTAATTCAAATTGAGATTAACTAATCAAATTAAAAAAATATTTAAATTAAATTTTTTAAATAATTAATCAAAATGAATGTCATAACCAAAAAATGCGACCAAAACACTAGAATCACAAGTAAAAGCTCTTGTGAAAATACAATAAAAATGTTAAGTGTACTCCACCTTACTTGGAGGTCATAGCAAAATAATCTTCATGATAAATATAAGATACTATAGGCACGATTAACAAAAAATCAATAAGTAATCCTTAAAATTTTTATTTATAAATGAAGCAAAATAAATACTATACTTTGTTACTATGTCCGTAAAAAATGTAAAGATGTAAAAAAATATTTATAATCACAAATTCTGCTTTGACTTTCACTTATCTTTCATTTTTTAAAAAAACGAGGATAATATGAGTTATTTGTGGCCTATAAAATTTTATGAAATTTTTATTAAATTAGCCAGAGTAGCTCAGTTGGTTAGAGCGTGTGGCTTTTAATTGCAATATCAAAGGTTTAAGCCTTTCCATGAAAAGAAAATTGAAGCATTTGATCATTTCTATCATTGTAAAAAAATGAAACCCACTATGAATCAAATAAATGACAAAATTCTATAAGCCATCTTATATAAGATTAAACTTAAGCAAATACCAGAAAATCAAAGTTTTGAAATAGTGTCATCATTTTTGGCATACAACTAACTTACGACAAAATTACATTTCAGTCCTGCTATCATGGGAAAAGAACCCACTGAAATCAAATAAACAAAAAAAACGCATAAACGTTATTCAAAAGTGAATAGTTCAGATCCTACAATGTGGTAGCCACTCTCCTTTCCGAGCACTCTCTCAATAGCAATCATCAATACTTACTTCTTCATGTATGCCATTTGAGTTTCAGTTGAAACCACATAGGCGATACTCCTAAAACTCCACGTGCCAAGTGTGAATCAAAAACATTGAATTGGTTGCATCGAAAGAAATCTAGTAAAACTTGCACAAGCACAACAAGGAGCAGCACAGGTATGGCCTCAGTGGGAACCTTGCTAGCCAACTCCCGTGCTTTTCCTAGATGAGCTTTAGCCACTAAAGCCATGTCAAATATTGCATTTGAAGGCCCTTCTCGTGACTCCATTTGGATCTTGGATAAGCTATTGCTGCTGATTAGCAAACCATGCTTGCAACTACATCAACTAGAATATAAAATATTCTCCCACTACGACTGGCAAGGTAAGAAAGTGATTTTAGCAATAAGAGTAGCCCACTTGCCTTACCAATGTGTGAGACAGTATGGTCTGCTGCAGCAGAGTGAATTCCACCTGCTTATAAAGTCACGTATAATATAGTCGAAACTGTATCCTCTGCATATTTCTCCAACTCTACTATAGTTCGGGGGATTGTATGTTCTTCTTTATTAACATTGTTTATTCTAGCTCCTATTGAACACTTAAAGCCAATGTTTGCTTATCTTTTGCTTTGAGATCACCAAAGTGAGAGCTCGAGCAGTTGGGTGCTTAATTAGCTTGTTGGTTGATATTTTATCAATGGCATCTTGCCACCAGAGGAGACACAGGAGGCCAATCCTTGGATCAGATGCAACATCCATTGCTTTAGTAGTTTTGCTGTTGAAAACACATAGAGCAAATATAGCCTTTGCATGGGCAAGGGGAGGTGAAGAAGGCAAAGATAATGGTGGTAGTCATAAGTGCATACTTGTTGAATGCAGTAGGAAAATGATGCATGGATGCTTTGCTAGATGTTGAAGAAGCACTCGTTGGTCCTGCACTAGATAATTCTTGTAAGCTCTCTAATCCTAGAAATTTGACTGATTAAATGAGAATACTACACACAAAATAAAACTCTCCTCTCATTATAGACATACCATTATAGAGTTAGGAAGCATTTATCACATACTCCGGTTGGAGGAATACAATAAATTTGAACCTCAAATAAATAAAAAAAAGGGTTAAATAATGTAATCACTAAAATTGTTATATAAATTTGTAAATTCATATTTGTTTAGCCTTTTGTCAATCTATGGTTGGCATTAATGGGATAAATCATTAGACATAAATGATAGAAACATAACTTGTGACAATTCCAACAAATGCAACTATATTTTCCCATGATGATTATCAATTATTACCCACATAACTTTGTAAATGCATCAAGAATTTTAATTTCTAGTAGCATTAGACATGGATGATAGAAACATAACTTGTTTTTGACAATTCCAACAAATGTAACTACATTTTTCCATGATAATTATCAATTATTGCCCACCTAACTTTGTAAATGAATCAAGAATTTTAATTTCTAGTAGCATTAGACATAGATGATAGAATCATAACTTCTTTGTGACAATTCCAACAAATGCAACTACATTTCCTGTGATAACTATTAATTGTTGTTGGCTTTATGGTGTCTCGAATCCGGACTTTTCGGATAGTCTTAATTATATTAGGAAGTTACTTAGTGGGCCTAATCTTTATCTAAATTTATCTTCTACTAGAAGACTTAAATTAATAGAAGTCTTATTTGAGTCAGTCTTCTACTTTGACTCAAACATCATTAGGCCACATCTATAAATACACCATTGATATAAGGGTTTCAATATAGAGTGAGAGAGAGAGATATAGATCAATACTCTCAATACGTCTTGTGATAGTTAGACTACTTAGTCTTTTGTGAAAGTTTGTGATATTGGAGTTTCGTTTCCATCGTTGTAATATTCTCTTTTTCTTCTCATCCATACAAAATCCTCTGCATCGTCTTCGCCACATATATCTCTTGTGTGCTATCTTTTCTCCTTTTCTATTCTTCCTCTATATCGTGAATTGTGGTGGATATCGAAATTTTCTGCAACAAGTAGCATTAGAGCTTGGTTTAATATGTCTACTACGAAGTTCGATATAGAGAAATTCAATGTAAAGCAAGGATTCCCTATTTGGTAAGTAAGAGTTCATGCAATTCTTACTTAACAAGGATTGAGAAATACATTGAAGGACGTCAAGCCTGAAGATGTCACTGAAAGTGTCTGGGAAAACCAGAAGGCTAGTGCACATAGCACAATCATCCTCAGTCTCACCGATGAGATACTCTATTCGTTTCTTGATAAAACATCACCTTCAGAGTTATGGAAAAAATTGGAGAAACAGTATATGAGTAAGTCTATCTCAAATCGAGTTTATTTAAAGCAGAAGCTCCTCAATTTTCGAATGACAGAAGGTACGAATATAGTTGATCATCTTAATGCTTTCAATAAACTTGTCTCTCAGTTGTTAAGCATTGATTTTAAAATTGAAGATGAAGACAAGACAATTATTTTATTATCATTTTTATCTCCTTTTCTTGAGAATCTTTAAACTACTCTCATGTATGGAAATGAATTGAAATTTGACGATATTTCTACTGCCCTTCTATCTAATGAATATTTGAAAAAGATTGGAGGGGATGTGTCACACTCAGAAGCATTAATTGTCAGAGGTCGTACCAAAGAAAGATCAATGACAAGTCGTTCTAGATCCAAATCTAAAGAAATAAATTACAGTATTGTAAGAAGATGGGACATATAATTAAATATTATTGAAAGCTCAAAGCAAAGAAAAAAAGAGAATCTCAATTTAAAGAGCAAGCCAAAGAACAAGTATCAGTTGTTGAAGGAAGTTTTGATGATAATTTGGGTAACGTTCTCTCTATTAATTCTAATTTTGATCGTTACCATAATATTTGGATTCTTGATTCTGGTTGTTCTTACCACATGTGTCCTAATAAGGATTGGTTTGAAGACTACAAGTCCTATGATGGTGGTTTGGTTTTGATGGATAATAACAATCCATGCAAAACTGTTGGAATTGGAACAATCAAAATTAAGATGTTTGATAATATTATTAGAACTCTTACTAATGTTAGACATGTTTCTGATTTGAAAAAGAATTTGATCTCTTTGGGTGCTTTGGATTCTTTTGGTTATAAGTATTCTGCTGAAGGTGGAGTTCTTAAGGTTGCTAAAGGCTTATTGATAGTGATGAAGGGCCTAAAGTATGAAAATTTGTATGAGTTAGTAGGAAAAATTGTTGCAGGTGGAGTGGCAATTTCTCAGGCCTCTTCTTCTGATATGACCCACTTATGGCATATGCGTCTCGGTCATATGAGTGAGCAAGGTTTAAGTGAGCTCAACAAAATAAAATTACTGAAAGGCCTCAACTCATGCAAATTAGATTTCTGCGAGCATTGTCTCTATGGTAAACAGTTCAAGGTAAAGTTTAACACCAGTATTCATTACACTAAAGGCTTAATTGATTATATTCATTCTGATGTGTGATGCTCTCCTATTCTATCAAAATCTGGTGCTCGTTATTTTGTCAGTTTTATTGATGACTTTTCCAGAAAAGTGTGGATTTATTTTTTGCATCACAAAGCCGAAGTGTTTTCTATTTTCAAATGGCGAAAAACTTCAGTTGAAAAAAGGACTGGTAGAAAAATTAAATACCTCAGAAGTGATAATGGCGGAGAGTACAAATCAACAAAATTTCTCAAATTCTGTGAAGATGAAGGCATCAAATGTCACTTTACCATCCCAGGAAAATCTCAACAAAATGATGTGGCTGAAAGGATGAACAGAAACTTGTTGGAGAAAGCACGTACTATGCTTAGTACAGCTAATTTTGATAAAGATTTTTGGACAGAAGCAATCAATACAACATGCTTCATTGTGAATTGCTCTCCTCAAACAGCCATTAATTGTAAGACTCCTGAAGAGGTATGGACTGGTCATCCTACAAATTATTCTTCTTTAAAGATTTTTGGTTGCCCTACTTATGTGCATGTTGTGAAGGATAAGTTAGATACACGTTCCAAAAAGTGTATTTTCCTGGGTTATGCCAAAGACGTCAAAAGCTATCGTTTGTGGGATCCTACTATTTTAAATATAATTATTGAGAGAGATATAGTATTTGATGAAAGTGTTATGCTAAAATCTCTCAAGAAAGATCCCAATGATATAATGCAAGTGGAGGTGGAGCATGTAGTTCCTTCAGAAGGAGATATTCAGGATATGCCCAACTCTCAAGAAAATTTTAAGAATCAAGTTTCTGAAAAGTCTCTACTTCGAAGATCTCAAAGAAAAATAAAGCCACCCGAGAGGTATGATTTTGAAGATATGGTAGCTTGTGTTTTAGTTACTGACAATGGTGATCTTTCTTCCTATAAGAAGCAATGCAGGATAAGAATTCTTCTCAGTGGCAAGCTGCTATGAATGAAGAGATGGATTCCCTTCAAAAGAATCATACTTGGGATCTGGTGAAATTACCAGAAGGTAAAAGAGCAATTGGTTGCAAGTGGGTATTTCGAAAGAAAGAGAATTTTTCTGAGATAGATGGTGTTAAATTCAAGACTCGTTTAGTTGCAAAATGGTATCACAAAAGGAGGGTGTTGACTTTAATGAAAATTTCTCTCCTATGGTTAAACACACATCTATTCATTTTCTACTTGCTTTAGTTGCTTTTCATAATCTTGAGTTAGAGCAGCTTGATGTCAAAATTGCCTTTCTGCATGGAGAATTAGAAGAACAAATTTTTATGCAACAGCCTGAAGGGTTCATCCAAGAAGGCAAGAAAAATTTTATTTGCAAGTTGAACAAATCGCTTTATGGTTTGAAACAGTCTCCAAGGCAATGGTATAAAAGGTTTGACAGTTTTATGCTGGGACAAGATTTCATCCACTACAAACATGATTGCTGTGTTTATTTTAAGATGCATGCCAATAACTCGTTTATTATATTACTTCTTTATGTTAATGATATGCTTATCGTTACTCAAGACATATCTCTACTGAATGATTTAAAGTTTAAAATGAAAAAGGAATTTGAGATGAAAGATTTAGGTGCTGCAAGGAAGATTCTCGGTATGGAGATTGATCGAGATCGAAAGAATGAAAAATTATGGCTCAAATAGAAAATTATTTCTCGTTTTCACATGCAGAATTCAAAACCCGTCAGTACTCCTTTGGCATCTCACTTCAAGCTTTCAGCTCAACAATGTCTTTCTACAGATGAAGAACATGCATATATGGAGAACATCCCATTTTCAAGTGCTGTTGGAAGTCTAATGTATACTATGGTATGCACAAGACCTAATATTGCACAAGCAATCAACGTTGTTAGTCATAACATGACAAATCCAGAAAAAGAGCATTGGCTGGTCGTGAAATGGTTATTAAGATATATCAAAAGTACTCTTAATATTGGTTTATGTTTTGAAAGGAATACAGTGCAAGAGGCCAAAATTATTGGCTACGTTGATTTAGACTATGCTGGAGACCTTGATCAACGCCGATCCCTCACTGGTTATCTTTTCACTCTTTGTGGAGGACCTATTAGTTGGAGGTGTACCTTACAGTCAACTGTAGTATTATCTACAACAGAGTCTGAGTATATGGCAGCTACAGAAGCCGTCAAAGAAGCTCTATGGCTAAAAGGTTTGGTAAATGAAATTGGTTTTTCTCAACATGTTCTTCCTATTTTTTGCGACAGTCAGAGCGCCATACACCTTGCGAAGAACCAAATGTACCACGCCAGATCAAAGCATATAGATGCCCGATTTCATTTTATTTGGGACATTATTGAAGATGGCGAGATTTCTTTATAAAAGATTCATATTTCAAGAAATCCTGCAGATATGTTGACGAAGGTGATTCTGATTGATAAGTTCAAGCTCAGTTTGGACTTAATCAATATTCAAGATCGTTGATCCTATTCTAGGAGGTAATGGCAAAGACATCTATTGAAGATTCAAATTCAGAGAACAAGATGATTCGAGCCAAGGTGGAGATTGTTGGCTTTATGGTGTCTCGAATCCGGACTTTCCGGATAGTCTTAATAATATTAGGAAGTTATTTAGTGGGCCTAATCTTTATCTAGATTTATCTTTTACTAGAAGACTTAAATTAGTAGAAGTTTTATTTGAGTCAGTCTTCTACTTTGATTCAAACATCATTAGGCCACATCTATAAATACACCATTGATGTAAGGGTTTCAATATAGAGTGAGAGAAAGATATATAGATCAATACTTTCAATACGTCTTGTGACGGTTAGACTATTTAGTCTTTTGTGAGAGTTTGTGATATTGAAGTTTTGTCTCCATCGTTATAATATTCTCTTTCTCTTCTCATCAATACAAAATCCTTTGCATCGTCTTCGCCACATATATCTCTTGTGTGCTATCTTTTCTCCTTTTCTATTCTTCCTCTATATCGTGAATTGTGGTGAACATCGATATTTTTCGCAACAAATTGTTGCCTACATAACTTTGCAAATACATAAACAACTTTATTTTTTGGTAGCTAATATTATTATTACGCATCTTAGAAAATACTATTCCTTAATATATTCCAAAGAATATTAGTAGATTAGTGCCAAACAAAATTCAAAAGATTATAAGACATGAGAGATTATAAGATTACAAGATATTAATTATTTGTGAAAAATCTATAAATACAAATCCATGCATACTAGCTAGCAGTGATGACAAGATAAAGAATAAATAAAACAAACATGATTCAAAAATTGCAGACATGTTCTAAATAATGAATATGATGTATTAGTTGAAAAATATTTCATTTTAGGGTGCTTCAAATATGTAGATCGAATTTCACTAAACAAGAATTTGATTGAATGTTCCTACCTCCTACTCTCCCAAAATATTATAGCATGGAAGTAAATTCATCTTTCAAAACAGTATCCAAAAGTTTTTGACGTGAAAAATGTCACAAAATACTTCAATAGAAAATCTCATATTCTACTACTCAAGTTGCAACTAATCAAGCATATAGAATGACAAAATCAAAGAAACTAATTTTGAAAAAAAGAACAATTAGAACAGAATAAATGGATATATTTTCCATCTTGTTGCATATGTTAATTTGGAAAGGGCTAAGGGACACACAAGAAGCATTTAACACTGAAAGGGCTATTAGATCTAGTTGATCTAGCAAATGTATACTGAAAGGATTATAAAAAGCTTCTAAATTGAATAATTAGCAAATAATATAGACACATAGGTTGTAAATGCACAACCACTCATGCAGTAACTGTTAGATGAAAGATCAAAAAATATAAATAGTACATTTTTACTGATAAATTTTTCTCTAATGGTTATATAATTTACTATTCTGATAGACAAGCACACTAATCAAAATGAGGAATAGGATTGTTTGAGCTGATTAAGTTAATTCAAGCATGCTTGAAGAGCTTCATGCTAAGCCAATGAAAACACACAACCACAATCAGTACAAGTAATGTTAATGGCACCAGCAAATAATAATATTTGTAAGAAATTGGAAACCATGAGAGTAGAGTTAAAGGGTATAGCAATTTACCCAATCAAATAAAACCATGGACACAGGATGTGCTACTAACAAATAAATCTTCAAGAAGTAAAAGTTATTATAATCTATATGTATAACTCTTATATTTGCAATTTGTGTAAGTACAATTTTTTCAACCATATCCTTAACAAAAAGAAGCTCATTTTAGATTATAATTGTTCCATGCAAATATCTCCCAATCTCTACCTAGATAACCCCTCTAGAATAGCTATTTCAAAAAACTTCAATAGAATTTAGTCAGTATAGCAAATCCAAAAATTTCAACAGAAATTTAAGTTTTTGATGCTCATGATTTCAACTAGTTTGGTACATATATAACAGTGGGGGTCTAGTAGTTAAAATGAAGTACCAACTCTAAGCAATAAAAATAACAAAATGAAAGATGTAACAACTTGAAAATTTTAATGCAATAAACCATTAAACACACTTTTCTAATGAATGAGAACATTACATTGAAGTACCTATCTTGTTGTATGATTGCCAAATAGCTATTACTATATGGTGGGAGAAGCTTGGAAATGATAAAAATATAAAATAAGTAAATAAACAAGCTTCGACCAAGTAAGATGAAGAACACTGCCTTCAACTGACTATTTTCCAATTCAGTAGGCATGATCCTTGTTGGACAAACATACAAAGGTTGTCCATTTCCAGCTAGTTTTTCATGCCCTAGCGAAAGAAACAAAGAACCATAACAAAAGTGGCATTCCAAAATAATTTTTCAGGTAGAAGAATTGAAAATTTAGAAGTGATTAAATTTAGGCAAGAAAATAATAATTGGATTATAAACTTCTAAGGCATTATAATATCAAAAATCTAATGAGACTTAAATATCATTAATATTTCATACTAATAGCATGATATAAAGAAAAAAAAATTTTTTTGGTGACAAATTTTTGGGATAATAGCTTGAGATCTCTCGCCAAGTCATGATAAAAGCAAGGTCAAGATAAAAGCAACAAAAAATGGAATAAAGTATATACACATTAAAACCTAGTACCAAAATTTTGGAAAAATTTATAGTAATTAAACTATCACAACTTTCCATTCAAAGCAGCAAATAAATCAAAGCTTGTAACTTTATAATTTGGAAAGTACTAAATCCAACTCGTTATTAGTTCCAACGCAATCAAACCACATGTTGATTGCTATTTTCGGCAACAGTTCCCACCAAAACTTTAGTGAAAAAGAAGAAGAATATGATGATGATGATGATGAAAACTATAAACCTGGTCACTGGCGAACTTCGATACGAAGAGATTTGGATGCTGATCAGCAGCCGCTAGCTTCGATGAATAGCTTTGAAAGCCGATGGCCATGAGTGAGAATAGAAGAAGGGCGTGGTGGCCACGGGGATTGGGTCTCCTGTCTATGAGGAGTGACCAAATGAACCGCACAATACTAAATCGGTAGTAGGTGGTGAATAAAATCTAAGCAGCATCTTGATAAATACACTCAAGGTCATAAAGTTTTGATCAAAATCAAAATATGTCGATTAATGAAATAATTTTAAAATTTATTTTCAAATTTTAATATTTTCAAAATCATAAAATATTTAGAATTATTAAAATAATTAAAAATAATTAAGATAAAAATAATTTAAATATATTAATTTTGGTTAGTGTCGCGATTCTGAACTTGAAACTCAAAATCTTAATTGCATTTAACACATTTTTTATATATTTTGTAATTATGGTAAAAAACTTCGAACTTTTTTCTTTGAGAGAACTTTGGGCCGCACTTTGAAAAAAAGAAAGAAAAACTTAGGGTCATTTGTATTTATTACCTCAAATAAGTTACACCAATAAGATCAGCTATATCATTCAACTAATGAGGTAAATTATACAAATTTAGAGCATGAAATTTTCAAATTTAGTTAAAGCAAATTTTGATAATCAATTTATGACAATATTAGCTGCTTGTAATCAAATAAGATTAGCTTTTGACTGCCCCAAGAAAAGGAGAAAGACGATTATGATTCAACATTTTTCACCAACCCTTGTGAATCATATTAAACTAATAATATTGTTATTCAATCCCTTATCAACTGCTATTTGAAGTCCTTTCCACATAGTACGAGCTTTAGTTTTCAATAGGTTTTCAATCTTAGATTTTTATGAAAAAACACAACAAACACCAACTAGTATTTCTAACATAAATTTTAATAGTAAAAGCTTGTTGTATGTTGTCCCTCAATTTCTCCTAGCATCCCCAATAATAGTGACTCGCATGTGAACATAGTCAAAAGACGCATCAAGATTACGAGTGTCTCTTGATCCGTACCCATAATCCCAAAATATATAGTTCACGACAATAAAAGCACCTTAAGAACCAATCCACGACATCTAGATAAACAAACATATAACTAAATAAATGAATATATACATAAAAGACTTTTTTTAAGTACAATTTTTTAAAAAATAACTAAATTATGTATAATTCCTTGGCTTTTTTATAATTATATATTTTTAAAATTGTCAATGATGTTTCAAGTTCTTGGGTTAAAAAATTATTTTTTATAAAAAATATATTTGGTATAATTTTCAACTGCTATAACCAAAAGACTAAAATATCCATCTTATAATTATTGTGCAATTCTCTATAAATATAATACAATTTAAAAAATAATAACATAAAATTTGGAAAATATTTTTCATTAGCTATAGCTAAAACAAAAGCTTCATATTTGAAGTTTTTTTTAAAAAAATTATGTTTTCTTCATACGCTAAATAATACTTCTGACGTTAAAAAAATCATTGAGTTAAAAATTAAAAAAATATGTTTTACCTTTAACTCAACCATAATTGGATAAGTTGGGCTCAAACTTCATTGAAAATTTAAAAAAGTGAGTTATACGTAATTATAAAAAAGATAGAAGTTATACATAATTTAGTTATTTTCCAACATTATGCATAAAAATTTTTAAATAGAATTTGTAATTAGCTATCTTATCCTACTCTTAAAATTATTTAATTATTCAAAAGTGAATGAAAGTATGGAAAAATTACTTATTTTTATTTTTGATTCACTTTTAGAAGTGATTAAAAATAATCTATTTTTAATATTTGATTGAACAAAAATATATTTCGAAAATATAATTATTAATATGTAAAATATTATTTATTTAAATATATTCATAAATATATTTTTTAAAATCATATTATGATTATATATAAGATTATTACTATTATTATAATTTACAATTTTATTAAATAAAATTTTAAAAGTTTAAAATATGGTCACTTTCATTTTTTTTCCTAATATCAATCAAACTGGAAACTCTAGGCCTCGTTTGGTTTAGGATCAGAATCAGAATCAGTGTATTTCAGAATTATTTTTTTTCCTTGTAAAATTAATATAACTTATTTTACATTGTTATTAAATTAAATTATTATAAAAAATTAAATAATTTTTAAATTTTAAATTATTAAAACTTAAAAACCGAATAATTCAGGAATTGCCGCGTAACACAAACGCCAAGCCCAGGCGCTCCACTTGAAAGAAGATATTGTACCATCTACCAGTCAACCGACTCGATACCATAACACAGATAGACCTGTTAGATCGAACTAGTCCCTCCATTTACCAAATAGCCCTAAGAAGCTGACGTGGCATCTTAGTTTCTCGAAGCGGGTGATCGGGTAGTCGATTAAATGGCCATGAAATGGAAATTTCAGTAATAATAGACAAATTGATTCCAGCCGAGCCTGATCGCAAGCAGCAGGTAAGCGCTGTAAACGGGCCTGACCGGCTCGGTCCGTCGCTAGTTATTTTGAAGTAGTTTGTCGTCGGGCTCAGCTCTAACTGGGCTAACGGGCCCGTTTAGGTTCTATCTGCTGCCAATATTGGCCCGAAACTGAAAAGAAAAGCGAGAACGAAGACAAAACGGAAAACGAAGAGCAAATAGAAGGCGAGCAGGAAAATTTCTTCTTCGTCGGCGGCTCTCAGCTCCATTTCCACCGTTTCCTCCCCTCGCTGGAGTCTAAGATTTGCTCGTAGAAGCCCGGCGGTAAGGCGATCCGTGTTCTCTTGCCGCTGTCCGTGTAGATCTCGCCCGAGGATCGGCGGATCTGGTGGTCCAACCCGTCGCGATGGCGCTGTCGGGGATGAGGGGGCTCTCGGTGTTCATCAGCGACATTCGCAACTGCCAGAACAAGGAACAGGAGCGGCTCAGGGTCGACAAGGAGCTCGGCAACATCCGCACTCGGTTCAAGAACGAGAAGGTCGGTTGGGATCTCCGATCAGTTATTAATTGGTAGAATTCGTTGGATCTCGAGTTGATTTTGCTTTTTTTAATTGCTGTGGAGAAATTGAAATTCCCGTGAATTTTGAGGCAGTGGACAATCATTTGCGAGGGGAGGTCATGGATAATGTCCTCTGATTTGCTTGTATCTCAGTGAGACTAGACAACGAGTGTAGTGTGGAATCTAGTAGGAAATAGTGCTACATCTATTTTTATGTTACTGTGATGCATTTAGAAACTGCGGATTGTCAGAATGCAACTCTGCCATGCGAGAGTTGATCTATCGGGATAGCTCGAGCTGATACTTGTTCTGGAGTTAGTTGGGAGAGCTCGAATGCTAAATTAGAAGGAAGAAAGGATGTGAAGTTCTCTAATTCAATTAAGTTCGCCTAATTCCTAGCTTAGACTAAGGTTTTGATAGGTTTGAAGAAGGAAAAAGTGTGCCAATGATGCTGTTGAGCCAACAATACCTTACATTTTGTGATGAGTGATCTAATATGCAATGCCACTTGACAATCTCTTCTTGTTGAGCCAACAATACCTTACATTTTGGTTTTTTATCTTTCAAAATATGTAGTCCTCTATCCGCAACACTTCCACCAATTTTCTTTCTTATGTAAAGATACTAGAAGAACAATAAGTCGGGTAAAAAATTATTAAGCACTTCAAGCTTTTAGCCAGTTGACTGATTGAAAGAAGGTTCATTGGAAATTTCAAAACTTACAGTAAAGAGATGGGTTTTAGTATAGGTTAATCAATTTCATGATTTCCAACTAGTGGAAAAATTGTTCTATATGCTAAGGTAACAAATCTTGTGGGTGTAACATTACTTAAATATTGGAACCAAGAATTGTTACATGTCATATGGTTAAATGCTCATGAATCAATGATTCAAGAACTTCTGTGATTGACTGTATTAATTTTATTTTTTATTGCAAGAAGGGTTGTCTTCCTTATCAGTTTGGCATATTCTTCTTTTGAGATAGTCGTATGTGAATCAGTAGCTTCTCCGAATTATTTGTTGTTTGATTCTAGCTTTGCAAGAAACACTATTTGTCGAGGCTAGTTTGTTTATCACTAGCCAACACTTGTCAACAATGTGGTTTGGTTTTCCATGCTTGGTGCGTTTTAGATTGCTTTTGTTTTTTCCTCTGCCAAGTAAAGCCTTCTCTTCCTCTTTTTTTGATTGCAAATTCACCTCTGTTATATGTTGTATTTTTTCCTACAATTATGTTTGAGCTTTCCTCTCCACTTCTAGGGTTGGTCGAAAGTGCAACAACTCTCTGGGGTCTCTCATACACTTTTTTGATGGAGAGAATTCATTTCTAGTAAGAAAATTTTTTTGTATTGTTCGTACGAAGATTCTAATCCATTTATAAATTGCATGATCTTCTGCGTCTCTTGATCCTTCTTGCTTTCTTCTTTTTTGTTTGGTTTGTAATATTCCAACTCATTTCACAAGCCAATCAGGTGATTAAAGTATGTATTTAGATCTCTTTCTCCTTAATGCAGATTATATATCTTTTTTTAAATTGAAAAAATTTAAGATGGATTATTTTTATTTCCATATATCTTGCAAAGTCACTGCCAAATAACTTTTCAACTCTCACAGTGAAGCAGTTTATGACTTATTTTTAGTTTAATGTTGTTCAAAAGAATGTACATCACGCTTGAATCTTCCACCTTTTAGATTTCTATCTTTTCATGATTCTTTGGTGGATCTTCTATCAGATATTTGAGCTATCTATGAGACTTGAGGTAGATCTCCCACAAGAGATAGTTTTGAATAGCTTTCAGTTTTGTAGTTATGATATGAAGGCTTCCTGTTTCTTATATAGCTTGCAATTCTTCTCTGCTAGCCATATTCTGGATCCCGCAGTTGCTCACTTCTTCTTAAAACTTGGATACCATATTAAATTTTTAGGGTTTTGGAGTTTGAAATAGGATTTTGAACAACGATGAAGAAGAAATTTTATTCATTGATTTTGAGATATTCACATATTACAAAATTCTAGCATTTTATCTCTTATAAAGATAGAATTCTTACTCGGATTGGACTCTAATCCATTTACATAAATCTGGTTTGCTAATTGGGCCTTTGGCTTTATAGAATATGATGAATCGAAGATTTCAAGTATTTGGATAGTACGCTAGTGCAATCATTTGTCAAGGTTTAAGCCAATGAAGAATTGTTTTGTCTTCTTTTTCCTTTAACAACAAATTTAACCCCTGAGATTCTTCTGGCACTTACAATGACACCAATGTTGTTATCTGTTCCTTTCTTCAATTCTTCTACCCCAATACCATTAATTGAAGAATTAACTAAATCATGAGCTGCAAGTGAAAAAAAGTTTGCTTGGTGACATCCATGCATTGGTGAGACAGTGGCAATTAAATCAATTTATTGATGAGTATTTGATCAATGAGTTGTATTGATTTTCTGACCAATTTCTATTTGATTTTTGAAGTTCATGATTGGTTAATTGTTTGGTACTCTGGCTTGAAGTCAAGGAATTATTCCACACTTTCCATTACAGTTTACATAGATTAGCATAACCTCTTAAACTATGGTTGTTGATAGATAGTAGGACTGGGCACTTGGATTTTATTCCCTTTGAAAATCCTAACCTGTTTTTCCTGTTGTATTTGTAGAAAAAAACTGTTCAGTGAGAAAACAAAATTTTGTGCAATGCAGCTGCTCTTTATGCCTAGATAATATGGTGTTGATGAATAATGTGTCTATATGGTGTCAGATTGGATATGATTACTGTGAATATTTAAATAAGTCTATGCATTTACTGCTTTATTGCAGAATTATGTCCTTTATGCTTTTTATACCTGTTGCTTTTAACATTCTTATGGAAGATTTGCATGAATTTTATTGATCTAGTTATCAATAAATTTACTCTTTCTTGTCAGGGCTTGACACCTTATGAGAAGAAGAAATATGTTTGGAAAATGCTTTACATCTACATGCTGGGTTATGATGTAGATTTTGGTCATATGGAGGCTGTTTCCTTAATTTCTGCACCAAAGTATCCAGAGAAGCAGGTTAAATATTCTCTTATCTAACTATACTTTTATGGGTTGGAAGCTTATAGGCCTAATCATGAAATGGGTATAAACTTCCCTAGGGTAAGGTTGTCTTCATGGCCATGTCTGAGATTGAAACTGATTGTCAAATAGTGGATGTTGATATATTATTTTGCAATTGCATTATGGGGCTATATAATTTTTGGGATTCAACTTGTCTCTCAAATTGAATTATCTTTATATCAAATCAAGGTACAGACTTAGGCACACTGGTGAATAGAAAGTCCTCAAGACTTTTTTCTTTTTCTTTCTATTGGACTCCTTCATTACTGCTGGTTTTCATTTTGTTAAAGTCCAGATTTGAGAACTCAGTCCTGTTTAAAGAAGTTGCTTCTGCTCGCTAAATAACTCATGTATTTCTATTCAATCCTCGGTACTTTTTTCAATGGTCTTATTTGTTAAAAAAATGATGCAGGTGGGATACATTGCTACATCTTGCTTGCTTAATGAGCACCATGATTTTCTAAGGATGGTTATAAATGCTGTGCGCAATGACATAGTTGGTCGCAATGAAACTTTTCAATGCTTGGCCCTTACTATGGTATGTCACTGATCTCCCATCACAAATGATTCTTTTTTACCCTCTTTCTGTCATATGATCACTTCAGATCTTGATAATCACACATAAAAGGCTGTTGATATCTGATGCCAAATTTAGATAAATGCTTAAGGGCACACTCATGTGAATAACTATCAATGTGGATAATGGCCTTTATTGTCTACCCATTTACCACAAAAGTCTGAAATCTCAGATTGCTTCTTGGCTGAGAGACTACCTTCAGAGAAAACAAATTACGCTTTCTTCTTAAATCTTTAGAAAATACTCTACTCGATGCTTTGGATAACTAAATTGAAGGTAATATTCTAAAAATCTGATAGAATGACATTTTGTGGAAGTTCTAGACTTAAGAATGTTGATGCAGATGTAAATCTTGCACAGCTACAGCTAGAGTATGTGGATCTTAATGGCTATACAATCTTCAATGGAGAATCCATGTTGTGCCAGAAAGGAAGTGATTTTGTCTCAGAATCTTTATCAGATGAAATATTTAAAATTCTACAACAGAATAATACTTTAGATGATACTTGATAATTGGCTTTTCAGGTGACATATCTGCTGCCTTTGCTGTTTGCTTCTTACTTATGTAGCAGTGATTTGGATAACAAACTTCTAGAAGTTTAACCTTCAGATTCCATGTTCATTATTTTTTTGGTTTTTGGGTCCCTTCCTATTTTTCTGCAGGTTGCAAATATTGGTGGCAGAGAGTTTGCTGAATCTCTGGCTCCTGATGTCCAGAGGCTTCTTGTAAGACGGGAACATCTCTTCTCATCCTGTTTGTCATTTTGTGTGGATTTTTAACAGGAGCTTGCTTTTCCTGCTTAGATTTCCAGTAGTTGCAGGCCTCTTGTAAGAAAAAAAGCTGCATTATGCCTTTTACGACTGTATAGAAGGAATCCTGATGTTGTTAATATTGATGGATGGTATGCTCTACTTAAACACTACTACTCCTGATGAATTGTTCATCAGTTCACACTCAGAATCTCTTTTTTCTGGTCTTTTCAGGTCGGATTGCATGTCTCAACTTCTTGATGAGCGTGACTTAGGAGTTTTGACATCTGTCATGAGTCTACTTGTTGCCTTAGTCTCAAATAACACAGTTGCATACTGGAACTGTCTTCCAAAATGTGTTAAGATTTTGGAGAGGCTGGCCAGGAACCAAGACGTTCCACAAGAATATACCTATTATGGAATTCCATCTCCTTGGCTCCAGGTTTGCATTTTTTTCTTCTTTCACTGGCCATACTGGCAGTAGAGTTTTGTTTTTGACATGCTACTCTACCTCAAAGAGTTGTAATTTAAAGTGTATTGGATAGGACTTCTTGGTCCACTATTCTATTTTTTGGGCATCTGTGACCATAATTCCTCATTTTCAATTTTTGGTTATTGACTCAATGT
This sequence comes from Trichopus zeylanicus subsp. travancoricus, assembly GCA_005019695.1. Lineage (NCBI taxonomy): Eukaryota > Viridiplantae > Streptophyta > Magnoliopsida > Dioscoreales > Dioscoreaceae > Trichopus > Trichopus zeylanicus. Next base: position 389,284 of record RXID01014476.1, on the reverse strand, counting down.
TCTCAGACATGAGTGTTCAAATGGTATGCAAGGAACCAAATCCTTCTCTGCTTTGGTATTAAAATACTTTGCTGGCTCCTTTCTGTTTCAATGTCTAGCTTTTTAAATGGGATGCAAGGAACCAAATCCTTCTTTGCTTTGGTATTAAGATACTTCTGCTTAATTGTTACATTTCAAACATGAATTCTACTGTTGAATTGTGTTTGTTTTTGGTTGTACAAGTGATGGTTCTTTCTAAAATACTGTGCAGAAAGAAATTCAATAACCTCCTTTTATTTGCATATTACTTTTGTGGATTGAATTAGCATAAGTTTTAACAAATTGACTTTCTGTTGCAGGTAAAAACAATGCGGGCTCTTCAGTACTTCCCTACTGTTGAAGATCCTAATACTAGAAGAACCTTGTTTGAGGTGTGGGTTGTTGAAATAGAGAGATTTTGGCTTTTGAAGGTTGAAATTTTTTTTTTACAATATCGCATTTTGTTTGTAGGTTTTGCAACGCATCTTAATGGGAACTGATGTAGTGAAAAACGTGAACAAAAACAATGCCTCTCATGCTGTTCTTTTTGAAGCCCTTGCTCTGGTAAGAAAGTTTTCCTGCATGATATTATATTACTTGGTTTGACGCCGGGACAAAATAGCTGCAACAATCCTAGAAAATGGCAGCAATAATCCTACTTCATGTTCTTTTCTTTTGATTCCATGATTTTTTTCTGTAAAACATAAACATAATCTTACAAGAATATTTCTTCCTTTCCGAGTGCAATTGCAGGTTATGCACCTTGATGCAGAGAAAGAAATGATGTCCCAATCTGTGGCTTTGCTTGGGAAATTCATATCTGTTCGAGAACCAAATATTCGTTATTTAGGCCTGGTAATTTATAATTATTATCAGATATGGATCTCTCTCTCTCTCTCTCTCTCGCTATTTTACTTTCATTTGCCAAATGTTTTGTCTGGTGCCTCATGTTTCTTTATCGAACAATGGTAGCTTGTGTAAAAATAGATCCAGTAATCTTTATCTTAGCTTAGTCTGTGTTTTCGTATTATATTACTGTTTTTTTCTCTTTTCATATTGATGAAGTCAGCAATACTCTGATGTAGATGCGGCATTACCATGGTGCAGGAAAATATGACTAGGATACTGTTGGTAGCTGATGTGCAGGATATTATCAAAAGACACCAAGCACAAATTATCACCTCTTTGAAAGATCCTGATATCAGGTAGAACCTAGATGCCAAACAGCCTGATTTTTTTATTTTAACTAGAAAAAGGAATGGGGTTATCTGCCTCTATTAGTTTTGTAAATTGGTAAATGGTTATCAAATTTTATTGTTGTACTTACAACTAGAAATTATATTTTGATGCTATGGCAGTTCTGGCAAAGGTTTACGTGATCTGTGTATTTTCAATCCATATTAATAGTCTCTTATAGGTAGTAGCAATTTGCATTTGCCTTTCTTACTGATGTATGCTCTTTTCTTTTCAATCTTAGCTTTAGCGTTCTCTTCAGTGGCATAGTTAATTATCCTATCTAAATGTTTTCAATGCTGTTCTCTTTTGTAATGTTGCATGTAAAAAGACTGTGCTAAATTCATTTGTTTGAAGTTTCAGTTCTCATTTTCTCCATTATTATGCGAAGAAAATGACAAATCATTTTTAGTACATTCTTGTTAATTGATTTTTGGTTTTTAGTTGAGGAACATGGAGATATATTTTTATCAGATTATACACTCTGAACCATTTTTGCCCAAGGAATAGTTGGATATGCTGTAGTTATCAGCTAGTGCCTTGTACATGGGGATGTTGGTTTTTGTGTCATAAGATTATATAAATCAATGGTAAATATAAGTTTTTGTATGAGAAACTCAGAATTTGGTAAAGTGAAGGTAGTTCTTCTAACTGGATTATTAATTGGCGGCCCATTACTACATCTGTTTCTCCTAATAATTAACCACTATTTCTGGATTCATCCTTTTGGACTTCTCATGCATTGCTGAATTGCTTTGTTTTTTACCAAGGCTTTGGGGCAATATTAAGAAAGGAATTTCTGCTTAATCTGGTGGGGAACTTTCTCTTCTTTAACCATGAACCTCCATGCTTAGTTGGCACAAACTCAAGGGATGTTTCACTAAAGTGATAACCATTCTTTAGTGTGTTTTCTTACTTTTAGCTGTAAACGTCCTTCTGTTTATAAACAGGTGGCTTTTGACAGCTTTTATCCTTTCTATGCAGCATTAGAAGACGTGCTCTTGATTTGCTTTATGCCATGTGTGATGTTTCAAATGCAAAGGATATTGTTGAAGAGTTACTGCAGGTACCAATTTATTTTTCCCAATAACAGGTCTTAATTTTTTTGATTAGTTCAATTGGATGTGTATAAATTTGATGAGTCACATGTGCTATGGTTCCTTGTAAGCATGACAATCAACAAAGTGGAACTCATATTCTTTGTTACTGCAGTATCTCAGTACTGCTGATTTTGCCATGCGTGAAGAGTTAGCTCTAAAGGTTGCCATTCTTGCCGAGAAGTTTGCTCCCGATCTATCATGGTAAGCTGACCACTTTTACTATTAAATGTATTAAGTGGACTTTATGTTAAACTGATAAACTCATTATTAGAAATTTTCAATCTTGTGATCTAAATCTAAACTTGTTTGTGTGAGTTATTTGCAAAACATACAATAGTCAACTTACTATCCTTTTCTTGTCTTTTTATTGGCTTCTATTTATTTGTGGAGGAAAACTAGTCCTCTATGTTCTTATGAGTTTGGTTTCCAAGTGTTGGTCCTTCTTACTAGTGACACATTTTTGTTGAAATAACTGAAAATAGGGCTCACAAGTACTTATATAAGACTCAAGTTTTATATGTATGATTGCACATTGAAGTAATATCCTTTACTAAAAAAATTAGAGTTCAACATAGTCTAATTAAGAAGTCCAAATTCAACATAAAATTTAACTCAAAAAAGAAAAATGGGTCATTAGTAAAGTCTGATAAGAATTAAACTAGAATAGGAGTCTCTCCTATTTAAAAGAGAGATACTAGGATTTTGGATTAATTAACTTATCTCAGAATAAAGCTTTCTTCTTTTTCTTTATCATCTTCGAGAAACCCTAGTGTTCTATTTAAAAACCTAAAAATTTAACATGTTATCAGTGATTTAAGGAGATCATTGTTGTTGTCAATAAAATGAAGAAAGCTTACTTCCCAAAATTATGACAAATCAAATAGAAGTAAAGAAGGAATAGATCACCCTTAGTGATAATTATAGATTTCAAATGATCTCTATAAGGCTAGCAAGGTCCATGAACTACTTCTAGTAGGCAAAAATTGTGTAAGTATTCGTCGAAGTAAAAGGAAAGAGTTTGTACATAGAGGAAGAATTGTCTCAAAAGCCAGCAAAGGAGTGGTTTAAAAAAGAAGATCAAGTCATGACCTTATTCGAAATAGTATGATGGAACCCTTAGTCAACACTAACATAATGAATTGTTATACCACCAAATAAATTTAAGATCAAATAAGAAGGCTTTATTTGAGTAAAAATAATGTTTCAAGAATATTTAAAATAATATAAGGGATGATTAAAAACAAACAAGTTGGAAAACTTTTAGAGGAGTACTATACTAAGATGAAAAGCCTTTGAAGTGAACTATATATGTATTAACCCTCCACATCTAATATTGAAAAACAGAACCAATATAAAGAAGAGTTTAGGTTGGCTTTACTTGTATTTACTATAAAAAAATATGAACTAATTAAGAATCAGTTCAGATTAAAAGAGATGGTGTTCTTAATAAGTAGTATGTATGAAAGACTGCAAATAATGAGCTTACAATTCTCAAGTCATAACACTAATTTTGAAGTAACAGCTGTTGTAATAGACAACAATAGGAGTTTTGGAAGAGGAAAATCAAGTACAAGAGAAGGTTATTTAGGGAGAGGAAGGGGAACAAACATAACTAGCCTTAAGTGTGCCTATTATGGAATAGCAAATCACTATGTGGATAAATATTGGGTGTCGTATGACAAGTCTTCCACGACATATATTTTACAAGCACCAAGATTAAGTTATAAATATCGGGAGAAGCCAAGTAATTCAGAATCAGTGTCTACACCAAAATAGTGCATCTAGAGCTTAGGTAGTGTTTGGCTGGCCCTAAGGTTATGAAAGTGGTTGAAGTCAATCTATTTTCGTGACTTCGGAAGCTGGGGAATGTTGAAGTGGTGGAACTGGTCGGATTGGATATAGAAGTGAGGACATGTTTTTAAACTAAAGATTAATTCTACAACTTCAATTTTTTTTTCCAAAGTCGCAGAACTTGTTTAGAATCGGTGGCCCCTCTCACCTACTTTGAAACTTGAAACTCTACGACTTCTAAGACCTCACTTGTGCGCTGAACTAGTTGATCCCTCCATTGGGGTATCCAAATTTGGTCTTTGTGCGTCGTTAGCCAATCACATTCTTCTTTATGCACCTCGCCTCCTTTGTCGTTTCGGTGACCTGATCTCTATTGGCTATAGTCGATTGGCCTTCTTCCCACTCTTCTTCGTGCCTTGTTGCTTGAGCTCGCACCTTTGCCTCGTTTGTTGTTTTGGTAGTCTGATATGTTTTGATCATGCCTGGTTCGCCTTCTTCTGACTCTCCTTCACATGTTATTGCCCTAGCTTGCATCTCCGCCTCCTTTGTCATTCCCATGGCTTGATTTGCTTAAGCTCGTAGCAACACCTCCTTCAGTGTAATCCCGTTACAACTCACACTTCATCCACTCCAAACTTTCTATACCAAACACCCGAAGTTACGGAAGTTACTGAACTCAATGCTTCCTTTACTTTTGGAACAAAGTTTATCAAACAACGAAAGTCCTCCACTTCAGTAACTTTCTCCATTTTTTGCTTTCTGCACTTCTCTAACTTCGGTCACTTCTTCCACTTCTGGGTGAACCAAAAATTACCTTAGAAAGAAAGTGCATGATCAAATAGTAAATGCTAGGGAATCCCTGTCGGCTTTAGTTAGCTTAAGACCCAAGACTATATCTTCATGAATCATTTATTTAAGAGCCACTTATTATATATTTAGTAATCTCAAACTTTTGATTTTATTATCTAGTGTAGTGGGAGTCAAATATTTGTATGGCTAATGGTGAATATGCTTTTGTAAAAGATAGAGAGAATATTCAAATAGGAATTTACACTTGTCCTTTGCCCAACCGGTTTAATTGCAATCCACTTTATGTTGAGCCAATTAACTAAAATTCTGAATTGTTGTGCGACTTTTTACTTTTCTTATTGTATTTTGTAGAACTTTTATATGGGGAAAATGATTGGAGGGATTAAGGTTTGTACTTATTTGGTTTTGGCAAACAAGCCAAGGCATATGCAAGCCGAAAGGAAGATTTGCTTTTATGATATTATAGATTATGACATCTTTTTTTTTAAAAACTTAAAATTATGTTCTCTAGTTGTAAGTCTGAACATAGGATAACATGTGAAAGTTGTTAGTTTGTTAAACATCACAAGAACACCTCTTCCTTAAAATTTAATAAAAAAATCTTGCGACCTTTTCTTTTAATTTATAGTGATGTGTGGATAATTAGGTTTGTTTTTTTGGATGGGTTTAAATACTTTGTGAGCTTTATTGATGATTTCTATAGGATGATATTAGGTTTACTTGATGAAAAATAAATAGATGTTTATAGAATGTTAATATTGTTTCAAAAAAAAAGTTCAAATTCAGTTTAATGTCACTACTAAAATCTTGAGAGTTGATAATGAGGGGAGTATTTTTTTAAAAAAATACTAAAAATATCTTTAAGATATTGAGATTTTTTTATCAAGTTTCATGTTCGGTCACACCATAATGAAATAGTGTGGCTGAGAGAAGGAATAGGCATTTGTTAGAATTAGCCAAAGTTATCATGTTTCAACATAATGTAATTTATGAGTTTTGAGGTGATGCAATTCAAATAGCATCTCATTTTATTAATAGAACGCCTTAATTATAGAACTTTTTGTCCTGAAGAAGTAGCATTCCATGTTAAACTCAAAATCTTTTGATGTGTATGTTTTGTTGAGGATCACATTAAGTGTATCTTTTTAGGATGCTTTAGAATTTATAAATAATACAAATGCTATATTAAATAAAATGTAAAAGGTATATCTACATGAACATTATTTTTTTTGAGGAGGTTTCCTATTTTAATAAAATTTAGAAAGATCTTATCCTTTTAGATAATAAGCTTATCTATAATTATGAGAAATTTCTTGAGTCAGTTCTTCTCATATTAGTTAATGATCATTAATGCCTGACATTCACAGAAGGAGACAAGTTTAGCATGTATATACTAGAAGATAGAAGGAGAATGCATTCCAAAAAATTAATCCATCAATCATAACTCAGTAAAATTCAGAAAAGATGACATATCAAGAAGAATTAATTGAGAGTTCTAATACCCCAATCACTAGATAAAAATATTGTTTATCCATAGTCTTAAAAAAAAATAGAGAGTATATGCAAAATACCAAATAAGTCAGTTTGTTTCATATGAAAAATTTTCCTTTTGTTTCACGAAAAACTTTCTTCTATCTTCAGACATTTTGCCTTAATGATTTTGTTAAAAGAAAAGAAAGAGGTCCTAGAATATTTCTCATTGGCTAAAGACTTAAACTATGGTTGCACTAGTGTGCTATTCAAATATTTGAAGATTTAGCTTCATCATAGCCCATAAAATCAAAAGCCTATGTAGCAAATCAAATTTGAGATCTCAGAAGTACTAAATAATAGCTTTCTACTTAAGTATTAACCAAAACCCTAATTTCATGTTATAAAATCCTAGAAATTTAATATGGTATTAGAGTTTGAAAAGTTATTAATGACGACAGGATTCAGAAAATAGTTGGAAGAGAAGAGTGTAAGCCCTACAAGAAAGTAGGAAGTCTTCAGATTATAACCACAAAGCTAAAGGGTATTTAGAACTATCTCCCATGAGCTAATTTAGTAAAAATCTATCTGAAAGTGCAAAGGAAGTAAAAATACTTGATAGGAGACCCATTAAAAGATCGTGATAAGGTGGAAGATTGGGAGTTGGAGGATTCATACGTGATACTTGTCTTACTAAACAACATAGAATTAGAAATAGGCTATGGACTGCTCCATTGTAAGAGTTCAAAAATTATTTAGGAAAAATTTCGTAAGACTTATAAGAGTAAAAATAATCTGTTGTGAGTATTTTTAATTCAAGAACATATATATAACTTGTGTTGAGGGAAAATATTTGAGTGCATACTTTAACTATTTAACTAGCTTGTGGAATGGGTTGGAGTATTATAGACCGGTCATAATAGAAGAGAGCAAGAAAGATCAAGAAAAGAAGAAGAAGATTATGCAAGTTTTAAATAGATTAGAATCCCAGTATGAGTAATGTAAGGCCAACTTCTTGGCTGGAGGAGAACTCCCTTCATTAAAAAAAATCTATGAGACTTTAGAGAGCTGGAGCTCTTTTTAGCCTTAAAAATGTAGGAGAGAGCTCAACCATAATTTAAAGAGATGGTACATCATATGGTAGAGGAGAATATGCAATTAGAGGAAGAGGAAAAAGAGGCCTTATTAGTGGAGAAAGAGGTAGAAACAATATGAGATGCACTAAGTGTGGCAAACTCTGTCTTACTATTGACAAGTGTTGGCTGAGGCAAATCTTTATGGGCAAGCAATGTTCAGATTGGACATTATGCAGAACTAGAATCACACAATAACTAGTTAGGAAGAGCTATTGATTCACAAGTGATTATTTTAAAAGAAGAACATGTCTAATTGATTAATAAGACAACTCTACTCACAGTAGAAAATAAAAATCACCTAGTCAAATATAGTAGCTTCTAGATCATCAATTCAGGAGTATATGATCACATGACAGATAACAGTTTCTTGTTCAAACACTTGAACGAGTTTTCATCTATAAGGTTTGTCACTCTACCAAATGGAACTACTTCTTCAATAATTGGGAAGGATAATCTTGAGTTATCTATACTAAAACTTAACTATTCCCTTTATGGACCAAAATTTTCAATGAATCTTCTTTTAATTAGTACACTGACTAAAAATCTAAATTGCTTAGTAGCTTTTTTCCCTAGTTATTATTTTTTGTAGGATCTTTATATAAAAAAGAAGATTGATTGGGGTATTGAGAATAAAAGATTGTACATTCTAAAAGATGAAACACTAGAATACAAGAATTTGCTGGCTCAACAAGAAGAGATTGTCAAGTGGCATTGCCAATTAGGCCATTCATCACAACATATTCTTAGGTTATTATTTCCTAATTGTAGAGCATCTAGTAACAAAACTATGTCAATTTTGTAAGTATGCTAAACTAGTAACAAAATTGAATATAACCAATATTGTGTTTTTCAATATTATCATAGTGATATGTGGACTTTTAAAACATCATATTGGAATGGTTACAAATGTTTTGTAATATTCGTAGACGATTATACTAGAATGACTTGGTTGTATTTGATGAAAATAAATTCAAAGTTATTTGAAACCTTTAAAACTTTCTATAAAAAATCAGAAACTAATTTAATGCAATCACTAAAACTCTTAAATCTGATAATGATAGAGAATGTATATTTTAGAATGTAATAAGTATATAAAGAATAATGAGATTTTGTCATGGATTTTATATATCTATACTACTCAACAGAATGGAGTAGTTGAGGGAGAATCAACACTTAATAGAAGTGGCTAGAGCCTTGCTTTTTGAAAGAAGTGTATCATCATTTGTTTAAAGTGATGTAGTTCTTACTGTTGCAATATCTCATAAATAGGATTCCCACATTAAAATTGAGAAATGGAGCCCTTTTGAGGTTTTGTACTTAAATGGAAATCCTTTTTATTTGCCATTAAAAATATGTTGGATACCTATGCTTTGTATATAATAACAATTCTTTCAAAGATAAATTAAAATATAAATTAATTAGGTATATTTTTTTTGAATACTCTAAAACTCAAAAAAATTATAAATGTTATGATCCTAAAACTAATAAAATCTATCTCTGTCGATGTAAAATTTTATGAGGAACTAGCTTATTACAGTAATGAAAATTAAAATTTTCTAAAAAATATAATAGTTTATCATAATCTAGAATAACATATAGTATTGTCTATTATTTTAAAAGTTGCACAGAATACAGTTGAGCGAGTAACTAACAAAAGGAATCATGGACGTATACTAAAAGGAAAAAAAATATTAATTCTTGAATCAAAATCCTAACCAATTAAAATTACCTTTTGAAAAATTCACATAGCATCTAAAGAGCAGATAGACAAATCAAATATTCCTAGCTATTGAAACTCAATAAGAGCAAGGTATGGCTAGACAGGAGGATAATAGAAATGGACCAATTGTTATAAGAAAGGGAGTTGGAGAATGTACAACACACTCAATTAGAAGATACATTCGATATGCTTTATTAACACCATCTACAATAAGTTTGTACAAGATTTGGCAGAAGATATACTTTCCAATATAGTAGAATCTTTTGCAAATAAGAGATGAAGGAAGACAATGAGAAATGAGTTGAAAGTTTTATAAAAAAATAATATATGGGAGATAGTACTTGAACCAACCAATGAGTTAGTAGTTGGATGTAAATGAGTGTTTAATACAAAGCATCATGCTAATAAAAGTGTAGAAAGATTCAAGATTACACTAATGGCCAAAGAATACACTCGGTGAGGGACATCCTTTCTCTAGTTGTAAATAAAGGATGAAGTTTATAATAATTTGATATTAAGAACGTATTTCTTTATAAAGATTACGTAAAGAAGTGTATATGATTGAACTATTTGATTTTAGCTTAGAAAAAAATGGACAAGTTTGCAAGTTTAAAATGTCTCTATGGATTGAAACAATTTTCAAAAACTTGGTTTGAAATATTTAGCTCAATATTGGTAAAATATGATTTCAAGAGAATATAAACCGATTACACAATTTTTGTAAAAAGAAATTCTCGTACAATCATAATCCTATTTATATATGTAAATGATATTGTGTTAACAGGAGATAATGTTGGAGAAATAGATTACCTCAAGAGATTTTTGAACTACAAGTTTAAGATTAAAGGCTTCGAAGAACTATATTATTTTCTTGGAATGGAAGTAACACATTCATAAAAGGGATTAATTTTGTTAGAGGAAATATGTTTCGAATATATTGAAGGATGCAAGTCTTCTTGGGAGTATAACAGCCAAAGTTTCCATAGATTCAAACTCAAAGCTACATCTAGATTGAGGAAAATAGGTAGAAGATCAAGAAACATATAGAAGAATGGTGGAAAAGCTTATTTGTTTGACTATAATAAGACATAATATTAGTTATGTTATAGGAACTGTTAGTTAATTTATATAAAATTCAAGAAAATCTCATTTAAAAGTTATATATCAGATACTTAGATGTTTAAAGGATGCAACATGACTTGGCTTGATATATGGGAAACAAGAAAAAGTAAATATTAAAGTCTACTTAGATACAAACAGGGCAAGATTATATGTAAATAGGAGGTCTACTTCTGTGTGAAACTTGCTAAAAATCTAATTAGTTGAAAGAGTAAGAAACAAATAATAATAGTAAAGTTAAATGCAACAACAAATTATAGGACTATTGTCTTGGTCACATGTGAGATTATGTGACTGAGATTATTCCTAAATAAATTAGGATATTCTATAGAATACACTTCATAGCTACTATGTGATAATCAGTCAACTCTTTATATCATAAATAATCTAATATTTCGTGATAGAACCAAACACATTAAAGTGAATCTTCATTTTGTCAGAAAAAATATTGAATCAAAAACTGAAGTTAGAATATATCAGAATAAAAACCCAATTGATAGATATTCTCATAAAGACTGTGAATTTAGAAAAAACAGAAAAAATTAAGACTAAATTGGATATATATAATATATACAATCTAATTTGAAGAGTGTTAAAAGAAAGAAAAAGAGGACTAAGGATATTTTTTATTAGCTAAAGATCTAAAGTATAATTGTATTATTGTACCATCTAGATAGTCAAAATATTGGATTCATCATAACATATAAAGCCAAAAGCCTATATAGCAAACCAAACTTATATAAATAGATTAGAAACTAAGTCCAATAAGGATTCTGGTTATTTAAAAAATAGAATTTTAAGGTTTGTATTTAGTTTGAGATCTCAGAGCTACTGAATAATACTTTCTATTTTATCATTAGCCAAAACCCTAATTCTATGTTTTGAAATCTTAAAAATTTAACACATTTCTATCACCACTTTACCAAAAAATAGTGGCAGAAGTTATGGGTGATCCAAAGTGAGGATGGGTCATAATAGTAGAGATGGAGATATTACATTTCCATAATATAGGGGAGCTTACACCTTTACTTAAATGTAAGAAAACTGTTGGATGCAAGTGAGTCTACATAATGAAGTATAGATCAAATGGGGGTATAGATAAATTCGAGACTTATGGCAAAGAGTTTTACTCAAGTATATGGAGTAGATCACTTTGGCGCTTTCTCACCAATAACAAAGTTAAATTCCTTGAGAATTATACTGTCTTTACTAGTAAATATAGGACGGAATATCACTCAAATGGATGTGAAGAATATATTCCTCCATGATGGCTCTAAAGAAGAGATATATATGATACAACCACTAGGTTTCAATCATTGTCGGTGGACAACCATTAATTTATAAATTGAAAAAATCACTATGTGATCTCAAGAAATCTCCTGGAGCATAATTTGACAGATTTAGTATAATTTTAATTAGTCATGATTTCATAGATGCCAATTAGTTTATTCAATTTTTTCAAAGAACACTGGAGAAAAAAGACAATATTATTTGCGTATATAGATGACATCATTATAACATGAGATGACTTATAAGGAATTAAGTAGCTGAAGAGATCTGAAGAGATTCTTGAAAACTTAGTTTGAGATAAAAAAAATTTCGAGAAATTTCATTACTTCATTAGAATAGAAATGGCTTATTCATTCAGAGGGTTAGTATTATCATAGAGAAAATACACAAATGATTTACTAACAAAGACATGTTTGTTAAAAAGAAAAAATACATGTACTCTCATAGATCAAAATACAAAGTTGTGCCTAGACATGGGAGATAAAATAACAAGTTCAAAACAGTATAGAAGATTTGTTCGAAAGCGCATATATCTGAACATAACAAAACCTAACATTGTATTTGTTAGAAATATTAGTCAATTCATGCAATTTCTAAGAAAATTACCTATGAAAGCAATATACAAGTTTTTGATACATTTTATGGGAGTTTTAGACTTGGGTTATGTTATAGGAAACAAGAAAAGTTGGACATACAATACTACACAAATGCAAACTAGGCTGGATTAGCTTTTGATAGAAAGTCAATATTTGAGTTCTGCACTATTGTTGGGAGAAATCTAGTTACATAAAAGAGCAAAAAGTAAAGAATGGTTGCAAGGTCCAATATAGAGGCAGAAAACAAGGCTCAAGTTATAAAGGTATGTAAAGTTCTTTGATTTCAATCATTCCTAAAAGAATTTGACTACTCAATAGAAATGCCTACCATGGTATTTTTGTGATAATCAATCAACACTAGACATCTCTAATAATTTTGTATTTTACGAAGAAGGTAATGAAGAAACAAGTGGAGTTAGAATACACTCTAACAAAAAATCAACTAGTAGATATACTCATTAAGGTTTTGAGAAGAGAAAATTTATCAAAAAACATCTCCAAAAGATTCATGCATTAGCTTAAGGGGTGTATTGCAAGAACTGAAAATAGTGCTCCCAATTACCCATATGGAGCTCAAGTTCTACAAGTATGTTTGTATATTGAAGTACCATTCTATACTTGAGAAACTTAGGTTCATCACAATCCAATTAAGAAGCTTAAATCCAACTTGAAATTTAACTCAAAAAAGAAAATCGACATTGTCTAAAACGGATCATTAGTAAATCTCGAGTAAGAGTTAAACTAAAACAAGAGTCTCTCTTACTTAAAGGAGAGACACTAAGGTTTTGGATTGATTAAATTATCTCAGAATAAAACTCTTTCTTCTTTCTCTTTGTCATCCTCAAGAAACCCTTTATTTCAAAGAAACCCTAGAAATTCAACAATTATAATGCCATGATTAAATCTCTTTCTCTAGCTAGGAAATTAAGGAATTATGACATACACTTTGTATCAAACCTCCGATGTCACAATTTAAATGTGCTATCCAACAAATTAGTGATCAGAAGAGCTCCTCATTTAAGTTATTAGGATATCTATTAGGTTTTTGTTCACATCCTTACCTACCATGCTGCCGCAAAACATGTACAGGCAACAGTGTACTTCAACTGGGTGGTAAAATTCAGTTGACATTGGAATGTTTTCTGCAAGTGCAATCTAAAACTGTTCTCCAAGCTTGAACTGGGTTCGTTCTGGTCATTTTAAGCAGATTTTGGTAATATAGAGTAGTCTCGTGTAATAGAGGATAGTCTTCTGAAGTATCTTACCCTGTAATGTTGTATGATTTCTTCTTTGACCCCCTCATTCTCTTCTATGTTATTTCTTCATTTGGTAGTATTTTATGGATGAGTGGGATTTTGCTTTACAGTACCTTCCTATTTAGTGCTTATGAAATTCTCGTCCCATGGCCCTGTTTGAATTGAGATTATCTCATCCTTGGTCAGCCTGATTTTCTATTACAACAAGTTAGGCTGACTAAGGATGAGATAGTCTCAATCCAAATGGGCCCTATGCTCTTTTGTATATAAGCCATATGTCTAATATCAACCTGTTTTTCCTCGTAGGTATGTGGATGTTATTCTTCAGCTAATTGATAAAGCAGGGGACTTTGTCAGTGATGACATATGGTATCGTGTGGTCCAGTTTGTGACCAACAATGAAGACCTACGGGTGTGTTTGACTTTCTTTATTTGTTTTTTCACTTGCATTGATCTTGTGAAAATTTCTGTTGTCTTTTCCTTCCTCTCCCTGTTCCTTACTCTTGTATTTTCTGTCAGCCGTACGCAGCTGCGAAAGCTAGAGATTACCTTGACAAACCTGCTTTGCATGAGACCATGGTCAAGGTGCTCATCCCATTTAAAATAGTTTATTTGTTCTCTGTTTGATGTTCTATGACAAATAGCTGCTTACAATATTTACACTTCTCTGGCATACAAACATACACCTTTGGTGATGCTTCATGCAATCTTCGAGTTTGAAAAGAAATATTATTGGCTCTTCAAAGAACTCATGCATTTTTTTATGTAAATTCAGTTGGAACCTATGTTACCTTCTTTTCCCAATGTGCAAATGTATCAGGGAGTTGGTATTAAATAGATATTCATGAAACATCAGCTATGGTTGCAGGATTAATTTCCATTTACTCCTTTACTCAAGTTTTGGCATTCTGGAGTAATTTCACTAGGTAAAAATTTTGGAGATCAGGAACTAATAGCATATTTGAAAAAAAGATGGAAAAAGGAGAAAATAAGTGGACTAAAGGACTAGTCTCATGTTTTCTTTATATGAATGGTGTGTTATTCCTGTCACTAACCCTCGTAGTTTAGTTTTTGATGACCTTGCATAGGGCATCTATAGCATGTTATATTTTCTCTGGGCTTTATCACATTGAGGGTCCCATTCTCTTATCTTTGTTTTCAACATGATTTTTTTCTTATGAATTTGGTTTAAAAATCTTTCTGCTCAGACTCGATGTGGTTACTCAATTAATCCTATAGATTACAATCAGATAGATTTGGCTCATCGGTTACATTTTTATTAGTACGCGCATAGATTTTTGTAATCAAGTTGTCGTTTTTGTACACTGACCTGATTGTTGTTGTTGGTGATTGAGTTGAGATTACTTTATAGAACCACTGCAGGATGAAACACTAAGTGAAAACCTTATAAAAGAATAAAGCAACTGGTTGCTCATCATGAATGACAAGGTGTTGGAAAGTGGAAATGAGCTTTTGTGCTATGGCTTTTTCGCCTCCAGATCAGTGCTACAGCTACACTTAGATGATTTTTGTAAGCATTACTTATAAGATGCCATTTTGCCAAAAGAAACTAATAAGATGCATTTGTTAGAAAGGGAACAATTGCTCACCTGTCAAATTTTTATGATGCTTATATCTCTTCAGGCAGATAACTTTCCCTCATCCTCATAGCAAATTACAATCTTTTTACATTCCTCTGCTGCTGTTGTATTTATTAACTTCCACACCTGTTGATTTACAATAGTTATTGGTTTATCTTTCTTTTTCTTCTATAAAACAGTTAACAGTTTGTTATTCATTGGAATTAAGCACACTTTTATATTTCTTAGCTTAACATATTTGACAGGTGAGTGCTTATCTTCTTGGGGAGTACAGCCACCTTTTGGCCAGAAGACCAGGCTGTAGTCCAAAGGAAATATTTGCTATAATTAATGAGAAGCTCCCTACAGTATCGTAAGATGGGCTATGTTTTGGTACCTCCTGTCCTTTTTATCTTGTGTTTCCTTGTATTAGTCTGACTTTTGGAGAAATTTACTGTTTGCAGGATGACTACTGTTGCTATTCTTCTTTCAACATATGCAAAGATTTTGATGCATACTCAGCCTCCAGATCCAGAGCTACAAGAACATGTTGGGGGAATATTTAGGAAGTGAGATGATGATCTCTTTTTATTTCCTGTTTGGACTTCCGCATTTCAGTTCCTTTTCAACCTTCCACTGTTACGCTTTCCATTTTGAGGATTCCATAAATTCTAGTGTGTACTTCCCTCAGATATGCAAGTTATATTGATGTCGAGATACAACAAAGAGCAGTTGAATATTTTGCACTGAGTAGGAAAGGTGCTGCTTTAATGGACATATTAGCTGAGATGCCCAAATTTCTGGAACGCCAGGTATCTGGGAATGACATTTAAATATTCATTGTCCTTTATTGCTTAGTATTTTAGATCATGGAGAAGATTTCTAGTCATTATGATGGATATTGAATGTCTATTGCAATGCTGCAACATGTTGTCAAATCTATCCAAAACCTGACTTTGTTTTTTTCTGTCAAAAACTAGTCTGCTTTGCTGAAGAAGGCTGAAGACACTGAAACAGATACAGAAGAACAAAGTGCTGTAAAGCTACGTAGTCAACAACAAATGTCAAATGCGTTGGTTGTTACTGATCAACACCCTTCTAATGGATCTGTGCCAGTCAGCCAGCCTGGTCCTGTGAAAATGCCTAGTCAAAATGTGGTTAGAGATGTTTGCACTCCCTCTTGATTTTAACTTGATGGCAAACACTTGTTTGTGTTGTGTACCGTATATCTTAATAAACACACTACATATTATATGCAGGAAATAAGTTCCCCACAAGGAGGAGTGGCTAAAGTTAATGGTACTGCTCACAAAGTGGAACCAGAACCTGCTCCATCAGCGGATATTCTTGGTGACCTTCTGGGTCCACTTGCTATTGAAGGCCCTCCAGATCCTGCTGTTTCAGAGGAACATCATGTAATGGCAGGATTGGAGGGTAGTCCACCTTCAGCGGATGCCTTAGCCTTAGCGACTCTCAGTGATCAATCAAATTCACTTCAGGTACTTGTGATATCTTCCTGACTTCAAAACATTCTTATGCTATGAGGCTTTGCATTTTTTATTTTCCACTATAGTGCAGATGGATTTGTTTTGTTTTCTAGTTTTTCTATAATGATATCTTATGTCATTCTGCATTTTTCATCTCTTTTCATTCTATACGTTTAGCAGATTGAGGGCTAGGTGATGCTAACTTCATGCTTTCTTATTTCTTGATTTGAATTGTTACCTTTCTTTGATTGCAGCCAATTGGCAATATTGCAGAGCGGTTTCATGCTTTGTGTTTGAAAGACAGTGGGGTGCTCTATGAAGACCCATATATTCAGGTTTGCTACTGAATGCACTCTTAGGAATTCTCATTTAGTTGAATTCTAGTGTCTGCATTATTACCAAAAAAATGTACTGCCTGCATGGATATGCTATGATATGTTTGATATGAGCACTCTCAATAGTGGAATATGGTTTCCTATCGATTTTCTTGTTCATGTGACATTAGTATCTGGGATTCCTGGTTTTGTCCAGATTGGTCTAAAAGCAGAGTGGCGAGCACATCATGGACGCCTTGTTCTATTCTTAGGAAATAAGAATACCTCACCTCTTGCTTCAGTGCGAGTTATAATTTTGCCACCAGCTCATTTAAAGATGGAATTATCAACAGTACCTGAGACTATTCCACCAAGAGCGCAGGTCAGGGTTGTTTATGATTTTGTTGTTACTAACTTTCAAGTATCTTTATGTATATGTTGATGTTCTTCTCTTATAATGTTCAGGTGCAATGCCCACTTGAAGTAGTAAATCTTCGAGCAAGCAGAGATGTTGCTGTTCTTGATTTTTCCTACAAATTTGGAACTGTAGTGGTAGAGATTTGCCCTATTTATGTTGCATGCTGTGCTGATAACATGATGTTCTTTTCAAGTTGATTCTTTTCTTAATAATTTGATGTCTTGTAGGTTGAGGTCAAATTACGGCTTCCAGCTGTCATGAACAAGTTTCTACAGCCTATATCAGTATCTGCTGAAGAATTTTTCCCACAATGGAAGTCATTGTCTGGACCACCTTTGAAGCTTCAGGAAGTGGTAATTGTGCTTGCCTCCCTACGTGGTTTATTTAGGAAAGTTTAGATGACATCAAAGTAACAACTTAGGCAGTCCTACTTAAAACCTATAATCTTTCACACACGAGAAATATTTCACTACTAGGGCATTTTTGAATGGTTGAACTCGGTTGCTTGATTTTCAACTGGGGAACTATGCAAATAACCTAATTGGATAGGTTCCCACTGTGTTGTGCTTTCAATCTGTTGGGAAAACCAGCCTTGTCTGATGTGCCTTAACCACGAGAGTGAATATCCAATTCATGCCTTAATAATTTCTAGGACAGATTTTGATGGCTATAAGATCTTATTTGCTGAGCCTTTGTGGCTTAAAATTATCTTCCATATCTGGAAATCATTATGTCATACTGGTTGATCATGACAAATGGCCACCAGATTTTTTTGTTTCTGAACAGTTGTATTTTGAAGCAATGTTCATCATGACTATCACTTGTCTCTGATATAGCAATTTTATTATTTCTAAGTAGGCATGGATTGGTGGTTTGCCACTTTAATTGCTCGCATAGGGATTGACCACTTGTCATCATCTTTTGTGTGCTCTTCTAGTTATTTTTGCTAGATGAGTGAAGTAGTTTGCCTAATTTTTATGATTGGATGTAGATTGATGACATTATATACAAAACTAACATATATTTGGCCTACATTTTGCGCCTGTATACTCTTAACAGTGTTATTGGTGAAATGTGCTGGAGTACTGTTTTTGTTGAAATGGCATTTTGCTACTAGCCTACTAGACTAATGGAAAATTGGAACAGTGGGATATAGTATGGTTGCATTTATCTGAATTGCTAATATATTGTTAAGATATTTTTGGAGATGCAGAATTGTGCTAAACATTGGCAGTTATGGGTTGAACCTTGAGCAGGAAATGGTGTCTTGCATTGGTTCATTGTTGTCGTGATATATGCATATTCAAAAAAGTGCACGAAATTACATTTAGTAAGATTCTACAACTACTTGTACAGGTCAGAGGAGTAAAGCCATTGCCACTTCATGACATGGCGAACTTATTTACCAGCCTACAATTTGCTGTTACTCCAGGACTGGTAACTACTTGCAGTTTGTTTTAAGAACAACATTTGTCTATTATCTTCAAGAGTATAATATTTTTGTTTCTCTACCAGGATGTAAACCAAAATAACCTGGTTGCAAGCACAACCTTCTATTCAGAGGCTACACGAGCCATGCTTTGCTTGGTAAGTAATCTCTCTCTGCCATGTGTCCAACAATTAGAAACTACTATCATTAGTGATGGGGATATTTTCTTCATGAAGTTGAGGTTTTTAATTCACATTATTATGAACTTTGTGAAATTATCACAAACTTTGGGTGTTCATTCAGCATTTCTAATATAATTTATCATTATTTATCAATCTTTCAGATTAGAGTGGAAACAGATCCATCAGATAGAACTCAGCTACGGATAACAGTTGCCTCAGGGGATCCGGCCCTAACATTTGAGTAAGCCTCTCACATCTTTTTACTAAGTCATCGAAGCGAAAGACATCTCTAAGCATCTGTTTTTTACAGGCTGAAGGAATTCATCAAAGAAAGCCTGATCATGGTTCCCACAGCTGCTCCGCCACCTGCACCAGCTCCAGTACAGCCACAGTCACTGCCTGTAATGGCTGTGGGACTAAATGATGCTGGTGCCATGCTTGCTGGACTACTTTGAGATGATTTGTGGATAGATTTCTCTCTCTTCTTCTTCTTACTTAGTCTGCCTTGAGCCCTAGCACATCTCACAATTGTAGAGAGAGCACGAGATACACAAGTTATAAAGGTTTGTCAACCCAGGGGCTGGCGGGTGGAAGGGAGCTTATCATGATCTGCTTGGAATCTGATTAAAATTTTTGATAATGAGCTTCCATATTCTTTGGTGGTCTTTCTTGAGGCGCCTTCGGTGTATTGTCATAATCCTAATGGCTGTTTCTTATTTCCTTGAGCTTGTTGGTTGAATTTTTGTAATTTGATGATGATGATGTCGTAGTTCCAGTGAGGCCATTGTAAAAGTTTTCATTGTAATCTATTTAATATTTATGTCTCATAAGGGCAGTTCAAAACACTGGAGTAGTTGGTTTGCTTCTGTAAAGATGGAGAGATTTTTGTTTCTTTCTGTTGTCTCAAATACTAGATGAGACTATAGTGTTTTACTAAAGTTTTAAGTTTCGCTGAACCAAAATATTTGGGTTATTGATTTTGGACTAACATGAAACGTTTCAGTCTATGATTTTAGTTTCAGTTTTTTAAATTTTATTATTTATATTTTTATATTATATTTTGTTAGAAAATTTGTTTAGTTTAGTTGGTTGAGAAACTAATCTTTGGTCACCTCACCCATTTTCAAATCTTGGCTGCAGCATTTTTTTTATTTTTTTTTGTATTTTATGTAATTCTTTAAAAAAATTTTGTCAAATAAATTTAAAAATAATTTGATCAAAATTGAAATGAATTGATTTTAATCGAAACAGCTGCAAATTTGGGTGGGCACTAAAACCTAGTTGCTTA
Source organism: Trichopus zeylanicus subsp. travancoricus (assembly GCA_005019695.1). Taxonomy (NCBI): domain Eukaryota; kingdom Viridiplantae; phylum Streptophyta; class Magnoliopsida; order Dioscoreales; family Dioscoreaceae; genus Trichopus; species Trichopus zeylanicus. The sequence continues at coordinate 369,047 of RXID01014476.1, read as the reverse complement.
AAACCATGGTTTTTACATGTTATTAGCTTAATTGGCTTAAGTGATAAAAATTTGCAATTTATAATACATGGGCAATTATTACACATTGTTTTTGTGATTGTTCTCTGACGGAAAAATAAACTGCAAGAACACAGTTTGGGGAAAATTCAAAAAATTCAGCATACATCCTAATTTTTTATCAGTTATTTACATTTGTGTTTTTCCTATACAAGCATCCAATTCTCTCCAAAATGTGGGGACCCTGTTGTTCAGTTATTGCCAGAAGATACAGTCTAGCTTGGGCTTATTTGCGAAGCTGCAGGCCAGAGTCGAGTTAGTAGAGGACAAGTACGGCCCGCCTCTTTTGACTCTTCTACAGTAGACCGAGATGGGCTTAAATCTAAAACCCAGGCAGAATTGTATACAATCAGCCAGGACCATCCTATTAGTTTTACTTCAGCGGCCAGGGTCTTTCCCTTTCAAGATGTCAAAAGCCCACCCTGAAGTCCAAGTTTCTTACACAGAAAAGTCAAAAAACAGCTAAAAGATTTTGTAAGCAAGACCCTAAAACTCGTCCAGTAGACAGTCGTCACTCATACATGAGCAAAATGCATAGCCTAATACATCCTTCATGTAAGCTGCATACAAGAAATAAGCTACTATATCTTGGCTATAAACATGTTAAACCGGACTGACAAACATGAAATTGAATTTGTTAGCCTTGTAGCCTTATAGATTGTTTATTAATTTATTTTTAAAACAAGTTTGATTGTACAATTTGTGTTAGACAGTTTGAAAATATAATGAGTGACTCAAGTTTAACTGTCTGATTGATATTTGTATGACAATAAATGATAATATAGACGAAGCCAAATTTTATATGTGTTTATTTATTTGGGTGTTTTATAATGGATCAGAACGTTTTATAGCATACCTAGCATCTGATCTCACATTGAGATTATTTGGTTGGAAGAGGATAAATTTTATGAGACTAAATCTGATTGAAAATTTGAATTTAAATTGATTTATTTAAATTATTTGAGACTTGAAACTTTTATAAATATTTTACCTTATTTCTAATTACAAAACTTTGATTTATAATTATAATAAATTTAAGGTGTCTATTTGTAAAAAACCAAATCGAAGTCGGTTAATTGAGAATGAAACAGAGAATTCAGAATACAGAGAATTGAAACAGTGAAAATCCTCTATCTTTCTTCATTCTTGACCCGTTTGAAAATTTTTTTACTTGAAAATTTTTTCTTCTCTTCAATTTTTGTTTATCAAAAAGCGGTAAAGATTCAAGGTGGATCAGCTGAAAATTACAAATAAAGATTTTAGAATTTTATTTCAGACCCTAAGATATGTAAATTTATTTAATTCAGTTTTAAACTCATTTTCCTCGTGAATCTTATATCAAAAGGTAAAATCAGAACCCACAAAATTCAGATATTGTATGTTGAAGAACTTCCATATCATCTTGGATTCCACAGCCACATGGATAGTGTGACTTTGAAATTGATGTCACTGATTGGTTCCACATAGTTCTTTTAGGCCGCAAGAGTTCCAAATGCAGACCCATCTCAAAATCAACCATGTTAATGATCGATGGATCCAGATCCGTGACTTTGTTATCTTCGAATGCCAAATCACTCACTTCATTCACTGGCTTTCCTCAAAAGCATGTAATGTACTAATTCTTGCTTAGAAGTAACAACCCAGCAGGGAAAAGAAATCCTGAAAACTCTGGCTTGGCCATGCACGAACCATGAGAAGTACCTAGAGGCTGTTAGAAACTCAAAATTTCTGCTATTTTGCGACATATTGTCGTGCCCTCGTCCCCAATTGGTACTTGTAACATTCAAAATTAGTATAGCCACCAGTAGAGTGGATAAAATCATTGTGAGTATTTAATAAAGAAACTATCTGTTTGTAAAATCTTTTTTTTTTTTGAGTAACTAAAATTTACCATTAAAATCTTGTTTTAGTAAGATTCAAATCAATGACCTTTCACATAAAATAAATTGGTACAATTACCTAACCAACGTTTGATGGGTAAAATCATTGTAAGTATCTAATAAAGAAACTATCTGTTCGTACCATACTAGTGCTCGTACGCTCATTCTCAAAAATTTTCCAATTGAAACTTTTTATGCTAATTGTCGTTGAATCATTTACCTACCAAATATAATTCAAGATTCTGACTAGTGATACATGTATTTCAAAATCATGTCCTTTGACTCATCACATATTTGTTTATCATAATAAAATTAATCAATCCGCATTTTCCTATTTCTGATAAAAGAAGTTATAAGTAGGGGTGAGCAAAATCGGTTAACCGAACCGGTTTTGCTCATTTTGAAACCGGATCTGGATTTCGATTCTTAAAAAATTAAGAACCAGAACCGTATCGGTTTAGATAAAGAACTAATTTTTTGGTTCCGGTTCTAAACCGATTCTAAAACCGGTATATCGATTTTAAATTATGAATTTTTTGTGACAGTAATATTGTAATTAGCAAGTTAGCAACAATTATTTTTTACCAAAAAATAAAGAAATAACATTGAATTGCAAGTAAATACAATTGCTGAGTTTTTATAAGTTACAACAATTCAAATGGTTTCTTAAAAACTTAAGAGACAAGATCACCAAAATAGAAGCAAATCAAACAATAGCAGTATGCAGTATGTACTTATGCAGTGGCAGTGTAGCAAACCAACAGACAGTAGTAGCCAGTAGTAGACTAGCAGTATGCATATTCTTGCAAAAAAAGAGCTTAGACTACTACTGCTACTAGCACTATAAAAGCATAAATTAAGGTATAATAATGTCAACAGTTTCTGGCTTATAGTAACCAAGAAGATAATTTCTCTGTCCGGATGGGATAGGCTATGCAATGCAGCAGCTGCAGCAGACTAGCAGCCAGGCACTAGGCAGCAGTAGTAGACTAGCAGTATGCACTTATGCAGTGCAGCATACCAGCAGGCAGCAGTAGTAGACCATCAGTATGCACTTATGCAGTGCAGCAGACCAGCAGGCAGTAGTAGTAGACCAGCACTAGCAGTATGTATTTATGCAGTGCAGCAGACCAGCAGACAGCAGTAGTAGACCAACACCAGCAATATGCACTTATGCAGTGCAGCAGACCAGCATGCAGCAAGCAGTAGTGTAGCAGACTAGCAGGCAGCAGACAGTAGGCACCATGTTCAGTAGTGCAGCAGACCAGCAGCCAGCAGGCACCATGGACCTTCTATTCAGTGATGAGATGCCACCAATCCATGTCATGCAGAAAGAAATATATATACCTGAAGAAATCAACAGTTTGAGAATACCAGTCAGATCCCTATTTGCTGGCAGATTCATAGGAATGCAAATAAATTTTGTTTAGATAGTTTCAGATCTGTTTCTGAAGTTGAGGTAGTATCAGAGGGATTATGCAGTGTAGCAGACTAGCAGCAATAGATCATTCTTCCCATGACTTGAGATGTCTTCACTTTGTCCTCTTTTCTTTCTTGCATTTGCTTTTTTAATTGGCTTAGCAGAATAGCAGTTAGCATTCAATATGTGTAAATTTGACAATAATTTTGTAATCAAAATCAACAGTTAGAGAATAGAGATTAGAGGATACAAATAAACAAACCAATGAACCATGCTGGAAAAAGCAGGAATATAGTGCCCACTGCCCACTTGCCCAGCATACATCTTTGCTGGCACTGGCAGATTCATAGGGAATGACATCAAGAAAGAAAATTAATCATCAATTAAGATTATTGTTTCCATTTTGCTCGTCATTTCTACAATTATAAAGATAAAACATGTGAAATATATAGCATAAATATTAAAATCAATAATTAATTTCTATAGAAATAATACAATGAATGAGTAATTTTTACTTGCGGATATTTTTTCAATTTCCTCAAGTGTCTCCTCAAAATTAATAGGAGAACTAGAAGAACGCAACAAATCTTGTGTACAAATAAGAGCTTCTATCATTTTTGCAGATAGAGAACTTCGAAATTGATCAAGAACTCGACCTCCTGTACTAAAAGCTGACTCCGAAGCAACGGTAGATATGGGCATAGCAAGCACATCTTTAGCCATCATGGAAAGAACTGGATACCTACCACTGTTTACTTTCCACCACAGAAGAATATCAAAATCTTCTGCCTTATCTTCACGTTTCTCCTCCAAATACTTATTTAATTCTGTTTGGCAAGTGGAAGTCTTTTGTTTTGCTTTTACTTTTCTCAATTCATCTTGAACCAGCTGAAGTACATCAAGATTACTTATTTCAGTAGCATTCCTTTATTTTATCTATTCAACTCCTGCAACACTATGGGAAGAAGAAGAAGACTTTTCTATAGATAAATATTCTTGAAAAAGTCTATTAAAAACATTCTTCACTTTACCCTTCAACTCACTGACTTTTTCATTCTCATAACTTTCCTCAATCATCCAATCTACACTCTTCAACTTTAGCCTAGGATCAAGCACAGAAGCAATAAATAGCATAATATTAAGCTTTTCAACATTTGCCCAATATTTATCATATTTGGTCTTCATCTTAAAAGCCATAGTACTTAAGCAGAAGTCATCTGATTCAGAAAACTTCTTGATCGTCATGCCAATTTCATACATGCTTTGCATATATATATTTCCTATAACATAGGAAGAACCAGATATGTTTAAGGTAACATCATAAAACACTTGCAAAAAAGGTAATAAAGCTCGAGCAACATCCCAATCTGCATGTGTTGGTGAGCCCTGTGACTTTCCCTTCATTAGCTCCTCTGCATATTTGGAATCTTAGATCTCCAATAATTTAAAAGCTTTCTGAAATTTCAAAGCAACATCAAGCATTAGATATGTAGAGTTCCATCTGGTTTCAACATCTAGACAAACCAGACTTTTGTATTATATTTTTTCTTGCTCCACACAAAGCTTGAACCTCTATGCTCTTGCTGGTAATGATCTCACATATTTAACTGCAGCCCGAATTCTAGCAATAGAGTCATTTGAATCTTTAAGTCCTTCTTTAACAATTAGACTCAGGAGATGTGCATAGCATCTGACATGCAAATACTCACGAACTGATTGAAAGGCTAAAGTGTTTTATTTTTTCACCTCCATGTTTGGAGGATAATCTCTGCATCTACTTATGTGAGTACTTAAACTACTTGTTCCATAACTAGAAGGGCATGAAAGGAGACTTCCATAGTAATTACATTGGGCTTTATCCTTATGACCATCTTCACTGGAATCTAGTTTAAAAAATGGTCCCACACCCATGAACTATTTTTTCTCACTTTTCAAGTTTTCTGATTTATTTTATTTATCCTTGAAGTTACATCTTGAGCTTCACTAGCCTTCTCAGTGTTCTCACCAACATTTTGATTTTGACATAAATATTTTATATTTGAAGTATTCATACTTGTATTTTCATTAGTGATTTCTCTGCCGGAATCCATCTAAAATAGAAGAAAGAAGATATATGACCAACAGACTAAGTAATCAAGCATGCAAGTAATATTGTCCCTAGTAGAACCACAGGAAAGACTAATCCAGCATGAAATTCTAAGAAATGGAAAAGCGCAATACCCATTACGGTATTACCTAATTCACAGAACTAGGCCAATTGGCACGATCAGCCACACCGCAGTAGGAAAATCCCCCGAATAAATTGAAATTCAGCTCGTAGTCCCAAAATTTCTGAGAAAACTCTGAAAAAATAGAACACAACATCAGTAAAAATCAGAAATCATAGAAGACCTGACACTTGAGAGAGAGGGCATACCAGAGTAGATCGCTGCTCTGGCGACTGGTGATGTTGCTGCTTTGACAATGCCGCTTCTCTGGCGATGTCGCTGCTCTGGCGATGTTGCTGTTCTGGCGATGTCGCTACTCTGGTGATGGACGAAGGACAAATCAGAGCAAGTGGTGATGAGATCGGAGATGCAGGGACCTAGCGTTAGGGTTTTGAACTCTCGACCTTTGAGAATGAGAAGAGAAATCAGAGCAAAAGGCGCGGCGGGCGGCGACCAGCGAGATCGAAGATGTAGGGACCTAGATCTAGAGTTTAAGCCTTTGACAATGAGAAATCGAAGCACGAGACGACCAGATTGGAGATGCAGGGACCCAGATCTAGGGTTTGAGCCTTTGAGAATGAGAAATCAGAGCAAGAGGTGACGAGATCGGAGACGCAGGGGCCTAGGGTTAGAGTTTTGAACTCTCGACCTTTGAGAATCAGAAGAGAAAACGGAGCAAAAGGCGCGGCGGGCGGTGACCGGTGAGATTGGAGATGCAGGGACCTAGATCTAGGGTTTGAGCCTTTGACAATGAGAAATCAGAGCACGAGATGGCCAGATCGGAGATGTAGGGACCTAAATCTAGGGTTTGAGACTTTGAAAATGAGAAATCAAAGAAAGAGGTGACAAGATCGGAGATGCACGGACTTAGGGTTAGGGTTTTGAACTTTCGACCTTTGAGAATGAGAAGAGAAAACGGAGAAAAAGGCGCGGCGGGCGGCGACCGACGAGATCGGAGATGTAGGGACCCAGATCTAGGGTTTGAGACTTTGAGAATAAGAAATCGGAGCAAGTGACGGCCTGACGATGACTGGTGAGGTCAAAGGCGAGGTGGCGTCGTTGTGAGTCCAGGGTCGAGGGCGAGAGTGTGGCGGCGTCGTTGTGAGTGCGGAGTCGAGGGCGAGAGCGTGGCGGCGTCGCTGTGAGTGCGGGGTCGAGAGCGAGAGCGAGGCGGCAGCGCTGCGAGTGAGGATTTAGGGTTAGGGTTTCGGTTGAAGACTTATATATAGAGGTAAAATTGGTACGATTTCGGTTCACCGATTTTTCAGATAATGTGGAATCGGAACCGGAACTGGTTTTCCGGTTCTGTTAAATTTCAGAACCGGAACCGTACCGGTTTGATCTGAAAATAGATTTTCCGGTACGGTTCTCAATCGATACGATTTGGTATACTAATTTTTCGATTTTTTTGCTCACCCCTAATTACAAGTAACAAACTATGCATAAGAAAGTGGACCATGATTTGCATGTGCCAATGCATTGGGGAGTGCCTGTGTGTATGTGCGCAAAAAATACATTTTGACTTCCAGCCAACTTGGCGTAAGCGGAAAATAAAAATGTTAGTACTTGGGACTCGAACAGTCTTTTTGAGTTTTTTTATATTATTATTATTATTATTACTATTATTATTATTATTATTATTATTATTATTTATTCATTTGTTTGTTTTATTTTTAGTCCTAGTTGTGGGTCACTTACAGCCAAACAAACAAGTTATCTGTTCATTTGTGTAAGTGCACTTGATTATAATAGAATGTTAGCTTACCTGAGGGTCTACAACTTTTCCATGCCAAAAGACACTATGAACAACAATTACACCCCCAACCCTGACTTGCAAGAAAAAAAATGCAAATGGACCACAAAAGGAAAATCCTGCAATGGTTATACAGCTTTACCAGTTGAGGAAAATATATTGATCAACACAGGAAAAAGTGATCAATCTGAAGAGTGAAGTCATGGAACTGGAGACATGAACACGCTCACCTACAAATTAGTCTCTTTTACCAGTTAAGCAATTAAGAACTAATGGTTCCTAGTGTTATTAGCAGAATTGAGAAACCAAGACATTGACCAGATATTGGTTTGAAATTGCACGGTGTACAAAACTCATTGGATGTTCTCCAGTTCATTGCTTCATATGAACACCCTCCAAATGACTTAATAGCATCTAAAACATCAGATGAATTAAGGGTGTAGAATTTCAAGCTGAAGCAAGAAGATTTAAAATGACATGATACGGATTATGCTGGATTGGGATCACACAGTAGAAGCCTAGCTCCTAACTTCATAATAAGACTATTACGTTTGTTTACTAAGACCTTAGAAAACAAAAAGCTAGTTGATTAAGTGGCATACCGTACCAGGTTATTGGTTTCCAGATGCGTGGCCTTTGAATTACAATTATTTTATAATTGATTCTCTCATTAGCTCCAAAGTGATATTTCATTTTACTTTAAAACTCTAGAAGAATCATTTGACCTTATGATCTTATAAATTATTTATTAATTTAATTTTAAATAAATTTAATTGTCTAATTAATGTTAGATAGTTTGAAAATACAGTGAATGTCCCAAATTTTATTGTCCAATTAAATATTTAGATGATAATATATGATAATATAAAAAGAGCTAAAATTTTATTTATATACTCAATTAGGTGTTCACTGATAAATCGAAATATTTTATTGTATACCAGAAATATAATCTCACTTTGAAATTATCTAATTAAAGGAAGATAAATTTTATGAGATTTAATTCAATTTAAAAAAATTTGGATTTAAATTAATTGATCATTGTAATTTTTTGTAAATATGTTGATCTTGATTGTGATTGATAAACCCTCAGGGGTTTTATGCAAAATGATTTTAACAATTGGTTTTTAGGTCGGTGAAGAACAGAGAACAAATTCATTCTATTTTTCTTCGAATCGAGTGCTTAGTTCGTGAATATTTTGTATTTAATTTTTTCTTCTTTGACTCTTTAACATCAAAGAGAGGCATAAACTATAGGTAGATCCATTGAAATTCGCAGGCAAATACTTAGGATATTGTCATTCGGTTTTTCGGACCCTCAAAAACGAAAATTTATTTTATATAATTTTATATCAATTTTACTCGTGGATCTTACATTAAATAATATAATTTGAACTTACTATTAATATTAAAATCTACTTTTGCTGTCCGGTTCACGAGAAATTGAGATATCACTTAATTTCAATTAATTTCTCATATTTCTAATTTGAAAAATCGAGTTTTATCTTAAATCTTAGCTTAAAATTATTTTGAGTAATCTATTGGTATTAATGATATTGTTAGTGATATAAAATTCAAAATAAATTTTAAAATATTAATATTTGATGGATTTTCATTAAAATGATTGAATGTTTTTGAAATTTTTTGAATTGAAAATTTTGCAAGGGTTTTTATGCAAAAATAAATTCAATTCACAATTGAATTTACATATTACATTTCCTGAGCATTCTCATGTTAATTGGAAATTTGATTATAATTGTTAATGCTAATAATATTTTTAACCATGGCTATTTAAGCTAATAAACATTTATTCATAACTATTCCGTCATGAATGACAAAATATTCTGTAAACAATTTTGAGATAATTTTAATTTATAAATATTATTTTTTGATATTTGTCTTGTCTCTAGTTAATTTAACTCAAATGCTGAGTTGATGAAGAGAAAAAAATGAATATAAGATATTATGAAAATTTATTTATATTTCCATTATTTGTTATGATTATTGTGGATATTTTGGTGAAATATCGTGATTTGCATTATTTTCTTAAAGGAAATAGATCTTAATTTCAATTTTGATGGTTATTTGTGGGATGTTGTAGTTTATATTAGTTTTCAAAAAAAATTAGTGAAAAATCACAATATATTTAAATTCTATGAAATAATAGATTCCTTGTTATTGAAATTTATTTGTTGTATGTTTGAATTGTCCATTACAAAATCTGCAGTATGAAATCTAATAGTTAACTTTTCAAAGTCAAGTTTTTGAATGAACCAACTCACTTGACTTGAAAAAGGTGAACCAAAAACTCATTTGGCATATCAAGATTTTCACATTATTCTTGATACTCCCGAGCTGCCAATTGGGTCTACTCAATTTAAGAGATTTCAATTTAAGAAATGACACAACAAATAAAATAGCCAAATTGATAATTAGGAAAATGATTTTTGAAACTATTTGTATCAATTTATCAAATATTTATTCTGCCAACGAGTTATTTCAAAGTATTCATGATAAGTTTATTGAGTCCACCAAAACCAAAAAATTATCCTTGATTCACAAGCTGCACAACACAAAATTGATTGAGTAAAGAAACATCTAAGAACATATCTTGATAATGTTTTCAATTGTACATAAATTGAAAATTTTGAGTTTGAATTTTAATAATGAATATATCATATATTGCATACTGGGCTCACTAGCTTCTTCTTTTAAGAATTTTGTTATGAATTATAATACTTATAATCGTCATTGGATGATGAATTAATTGTGTAATCAGTTTATCTCATAAGATGAATAAAGAGAAGTTGTTAAAATCAAAATTTTCCATATTAAATTGACAAATCTAGTTGAGAAAAAGCAAAAATTTAATACTCGGTCCAAAAAACTTTTCAAGAAGCAAAATTGGAAGAAAAAATTTGTGAAAAATAAAATAATGTGAAAGGAAAGACATTTACTCAGTCAGAAGAAAAAATTTATTTTTATTACAGAAAAAGGGTATTTATAAACGATTGTTACAAATTAAAATTTGTGCAAGAAAAAAAAACAAGGTCAATTTAAGTGTATAGTTTGTTTTAAATTAAATTATATTAATATTTCTCCTGATGCATCTATTATACACTTGGGATCATTATTTCATGTTTCAATTGTTATGTAGGGGTTCTTAGATTTACGAAAATCAAATAATCAAGGAATGTATGTATTCATCGAAAATAATGAATGAGTTGAGCTCATTGGTGTTAAGACATACTCTTCGGTTCTCTATGGTGGTCATACAATTTCTCAGATGTAATCGACTATTAGTCTTTAGATTTATAAAATCTGGTTACTCTTTTGCTTTTGGCAAGTGCGTCTCTTTGGCATATAATAGTATTGTTGTTACTACTATTACATTTGATTGTCTGTATAAATTATATGTAAAACTAAAACTTAACTCTACAATTCAATGTCATAATATTAATTCCAAGCATATATCTTCTTGTGATCGAAACGTATAGGTAGCTAAAAATTTTTCTTGTTTGTGAAAAAAATTGCAGCTCGTAGTTTAAGTTATAAGTTTATTGGTCTTCATGAAAAATCTAAAAGTTATAAGTTATTCAATGCAATTTAAAATTTCATATTTGAAGGTAGAGATGTTAAATTCATTACACATGGAGTATCTTTTCACAGCAAATAAGAAAAAAGAATTGAGTTGGAAAATGAGCCAGATAAGTTGAGCAAAATGAAAAATCAATGGCTATGCCAAATCGATTGAATGAAAGGCACAAAAAAGTTCACAAGTCAACTATATCAGATAACTATATTACATATGTAGGGAAAATTGGAGATTTACATACTCAGAATTCAAATGATATAAAAAAGATATCCATGTCATCAATTACAATGAATGATGGTTTACTAAGTTTTTTAGAGGTCATAAACGATGAGAATATAAAATTCTAAATGAATGCAATGATTAAAAAAATTGACTCAATAAAAAAAAATTGATCTCTTGTACAAACTCCTAAAAACTGTAAATTAATTGACTTTAAATAAATTTATGAGACAAAACTAAAAGCCAATGGTAATGTCAATAAGTAAAAAATAAGATTAGTTGTCAAAGGTTATACTCAGAAAAAAAAATTTTGTTACGATGAAACTTTTTCTCCAGTTTTTAGAAAAAATTCATTTAAAATTTTTAAAACATTGGTTACATATTAATATTATGAACTTATTCATATAGATGTTAAAACAGTATTTCTGAATGAAGTTCTTAAATAAAAAATTTATATAATTAAGTTAAAATGGTTCATCAGAAAAAAGTGATGAAGCAAAAGTACATAAACTATATAAATCCATTGATGATTTAAAATAAACATCTCGACTGTGATATTTCAAATTTTGACAATAATAAATTGACTTTTAGGAGAATGTGACTAATAATTATATATATCTAAAGGTCAGTAAAAGTAAAGTTCAAATATTAATACTTTATACAAATGATATTTTGTTAACTGGTAATGAATTAAATTCCCTCAAGGAGATTAAAAAGATATTATTTATAGTTTTTGAAATAAAAATTCTTGATAATGCTTCATATATTTCGGGTATTAAAATACATAATGACAGAAAATATCAATTACTTAAATTTTTTAGAAAACATATATTGTTAAAATTTTTCAGAAGTATGATATTGATAATTACAAAACTGGAGAATTACCCATAATCAAAAGCGGTAAACTTGATTTTCAATAACATTGTCAAAATGAGCTTGAAAGGCGGTAAATGCAAACAATTTCTTAGTGCCCGATTGGTAATGGACTAAGACTAGAGCCAAGAATTTTTTAAAATTTTTATTTTTTAAAAAATTAATATTAATTATTTTACATAACTATTAAATTAAATTATTATAAAAAATTAATTAGTTTTTTAAACTTTAAATCACTGTAGGATCAGTTTTAATAAAAAATTATTAATTTAAAAAAGTGATTCATTAGGTTTAATCTTAATTTCAGTCTTAATTTATTACTAAATGCTCTCTTATAAATTAACGGTTGATAGTTTGACATACTTGATAATTTGTACTCATTCAAGTATTACTTTTATTGTATAACTTCTTCGCAAATACTAAAGTAATTTAAAAAAACCTCATTTGAGATTAGTTAAATTTTTTTTATTATTTAAAAAAGACTGAAGATTATGTGACAATTTGATGGTTGTAAACCATTAAATATTCTTAAATAAATAGATTCTAAGTAAAAAGTATATAAGGACATTGCTTTACCTTTGGTTATATGTTTATCTTAATAGAAATGGTTATTTCATGATGCAGTATGAAACAAACTATCATTATTTTATGAACTATGAAGACAAGATACATAACTTGTTGTGATACCATAAACATGTTTATATGGTTAAAATATTTTTTTATGATCTTAAGATAGTTGATTATGTTGACAAGACAATGCAGATATTTTGTAATAATGATATAGTTATATCTTTCACTAAATATGTAGATGTCATTTTAAAACAACACATATTAAGTTATAATTTCATTATGTTCGTAAAAAATTTCAGAAAAAAATATTATTGTTTCACGGATTCTCTTTGCATATAATTTGTCTGACCCAATGGCTAAAAAGAATGCCAATTACATAAAGATAGTTTTTAAATATGATATCATATTTTGATTATTACATACAGTATATTTATTTATATTTTATTTATTAGTAAAATTCTAGTTCCTTATTTGAAGTGATTTCATTAATGTATTTTATTTTCAGTCTTCCAATTTAGAGATAAAATTTTTGAGAATGTCGTGGGTTACTATATAGGTTAGTAATGACCAACTACATAAGTATTTACTGAATATGTATAAGTGATTCTTGAAATATTTAAGATGAAAGTATAATTGAGTACTATATTTGTTTTGTGCTTTTCACTTAGATGATATACATTAGCATTTGTGAGATGTCCTCAATAAAATTTGTACAATTAACTGATATATTTTTGAGAAAAGCATAAAACGAGTAAACTATCAGCAGAAAAGACAAGAATTCTCATTTTTATTATAATTTGTGTAGTTTGTTTTACAAGCACATTATTTATGCTTATATTTCGATATTATTCAGCTCAATTGACCTAATACTTTGTCTGTTTTAGCATGAAAATAATCGACATACCATCAGTATACATTTATTTTATGATTAAACATGTATGGAGATTGTTGAAAAAGAATAATATAATTAATCATCTCTAAATTATATGGTTGGGATCCCGGATGGAAATTAATTTCTTCAAAAAAATTATTTTCAATATGCATCCATTTATATATATGAAAATAAACAAATTTATAGACTAAGTGGAGAATTGTTAGCCCTGTAATCTTATAGATTATTTATTGGTTTAACTTTAAATGAATTTGGTTGTACAATTCAGGTCGAATGAAAATAATGAGAGATTTAAATTTAACTGTATGATTAAATATTTAGATGACAATGATAACAATAAAAACAGAGACAAAATTTTATTTATATATTCAAATGGATGTTTTGTAATGGATCAAGATATTTTATCTTATATTCAGTATCTGATCTCATTTTAAGGTTATCTGATTAAAGGCGAATAAATTTTATGAGTTTAAATCTAATTAAAAAAAGATTTGAATTGATTTATATGAGCTAATTGATTATTGAACTTTTTTGTAAATATGTTGGTCTTAATTATAATTTATAAAACTCTCAAGGAATTTTGTGCAAAATGGCTTTAAAAATTGCTTTTAAGTTGGTGAACAGAATTATTTGACCTTATAATCTTATAAATTATTTATTGATTTAATTTTAAATAAATTTAATTGTCTAATTAATGTTAGATAGTTTGAAAATATAGTGAATGACCTAAATTTTATTGTTTAATAACATATTCAGATGATAATGTATGATAATATAAAAAGAGACAAAAATTTATTCATAATCTCAATTAGGTGTTCAGTGATGAATTGAAATATTTTATTGTATACCCGAAATATAATCTCACTTTGAAATTGTCTAATTAAAGGCAGATAAATTTTATGAGATTTAATTGAATCAAAAAAATTTGGATTTAAATTAAGGGCTAATTATCTACAACCCCCTGTAATTTTTGTTAATTATGAAAACCCCCCGTAATTTTCGTAATTACCTACAGCACCCCCCTTTTCAAAATATTTACCTACACCTCCTTAATTGTTATTTAATCAAAATTTTCTTCAAAAATTTCGATTTTACTCTTCGTAATTTTTACAATTAAACCTCAAAAAACTTATTTTCTCACTCTCATTCTTTCTTCCAAAATATTTACAAATAACCCTTTGAAATAATTTTATTTATAAAAAGTTCAACTATTTATAAACGAGCGGCGAGCGAGGGCGACGAGAGCGCGGGCGCCGACGCACGGGGGCGGGCGCCGACGCCTGAGGCCGGCGCGTGGGAGTGGATGGCTGAGGTCGGAGCATTGGCGCGGGCGCAAACGCCGGCCGGCGAGGGTACGGGCACGGCTGGTGAGGGGTCTATTTATAAAATTTAGTTTTAAAATAAATACAATTTAGACTTATTTATAAATAAAAATATTCAAGCAGTCTATTTTTAAATGTATAAATATTAAATTTATAATTTATAATTTTAAGTTTTAAAACCTTCAATGTCTTTTTTGTAAAATTTTATTTAAAACATAATAAAAAATTTAGACTTATTTATAAATAAAAATATTCAAGGGGTCTATTTGTAAATGTACAACATGAAAGTTGTAATTTTAAATTTTAAATTTTAAATTTTCAAATCTTCAATGACTTATTCGTAAAATTAATTTTAAAATAAATAAAATTTGGACTTAGTTATAAATAAAAATATTAAAGGGGTCTATTTTTAAATGTACAAATGTTAAAATTGTAATTTTAAATTTTAAGTTTGAAAACCTTCAATGTCTTTTTTGTAAAATTTTATTTATAATATGATAAAAAATTTAGACTTATTTATAAATAAAAATATTCAAGGGATCTATTTGAAAATGTACAAACATGAAACTTGTAATTTTAAATTTTAAGTTTTAAAACCTTCAATGTCTTTTTTGTAAAATTTAATTTTAAAATAAACTAAAAATTTTAGGACTTATTTATAAATAATATTCAAGGGTCTATTTTTAACTTACCAAATATGAACTGTAATTTCAAAGTTTAAGTTTTAACTCCTTCCATGTCTGTCTTGTAAAATTTTATTTAAAAAATAATCAAATTTGGACTTATTTATAATTAAATATGTTTTAGGGATCTATTTATAAATGTACAAATATTAAACTTGTAATTTGAAATTTTAAGTTTTAAAACCTTCAATGTCTTTTTTGTAAAATTTTATTTTAAAGATGATAAAATTTTGAACTTATTTATAAATAAAAATATTCACGGTGTCTATTTGTAAATGTACAAATAATAAATTTATAATTCAAAATTTTAATTTTTAAAACTTTAATATTGTGAAATTTTATTAAAAAATTGATAAAAATTGGGCTTATTTATAAATAAAAAAATTTGAGGGGTCTATTTGTAAATATAGAAAATATTGAACTTGTATTTAAAAATTTTAACTTTTAATACTTTCAACTCTTTTTTGTTAAATTTTTTTTAACTTATAACTTTTCGACTTATTTATCAATAAAAAAATTCAAGGGACTTATTTGTAAATTCACAAATATAAGATTTGTTATTAAATTCTTATGTAGGATTTATTTATAAAATATTTAAAATATTTAAGGTCCTGTTTAAATTTTCATATAAAAAATATTAATATTTGAACTTTTTTATAAATATAAAATTTCAACTGGCTTATTTGTAAATATACAAATATTCGGATTTATTTATATAATATTTAAAATATTTCAGCTCCTTTATAAATATTTTTTTGAAAATTATTAACATTTAAATTTTTTTATAAATAAAAATATTTCATGGGCTTATTTATAAATATTTTGGGAGAAAGAGTGGGAGTGAGAAAATGAGTTTTTAGAGGTTTAATTATAAAAATTACGGAGGGTAAAATTAAAATTTGTGGAGAAAAATTTTATTAAATAATAATCAGGTGTAGATAAATATTTTGAAAATGGACGATGTAGGTAATTACGAAAATTACTGGGGATTTTTCGTAATTATCGAAAATTACAGGATTGTAGGTAATTAGAACTTAAAATAATAAAGAATCGGATGGCAAGTGGATCGGCCCAATTTGCAGCCCATCCCTGTACTTTTGCGTGTGGACAACGACATGCCGGTTTCATCTCCTGGCCTCCGTGTGGTCTGGGCCTTAAGTTAGGCCCAAGGCCTACTCAGCCCAATGCTAGATTTCTAGGGTTTCGTTGGTGCCTCGCCTCGATAAATAGGCGACCTCAGCTGGATCATTTACGGCAGTCGTCCCTCTTCTTGCCTCTCGGTTGCTGAAGTATTCCCTATGGTTCGTTGTTCTTGGTATTTTAGTTTTTTAATTCTACTTGCTTGTTTCTCTTCTGATTTTTCTATCCTATTTTGAGTTATATTTGTGTGCGGATCGAGTAAATATTCAGGCAGCCCTCTTGCCCTGTGGCATCAGTGGTGTTGTTTTGCTCGAAAACCAAAATCAAAGCTTTTGCTTCTTCAGACTTGCTGAGGGGAATTGTTTCTCTCTGATGCCGGTCTAGTAGTCCTAAGCACATTTTTTTTAATATTTTAGTTTAGTTTTCCATGGCTGATTTTGGAGAGTTATGGTTTATTTTTTGAAATCTTTGATCGATTTTCATAATTCATGTTATTATTATTTTTTGAATTGTAATTGTAATTTGTTTTTTATTCTTAAAAATGTATTTATGTTTTTTAGTATATTTTAATTTTATTTGTGGAGAGCAAGGGGGTGAAAATGAAATCTTGATATTGAAATCAAGGTTCTAAGTTTTAATTTAGGGATTGATTTTGGTGTCTATTGAAACAGATACATTTCAGTTGTTTTAATTGTTTCAACTGAAATGCGGTTTCGATTTGGGTCAGATTATGTCTAAATTTTTTTTTACTAAATTTTGATTTTACATCAAAAAAGATTTAAAATTTTTAAAAATAAAAAGTAAAATTTTGGTAGAAAATTTTTTAAACTATTTGGGGAAAATTTGATGCAAATAAGAATTTCGGTTCGGGCTAAGTTAGTGAACAAATGTGGAAGAGTTATTAAGACATAATGTGAAGGTATATTATGTAATATGTTTTTAAAATATAAAATTAAAATTTATATCATAATGTTTTATATTAGTTCGAAATCGAAATCCGTTTCAATTTAAATTTAAAATCTCGGAAAGTTATATTTTTATGAGTTTTTTATTTTGAGAAAATTAGAAATTCTAAATATAAAAATTTTTAAAATTAAAAATATCAATTTGAAAAATATTTAGTCCCACGAGGTCGGATTAAAATTTTATTACAGTAATGTTCACTTATTTGAAATTGAACGGGATGAATTGTTGAAAAATTTTGATATTGATGGTTTTGTCGCGGACCCAAAGTTAACTAGAACAAAACGCTAATGGTGCTATAATGTATTTATACAGTCAAATTGCAGCGAAAGCTTGTAGGACTCGTGAAGCTTTTCAAGTTGCTTCGGTGGATGGTGAAAAAAAAAGCTTAAAATAGAGCATGTGGCACAAGAAAATATGCTTCGTAGTGGTAGTACCGAAGTTTATGTGGATGATGCTAATGATGAAGCCATTGGGTTCTCTAATAGTGTGCCTCGTGAATTTGAACGAAGAGAAAGAGAAAAGGGTAAACAATCGAATTCCCAGTAGCTTGGAGAAGCAATCAACGAAGGCATGCATCGGAGGAGCTACGTTTGTTGGAAGAAAACAAAATATTTCTCTAAGAATGCATAAACATGCTACTAACTTCATTTTATTTCAGGAATCCAAATGATAAATGGGAAACCAATGAATAAAGCAAATGAAACTAAACCACAAAATCCACATGTTGACGATCCGAACTCAAATACATTTTACAACTTGATTCCAGGTTCGAGTATAATATGTGACTTGTTTTTGTATGAAAGCCTTTGCATTCCTCTCATGAGACATCAACATTCAGTATAAATCGATATGAAAGCCCTTCCAAGCAAGCAACTCATCGTCAGCATCCTTTGGATTCCTCTCACACCTCCCAAAATAGCTCGTCATAGACGTGGCTTCCCACAACAAGCATATCAGGATGGTGCTTCAACAATGTTTCAGCTGAACACAAATCAAGCCACAATTGGATGAGTTGCTCTGCTCTCATATTGGTGTAGTAGTCACCTTCACCTTTTTGGAGTTCCATTTAATAATTAGTTCGTCTCCGGGCGTCATAATGCAATTGCTTACCAACCCTTCGTCAGCAAATACCTCGCACCTTGGACCAAAAGTAGAGTTTCGGTTGTGAGATCAGAATTAATTACTCAGGATAGCGACAAATTTCGAAGAACAATCTAAAAACCATAAATTAAATTGTGTGGTGATTTAAATGTGTAATTAGATATTATAGAAATATTACTTTCAATACACATAATCTCTTATTGTTAATTCTTTGATAATTATCAATAACTTCTTAAAATAAAAGACTTAACTAATAAAATAAAGACACAAAATAAAAAAAATATTATTTTATTAATCTGAAAAAAAAGACACATGAATTAAGTAATGACATACTCCCATTTTATAATAAATTCTAACATCAAATTAAAAAACATAAAAAAAAGGAAAGAAGAAACGAGAAAGAAACTTGATGCTCGCTGTTGCTCCGCTCCCGTGCGTTAGACCGTATGGAGTTTGACTCATATAGGTCTTAACTCATTCCTCGAAGAATGTTGATAATTTGGTTTGGTGTTGTCCGATGATATATAAAAGGACAATGGAGAGTTTGAGGTATTTCTAATAGCCTGAGTATTGGTGATAATTTCTTCTAGTTGAATTATTTCTGTTAGCCTGACGATATTGGCAATACCTTTCTTTGACTTCAGGTGTTTATATTAGTTTGACAGTATTAGTGATAACTTCATTTGATTTGAAGTATTTTCATTAGCTAATAAGACGTTGATGATAACTTTATAATTTGAAGTATTTCTATTAACTAATAAACCATTGGTGATAACTTTTTTTAGTTTGAAGTATTTCAATCAGATAATAAAGTGTTAGGAATAATTTCATGATTTGAAATATTTTCATTAGCCAATAAGACAGCAACAGTAACTTTATAATTTGAAGTGTTTTTATTTGCCAACGAGGCATTGGAGATAGTTTTTTTGAGTTAGAATATTTTCGTTAGTTAGTAAGATATCAGTGATAACTTTATGAATTTAAAGTATTTTTATTAGTCAATAAGACATTAGTCATAATTTCATATTTTAAAGTATTTTTATTAGCCAATAAAACGTTAGCAATTTTGAACAAGACACCTATCTAATTGACTAAGTCAGTTTAAGCATTCCTTTAGTTCAATTTATATGGTTTGAAGTATTTTCATTATGTAAGAACGCGTTGGCAATAACTTCATATTTTAAAGTATTTCTATTAGCTAATAAGAGGTTGATAATAACCTTCTTTGAATAAGGCATTTGATTAATTGACTAAGTGAGTTTAAACTTGTCTTTAGTTCGATTTGCATGATTTAAAGTATTTTCATTAGCTAATAAGACATTAGTGATAGATTCATGTTTTGAAGTACTTTCATAACTAATGGGGCATAGGTAATAACTTCGTTGATTTTGAAATATTTTCATTAGTTAATAAGATATTGATGATAATTTTTTTTGAATAAGGCACCGAGCTAATGGACTACATGAGTTTAAGCTTACCTTTAGTTTGATTTGATCTAAAAGAATGACTAGCGGCCTTGGCTCTTGCTAATAATCTTTGACTTGATAATCGACTAACTTGCTTAGCTTACTATCGATTAAACTCAAGGTATCGTTAACAGTTTTAAGTTTATTGTTGACTAACCTTGATTTGATTCTGATTGAGTCCGATTCAATTTAGTTTTGAAATTTAGACTTGATTTTAGTTTAAATTTGATTTAATTTAGTCCAGTATTCAGAACTTGATTTAGACTAAGTGTAATTTAATTCAATTCAATATTCAAAACTTAATCTTGATTTGAATATGATTTGATTCAATTTAATGTTTAGAACTTGATTTTGATTCAAGTTTAATTTGATTCAATTTGATGTTCAAAATTTAGTGTGATTTGATTCAATTTAGGTTAGGTTCGACATTGTGTTGGACCTTTACTGGATTCTTATTGGACCCTGGGTTCAATTCATGATGGGTTCTTAATGGATCCTTAATGAATTTTAGATCTGACCCATAATGAATTCCTATTAAATCCATATTTAACATGTTAATTGGTTTAGGTTCGACCCATGTTAGACCCTTAAGGGGTTTGGATTTGAACCTTATAGTCTTGGATTTAAGTTCAAGCTGATTTAAGTTCAACTAGGACTTGGTTCAGGCTCGACCTAGTTTTGGTTTGAATTTAAGTTCGATCTAATCCGATTAAGATTTATTTTGAACTTGATTTTACCCAATTAGAATTTGATTCAAATTTAGTCTGACCTAATTAGAATTTTGTTTTAATTTAATTTGATTTCGGATTAGTCCTATTTGAACTCGATTAAGGTTGGGTCTTTTGGATTAACTTAATTTAGATTTAGATCCATTTTAGTTTGAATTTTAATTAATTTATTTAATCAATTTAGGTTTATTTGATTTTCTATTCAAGTCAAATTGATTTAATCAGTTTATTTAATTTGATTTAACCAAATCGGCTTAGTTTCAACATAATTAGTTAATTAATTAATTAATTTATTCTAATCGATTTTAATTAATTTGGTTTGAGAGTCCTCGAGCTAACATAATGATTTCGGCTAAGTCTACAGACTGACCCCGAATCGTCTTAAGTTAAGTTAAATTTTCGGTAAACTCGTATATTAGCCGTAAGTCAATTTAGACGTTCGGTTAGTTCATAAGCTAATCTTAATGTAAATAGACGTTCAACAAGCTTATGGGTTAAACTTAGTCCAAGTAGACGATCAGCGAGTTCACAAGTTTGCTTTAATCTAAGTAGACGATCAACGAGCCCATGGGTTGGTCTTAGTCCGAATAGATATTTAGTGAACTCACAGAGTGGTTTTAATATGTATAGATATTTGGTGAGTCTACGGACTCACTTTAATTCGAATAAATATTTAATAAACTTGTAAGCTGACTTTAATTCAAATTAAATGCTTAACGAACCTACAAATTAGTTTTAATCTAAATAAATAATCAGTGAATTTATAGACTAGCCTTAAGTTGGGCATAAGTTTTCACTTGCGTGCAGACTAGCCCTAGATTATTAGCTGAGATATGCAAATCGAGGCCAAATTTTTTTTTTACAACTTTCTCCTTTTTTTCTCTTTTACTTTTTTACTTTTTTTGGTGCCAGCGAGTGTTTGTTTGTTTTGTTACCAAAAGAAAGCCTTCTTCTCCCTCGAGCCCAACTCCACTCTCCTCTTTCTTCATTTGACTGGGCCATGCTGGCCTAGGGTTTTTTACGGCCAAATCCTGTCACAAACTTCGACGAATGGCCGCTGAGGAGCTCGGAGCGAATGGCAACATCTCGAAGGTACGCTGCAGGCACGACAAGGAGCTCGGAGTGATCGGTTGAGCTCGGAGCAGTGACCGACGGAGCTCCGATAGGAAGGCGGGTGGCACAAGCACGGGAGCGGGTAGAGGTGGCCATTGGCCGGTTGGCGGAGGGTGGCTCTCGCACGGGCGCCGGTAGAGGCGACCACGGACGGGTCGGCAGGGAAAATCGGCACAGTGAGGCCGGCGTGTGGGAGATGGAACTCCGACAGTCGTACAAGATGCGAGATGGGAGGCTACAAGAGCATATGGTTGTGGAGATTAGGCAAAGAGGAGGTTGCTGGAGAAGGAGGTTCAGGGTGAGGGTCATGGCAATGCTGAGAAGACGAAGGTGAGTGATCGACTGCAGGGTCATCAGAGTGGTGGGCACTCACGAGAGTAGATGGAGAATCGCACCGGAGGAGATGGAGACGGGCACAGGAGGAGATGGCGATGGGCATGATGCTGAATTGGGAGCTCATTTGTGATGATCGATTCTTTCTCATGCCCTTTGATCTCCGAATTTTTTTCGTGTTCTTACTCTCGGAATTGCTTTCTCCTCTCTGATCTCTCTCCCTTTTTTTTTTCTTTATTGTTAACAAATTTATATAGAACTAAAGAGTTGGAGTTGGACTCAATTTCAATCTCGTGTTTAAAATTTTAAATTTCAAGATATAATTATGGATTGATACGAATGTGATTCATTTAAGATTAGATAAATTTCTTTAGGGATATAGATGAGTTTATTTGATCTAGATAAAAAAAATAAAAAATTGTATTCATCATAAATATCAAATTTATAAGGGAGTTATTTGTAAAATTTTTTCGAAAAATTTAGATGAAATTATAATTTATAAATTTTAGAAAAATTATAATTTTATAAATTTTAGAGGTTTTTTTATGAAGTGAACTTGTTTATAAAGTTTTAAAAATTTCATGGTTTTTTTTGAATAAAATTTAGATATCTTTATAAATAAAAACTTTTGAAGGACTTATTTATACAAATTAAAATTATAGATGTTTATTTTCAAATATAGAGTTCTTGAAGGGTTTATTTACAAACTCTAGATTTTATAAATATCAAAAATATATTTATCAATTTTTTTGAGGGATTTATTTGTAAATTTTAGATTTTGCATGCACTAATTTATAAATTTAAAATTTTATTAGATTTTTTTGTAAAATTTTTTACCCTAAGGACTTATTTATAAAAAAAATCTGACTAATGACTTTTTTATAAGAATTTATTCGATTCAAGAGTCTTTCTGTAAAATTCTTATATCTTCATTTTAGCCTAGATTTTAGATGAATTTTGGACTTAATTTTGGTTCAAATATCTTGGCTCATTGAGTCCACTCGGATTAGTTTAGCTTGAGCTCATATTTCTTAATTATTCAAATTAGAATCAAACTCAATTATCAGTCAAATTTGACCGCGATTCAGATTCAACTGAGACCTATACTTAAGTCATAATTTAACGATATACAAGTTTTAATTATGATAGTAATTTGATTATAACAAAAATCATCTCAAACATTAGTTTGAATAGATATTTAATGTGCCCACGAACTAGCCTTAGTGTGAATAGACGTTTGGCGAGCTTGCAAACTTACCTTATTCTGAATAGACGTTCAATGAACTCATGGGCTAGACTTAGTTTGAGTAGATGATCGACAAGTTCACAAGTTGAGCTTAATTCAAATAGATAATCGGTGAGCTTGTCTATTGCCCTTAGTTCGAATTAGACGTTCTGTGAGCCTACAGATTGATTTTAACTCAAACAAATGATTGGCTAGTCCGTGAAGTGGCCTTAATCCAAATAGATGATCAGTGAGCCCACGTACTAGCCTTAGTCTAAATATGATTTTCAAGCGAGCCCGCAAGCTAGCCTAACACTATTTAACCCTCATGTGAGCCTGCAGGCTAGTCTTGAGTTGGAAATTGATTTTTGAGCTAGCCCACTATTTAAATCGATTTTGGCTAAAAATTAAATTTGATTAAAATTCAGTCAGAACACAAGATTGAATGCCACTAGATTATGATCCAAATGTAGATCTCAATTGAACCTAAATCATAATCAAATTTGACCAAAATTTAAGTTCAATTTGAATCTAAATTATTAAAAAATTTGAGCTCAAATTTAAGTGAAATGAGTGGACTGAATATTTAGACCAAAATTGGGCCTAGAAGTTGAGCCGAGTCGTAGTTGAACGTCTGGTTCCAACTGAACATTCGGTACTATCCGACTATGAAGACCCCTATTTACAGTTATATGTCCAGTTCCAATCAGACGTTCAGTATAGTCCAACCATGTGGATTCTAACTTATAGTTGGACGTTTGGTTCCAACTAGATATTCGATATAGTCTAACTGTGTGAATACTATTTGCTATCGGATATCTGGTTCCCAATCAGACGTCAGGTTCAATCGCGAAAACCATCAAAATTAATATGAATTTTCAACAAAGAAGGTATAATTTCGGAGAATATCAATCTAAGATTCAAATATAGGGGTTTATGGCAAGAGAATATTCATCAAATCTCTCAATCAAATTTCAATAACTAAAATTGAAGATCCTCTCAAAGCCATATAAAAAGAGGGTTAGGGCATATGAAAATAATAATTTATAGATAATTTTTAGATAAATTCTATATGAATTGAAGAAGAAATTTCGAGAAAGATCTTGTCATCTAGGAGGAGAGTAAGAAGGTATTAACATGGGATCAAAAAGATGTAAGATTTTATCCTTTTCTTTGTCTTTTCTCCGCCAACCATCACCTGTTCTTAGCAATTTGAGTTTGGACGGCCGAATTTGAAAGAATCGGGCATCTGAATCCCATCATGGACCTTTTTCCTATTTATCAATATTGCGACCATTCGTGCTGGTGGATCTCTACAAACATCGCGGCTACCTGTGGCTCTTCATATAATGATGGATTTCTACCAACACTGTAGTCACCCATGGCCCTTCGTATGATAGTGGACCTCCACCAACATTGCAGCCATCACGGTCCTCTGTATGACGATGGATTTCCACTAACACTACAACTATCCGCAGCCCTCTATATAATAACTAATCTCTATTAACATCATGGCCACCCACGACCCACCGTATGGCATCGGATCTCCATTAACACTGTGGCTACACGTGATTTAGAATGTTGGTGAATCTCCATCATCATCAAAGCCACCCACGGCCTCATTCATTATTATGGTGTCATGATGGAAAAGAATTGATGACGAGAATCTTTTAGATTAACAATGAGGAGGAGAGTAAGAGTAAGAACGAAAACAAAAATAGAACAAAAAATAAGAATGAAACATTTTAACAAGATGGTTTAGGGCTAGCCTATGGTCTCATCCGACAATCAATCGACTTAGGGTCAACTTGTGGTCTCACTCGAAAGTCAAATAGTTTAGGATCAGTCTGCAGTCTTATTAGATTACTAATCTAACTTAGGACTAACATGTGGTCTCACCCAATAACTAATTTGACTTAGAGTCAACCTACGGACTTACTCGAAAGTCAAATAGTTTAGGGCCAGTTTGCAGTCTCATTCGACAACCAATTTGACTTAGGGTTAGTTTAGGTTTCGCCTGAAAGTAAAAAAGTTTAGAGTCTGTCTGCGGTCTTATCTAGGGCCAATTTGTGATCTCGTTCAAAAGTCAAATGGTTTAATCTTAGCCTAAGGTCTCACCTGACAACCAATCCGACGTAGAGCCAATTTATAATCTCACCTTAAAAGTCAAATAGTTTGGGGTCAGCCTGCGGTCTCTCCCAACAACTAATTTGACTTATGACTAGTCTGTGGTATCGTTTGAAAGTCAAATAGTTTAGGACCAATTTATAATCTCCCCTGATAATTGATCGACTTATGGCTAGCTTGTGAGGTCATCATAATATCATTATGATAGCCCGAGGCCTTAAACCAAATCAACTACATGAATCGATTAAATTAAGTGGTACAAATTGAATTTTAAATCAAACTCAAACAAAAATTAAGTTTTGAATATTGAATTAAATCAATTTGACCCAAACTGAATCCTAAATATTGAATTGAATCGAAACAAACTTGATTCAAATCAAATTTTGAATATCAAATTGAATCAAATCAGACCTAAGTTTAGGTCAAATTTTAAATATTGAAGTGAATCAAAGTTAAACCAAGACCAAGTTTGAATTTTTAATCAACTCAAAACTGAATATAAGATAGGATCAAATTTAATCGGACTCAAAAGTGAACCAAAAGTACAAGACAAGTCCAACTCATATAAGTTCAAATATAACTAAAATGAGATTGAGCTAAATTCCACTGAATATGCTAAACCTTCGGCAATATTTCAAGACTATGAATAATAAGTGATATTATTATCTTGACCTAAACCAAAATTAACTTAAATAGAGCTAGCTTAGGTCAAACTGAGTCCTACTAGATATACTACAAGAGCCTTTAGCAGTACTTTCACATTTCACCTAACTCCATAAATAGTGGGTAATGCCATTTCAAATCAAATAAGTTATTGTTTATACCTTATTGGTTATAGAAACACTTTAAATCAAATAAAATTATCACCTAAGTCTCATTGGCCATGAGAATACTTTAAATTCGTAAAGTTATCATCTAAGTCTCATTGGCTATGAAAATATTTTAAATTCATAAAGTTATCACTTATGCCTCATTGGTTATAGAAATATTTCAAAATTGATAAAATTATCGTCTATGTCTCATTGGCTATAGAAACACTTCAAAATCAACAAAGTGATTGCTTACACTTCATTAGCTATGAAAATACTTCAAAATCAATGAAATTATTATCTATGCCTTAAACAAAGTTACCACTAACGCCTTACTGGCCAGTGGAAATACTTCAATTCAAGTTAATCCCAACAAATTATTGGTAACGCTATCCAACGAAGTTATTGCCAATGATCAAGCTATTGAAAATACATCGCACTTCATTTCCCTTCCATGTCCCACCGAACTATACCGTCAATATTTGTCGAGGATCAAGTTAAGACCTATTCAAGTCAGACATCACATGGTCCGACTCACAATTGTAGGGTAACAACACAAATCAAAAGCTTCTTCTCCATTCTTTTCTTTTATCTATTTCTTTCATGTTTTCAATAATCTCATACCGAAATTCGTTGTAAAGTAAAGGTATACCCTCGCTTAAATCATGTATCTTTTTACAAACCAATCGAATGATATTTTTTAGTTTTCCTTTTGTGTCTCTATTTATTAATTAGGTTTTTTAATTTAAAATATTTTTAAAAATTATTGGGATATTTAACAACAAAGACTTGAAGAAGTCAATATTTTTATAACACCCAATTATGCATTGAAATTAAAATAAATTTTAATTTGTGAATTGTGATTATTTCTCAGAGTCTTCGCTACTTTAGACCACCAAAATGAATCTCACACTCGTTTGTTGACCCTAGACTGTTGGCTAAGGCATGCAATTTGAGGCCAAAATTTTTTTTTTTTTTGCAACTTTCTTTCTCTTTCTTTTTTGCTTTTTCCTTTTTTTTAACTACTGACCCTTTTTTGTTGCAAAAATGCCTTTTTAAATATTTTTTATTTAAAAGCCTTTCTTCTTCTCTCTCAACGCGACTCCCCCTCTTTCTTGATTTGATTGGCCATGCTGGCCTGAGGTTCTTCCCAACTAGATCTTGGACAAATCTGGTCACAAACTCCAGTCAATGGTGGCTGGGGAGCTCAGAGCGAGCAACAATGTCTTGAAGGCACACCACAGGCATGGTGGTTGAGCTCGAAGCAGTGGCCAGCGGAGCTCCGATAGGATGGAAGGTGGTAGCGTAGGCAAGAGAGAGGGCAGAGGCCGCGGGCTCCGATTTATCCTTTTGATACAAGATCCACGAGAAAATCGAGTTTAAAATGAAATAAAACTGATTTACATACCTCAGGGCCTAAATCGAAATTTTGAAACTTTAATCCATAAATCCCAGCAGATCCACCCTGAGTTCTTACCACTCTCTGATGGGAAAGAGTAGAAGAGGAGGAAAAAAATTTCCAAAACTGAGAACGATCAGAAACCTCTTGGTTCTGTTCTTCTCTCTCAAATTCAAAATCCCAATTGAATTCCTCTCTGCTTCGATTTGAAGGAGTCGACTTGTGTAATGCATTTTTGCAAGTAGGCCCCCGAAGTATATTGTAATTACAAATCAAAGTTTTGTAATTACAACTAAGGCCAAATATTTACAAAAAGGTCCAAATCAAATAATTCAAATAAAATAATTTATCCTCCTCCAACCAGGCAACCCTAGGGTGAGACCAGATGCTGGGTATACTTAAAACGTTTCGACTCATCATGGAACACCCAAATGAGCACACACATATAATATTCGGCTCTGTCTATGTTGTCATCCATTGTCATATAAAATATCAATCAGATAGTCAGATTTAAACCACTCACTACATTCCCAAACTGTCTAACCCGAATTGTACAAACAAACTTATCGCAAAAATAATTCAATAAACAGTCTATAAGGCCACAAGACTAACAATCCCCCACTTGGCTTATAGATCTATTTATTTACACATAAATAGATTCATGTATACTGAAAATAATTTTGAGAAAATAATTTTAAACAATGGGATCCCAACTGTGCAATTCAGAGACAATGAATCATACCACTCTTCCTCAGTAGTCCCCATACCTACCCAATCACGGATGGATGTATACTAATGGTATACCAATCATTTCCATGTCAAAGCAAGTAAAGTACTAATCAGTTGAGTTGAATAACATCAAACATAAGTATAAGCAATGTGCTTGTGGAACAAGGCATATAATAAAACAAAACAGTAGTGAGAATTCCATGTCTTTTCCACTGACGGTCTAATCGCTTTGTGCCTCTCTTAGAAACATGTCACTTAGATGCACAAACTGTACTGAGGACATTCCACAAGTGCCAATGCACTTCATCTAAGTGAGAGGTATAAACCAGATATGATGCTCATACCTTCACCTCAAGCATTTCAGGAATCATCTACACATGATTACTAGGTTCTCATGTAGGTGGTCGTCACCAACCTACCTAATGACCCACGGTATTCCAAAGGGCTCCATCTTCCACACTGGAAGATTACGAACAAAACACATCAATGGAATCATTTCCTAGGGGAAAGTAATAGTTTACTGATAAATAAACTATAACCAGAGAAAAAATATGTAACAATCAAAATATGACATCATGTTTGCAAACTATCTCCATATGACTAACATGCTCTTTAAATATTTTCACCGCTAGGCCTTTAGTCATTGGGTTAGCCAGATTATCTGCAGAGGAGATCTGTGAAACAATAATATCCTCCTTCTAAAATTTTTCATGAACATAATGAAATTGCAGCTCAATATGCTTTGTCTTGGAATGGTATCTAGCATCCTCAGTAAGGGATATAGCTGCATCATTATCACGGACTATCTGCATTGGCTTATCAATATAATCAACCATCTGGAGATCAGAGAGAAAATATTTCAACCACATAGTATGTTTACTAGCCTCACAACAAACTATGTACTCTGTCTCCATAGTTGACAAAGCAGTAGTAGTTTGTTTCATACTGCGCCATGAAATAACTCCCTCTCCCAAAGTAAACACATATCCTGATGTAGACTTCAAACTGTCCTCACATCCTTTCCAATCAGAGCTGTATATCGAAAAACATTTAATGGTTTATAACCATCAAATAAGAGCACATAATTTTGGGTTTTTTTTCAAATAACGGAAAACCTTCTTAATTTCTCTCCAATGAGCTATTCTTGGATTACTCAGATATTTGCCAAGAAGTCCCACAATAAAAGTAATATCTGGATGAGTACAGATCATCAAATACATTAAACTGCCAACAGCTGAAGCTAGGGAATTTTCTGTATCTCCCGTCTTTCAATGTCATTCTGAGGATATTGCTGAAGATTAAGCTTATCACCTTTAACTATAGGTGACTCTCTAGCTTTACAATTGTCCATACCATATTTCTGAAGAATTTTAGAAATATATGTATCTAGAGAAAGCCCAAGCAATCAACGCTTTCTATCTCTATATATTTTAATACCCAAGACATATGAAACATTACCAAGATTCTTCATTTCAAAGACTGTAGACAATATCCTTTCAATTTCTTTAAGGAATTTAGTTCATTACCTGCCAATAAGATGTCATCAACATATAACATCAATATCTGAACTTTACCCCCACTGATCTTCAGGTATACACAATTATCAGCTGTATTCTCCCGAAAGCCAAATTTTTTAATTGCCTCATGAAATTTAGTATACCACTATTGAGAGGCTTACTTTAGACCATAAATAGATTTATGCAGTCTATAGACTTTTGATTCATTACCTTTTTGAATAAACCCTTCTGGTTGAATCATATAAATTTCTTCTTCAAGAACTCTATTCAGAAATGCTGTTTTGACATCCATCTGAATAAGTTCATAATCATAGTGAGCAACCAATGCCATGAAGATTCACAATGAATCTTTTCTAGAGACTGGAGAGAAGGTCTCATCATAATCAATTTCTTCTCTCTGAGTGTATCCTTTTACAATCAGCCTTGCTTTGTATTTGTCAATTTCACCATTGGCTTTCAATTTAGTCTTATAGACCCATTTACAGCCAATTGGTTTACAGTTGACAGGAGTTGGCACTATAGACCAAAACTCATTCTTATACATATAATCAATTTCTTCAATCATTGCATTCAACCAGAATTTTGCATTCTGACTGCTTATGACTTCTAAAAAATTCAAAGGATCATCATTTTCTTTGATCAATGATATAGACATCTCATCTATATCATCTGAACTTAGAATGTGCATATCTCTAGTTTCCTCTAAATATGCAACATAGTCATCTGATAGAGCTGATTTACGAACTCTTCTGGGTCTTTCATCTGGCTGGTGTGGCACAATCATCGGTGCTTCACCTCATCCAGCTCTATCTGACTCATCCTTAATTCAATTCTTTTCCTCTTGCTTCCTATGGCAAATGTCCCGTTTTCAAGAAATTTGATATCTCTGCTTTTAAATATGGAGCCTTGAACAGGATTGTATAATCTATAACCCTTAGATCTGTCCAAAAAACCAATAAAGTTATAGCTTAAGCTCCGAGCTGTAGTTTTTGGCATACTAGGTTCAACAAACCTAGCTTATGCACAACAGCCCCAAATTCTGAGATGATTCAGACTGTGTTTTCTACCAAGCCATAACTCAAATGGAGTTTTAGGAACAGATTTGGATAGTATTCTATTTAAAATGTATGTAGCAAATTTCAGTGCTTCGCCCCATAAGGAATCTGGCAATTCACTGAAAACTAACATACAACGTACCATATCCATCAAAGTCCTGTTCCTCCTTTCTGCTACTCCATTTTGCTCTAGATTTCCTACAATGGTTGTATTTGCAATGATTCCATGCTCATGTAAAAATTATCAAAAAATATCGGAAGTGTATTCACCTCCTCTATCTGACCTGATAGCTTTAATCTTTTTGTCCAGCTGATTTTCAACTTTAGCTTTATACACCTTAAATATTTCAAACACATCCGACTTTCTGTGTAGCAAATACACATACCTGTACCATGAGTAGTCATCAATGAATGTCACAAAATATCTCTGGCCATTCCTTGTGACTACCTCATTTGGACCACAAATATCTGTATGGATTAGATCTAACAAATTATTAGATCTTAATGTCTTTCAAAAAGATGCTCTTGTCATCTTTCCTTTAATACAATTCATACAAATACCAAAGTCATCAAAATTTATATTCTGTATGATTCCGTCATGGCAGAGTCTCTCCAGTGTGTCTCCACCAATATAACCCAAATGACAATGCCATAAACGAGAAGAATTCTTATCCAGCTGCACAGTCAGATTATAAGGGCATATATGTCTGGAATCAACATTGTAACACTATATTGTAGAGTCAACTTCCAGTTGCACATGCAATTTATACAAACCATCAGATACAGTACTAATAACAACAATAATACTGTCATACATCAGAGATACAAAGTTTTTGCCAAAAATAAAATAATAACCAATTTCTGTAAGTCTAAAAATTGACAGTAAGTTATGCCTGATAACTGGTGTAAAAACTGTATTTGACAATAAAATAGTATGACCACCATAGAGAACTAAAGTGTATGTTCCAACACCGACGACCTCAGCTCGTTCATTGTTCCCCATGAAGACATACCTCTCCCGATCATCTGGATTCCTTAGGTCCAATAATCCCTGCATAATAGTTGATATATGGACCGATGATCCCGAGTCCACAATCCATGCATCAGGAGAAACATCAATATAGTTTGACTCAAAGCAAACCAGACATTTAAATTTACCTTGTTTCTTTTCCTGCAGAAACTTCAATTTGTAACAGTCTTTTATAAAATGTCCTTTCTTTTTGCAATAAAAATAAACTTTTTCTTTTAACTGAGCAGGTGTTTTTCCTTTTACATCATCCTTGCTCTTTATAAATTTCTTCTTCCAAGCTTGCTTCTTAAAAGACTTTCTAGACTGAGAATTGAACTTCTGTTTCTTCTCAGCCAAATTTGCTGATTCAACTTTCACAAGTTCAGCTTTAATAGCCTTCCTCCTTTCATCCTCCGAGACACACTGATTTAGCAATTCATCCATCGTCCAATGATGATCATGTGTATTATAATTAATAATGAAAGTCTCAAAGGATATAAGCGGCGAGTCTAGAATACAATATGTGACATATTCATCATCAAGACTCAAGCCCAAGCTTTTCAACTCAAGTGCAATCGAGACATTGTCATAATATGCTCTCGAACAGTCCCATACTCAGTCAATTTTGTGTTGTGCAGTTTTCGAGTCAAAGATAATTTCTTGGCTTTAGAGGACCTAACAAATTTGTCATGAATAATCTGAAGTAATTTTTTGGCAGAATAAACATCTGGCAAACTGACATGAACTACTTCAGAAACTGATCTTTTGATTATTAGTCTTGCTAGCTTATCAGCTCTATGTCATTTTTCAAACTGGCTTGACTCAATAGGCAGTTCAGTAGTATCAAGAGCAATGTCAAAATCTTGAAATGCCAAATGAGCTTCTAGTTTATTTCTCCAAGTTGAGTAATTCGATCCATTCAAGATCTCGACCTGGAGGAGCTGATTACTAAATTCCATACTGACAAATTTTGTAACGGAGCTCAAAACACAATAAATGCATTAAATAACAAATAATCCATGATTCCATTGATCCAAATAGGGATTATTATTATGATCTTGTATTAGCTCCTTTGGGAAACCAATACAAACCACAACACCTCAGAAATCAGAAACCAAAATAGAATTGAGATTAAATTGTGATCTTGTATTGTCTCCTTTGGGAGAATAATATAAAGCACGAAATCCCACAAACCACGGATAAAACCATAATCGGGATAAATTGTAATCTTGTACTGCTTTCTTTGGGAGAATAATACAAACCACCAGATCCCGTCAATGAACAGTAAAATTACAGTAGTCACAAATAAATTTTTCAAAATATTCTATATTTATTTATTCTCTATACCAACTCAACATTTGGGTCAAATTGACTAGAGTTGAAAATAAATACAGAATAATAATATTTATAAATTAAAATAATCTCAAAATCCTTTGGAGAAATATTTAATTATTTTAACTCATAAATATAATCAACAATAAATAATAATGAAAATTTATTTTGTAATAATTTAAATAATCAAAAACTCGAT
The DNA here is from genome assembly GCA_005019695.1 of Trichopus zeylanicus subsp. travancoricus. Taxonomy (NCBI): domain Eukaryota; kingdom Viridiplantae; phylum Streptophyta; class Magnoliopsida; order Dioscoreales; family Dioscoreaceae; genus Trichopus; species Trichopus zeylanicus. The sequence continues at coordinate 335,331 of RXID01014476.1, read as the reverse complement.
TTTAATCAAAATTAATTTGATTAACATAAGCCATAAACCGAACCGAGATTGAAATCCAAAATCACAATTCAATTTGAAATCAAATTGCAATTCAGAGCTCGAAATTGCAATTTGAAATCAAATTGCAATTCGTAAACAAATTACGGTCCAATTGAAAACACCAACAATTTGCAATTCACGGCCCAGAACATTGAAATTAAATTGAATTATAATTTTGCACAAAAGCCCTTTCTATATCTTAATTCACAAGTAATTTTGAAAAATTCAATAAATGATTGAAAAATCGTCATAAATCAAAATTTTAGAAATCAAACTCGAATTTTTCTCCACCAATAAATTTGTGGAGACCAATAGGCCATTCCATATCATTTTCAGTTCAAGCCTAAGATAAAAACTCGATTTTTCCAAATTGGATTTCGAGAAATTTAATTGAAAACAATTATAACTCGATTTTCACCAACTAAACTTCAAAAGGTTACTCTGATACCAATTGCGGGCTCCAATTTATCGTTTTGACGTAAGATTCGCGAAAAAATTGAGTTCAAAATGAAATAAAACTGATTTACATACCACTGGATTTAAATCGAAATTCTGAAACTTTAATCCGTAAATCCTAACAGATCCACCCTGAGTTCTTGTCACTCTCTGACGGGAAGGAGTCAAAGAGGAGAAAAAAATTTTCCAAAGCTGAGAATCATTAGAAACCTGTCGGCTCTGTTTTGCTTTGATTCGAAGGAATTGAGTTATGTAATGCCTTTTTGCAAATAGACCCCCGAAGTCTATTGTAATTACAAATCAAAATTTTGTAATTAGAACTAAGGTCAAATATTTATAAAAATGTCCAAATCAAATAATTCAAATAAAAAAATTTGTCCTTCTCCAACCAGGCAATTCTAGGGTGAGACCAGATGCTGAGTATACTGTAAAACGTTCTGACCCATCACGAAACACCCAAATGAGCACACACATATAATATTTGGCTCTCTGTCTATGCTGTCATTCATTGTCATATAAAATATTAATCAGACAGTCAGATTTGAGCCACTCACTATATTCCCAAACTGTTTGATCCAAATTGCAGAAACAAACTTATCGCAAAAACAAATTAATAAACCGTCTATAAGACCACAGGACTAACAGAGGCAACCACTGACGAGTTGGCGGGAGTGCGGCTTCTGCAAGGGCGTGGACAGAGTCGACCACCAATAGGTTGACAGGGAAGATCAACACAATGGGACTGGCGCATGGGAGACGAAGCTCCGGCAGTTGTAAAAGATAGGAGATGGGTGGCTACAAGGGTGTATGGTTGTGGATATCAGGCAAAGAGGAGGCCATTGGAGAAGGAGGCTCAGGTCGAGGGTCGTGGTAGTGTTGAGAAGACGAAGGCGGGTCATCGGCTGTAGAGTCATTAGAATGGCAAGCGCTTGCAGGAGGAGATGGAGATGCACATGGGAGGAGATGAAGACGCGCATGATACTGAACGGAAGATCATTTTTAATGATCGATGCTTTCTCGTATGATCTCCAAATTTGTTTCACATTCTTACTTCGAAACTGCTTTCTCCTTTATGATTTTTCTTCCTTTTTTTTCTTGATGTTAACAGATTTATATAAAGCTTAAAGAGATAAAATTGGACTGAATTTCAATCTCTTGTATTTGAAATTTTGAATTTCAAGATATGGTTGTGGATGAATATGAATGTGAGTCATTTGAAATTCAATAAGTTTCTAAAGAGACATAGATGAGTTTATTTAATGTAGATAAAAAAATTTAAAAATTATATTCACCATAGATATTAAATTTTCAAGGGGGTTATTTGTGAAATTTTTTCAAAAAATTTAGACCAAAGCCTTTTGCAAAAAGAATTTGTTTATAAAGCTTCGAAACTTATAGGGTTCTTTTTGAATAAAATTTAGATTTATTCATAAATAAAATTTTTTTAAAGACTCATTTGCAAAAATTGAAATTATAGAGGTTTATTTTCAAATATAGAGTTCTTGAAAAGTTTATTTGCAAATTTTAAATTTCATTAAGATCAAATTATAATTATTGATTTTTTCAGAAGTTTATTTGTAAGTTCTAAATTTTATGGGATCAATTTATAATTTTACGATTTTTTTGAATTTTTTCATAAGATTTTTATCTTTGAAACTTATTTATAAGAAAAATATAATTAGGAACCTATTTGTAAGAATTTATTCGATTTAGGAATTTTTCTGTAAAATTTTTTATTTTTATTTTAGCGCATATTTTGGATGAATTTGGAGCCGATTTTGGTTTAAATATTTAATGATTTGGGTTCGAATTGAACTCAATTTTTAATTAAATTTGACTGTGATTTATATTCAACTAAGACTCACAATTGAATCTTAATTTAATGATATATAAGTTTTCATTATAATTGTACTTTGATTGAGGTAAAAATCACTTCAAACATTAGTGAGCTTAGTTTCAATTAAGCAAAAAAAATTCAGTTTGTTTTTTAAAATTTCAAAATTTTTCAAATTTCAAATTTTAAAAATCATAAAATTCGGTATTTGTTTTATAGAATTTTGAAATTTGAGAACTTTTAAATTTCAACAAATTTAAGATGTATTAATTTTCAAACTAATTGGACTTTAAAATTTTAAAATTTAAAATTTAATATGTGTAATTACATGCTGCACTATAATCAAATAAAATATAAAATTTACAAGTTTAATAAAATAAATGTCAAATATTGAAATTCTGAATTTATATATTTTACAAAATAAATAAATTATTAAAATATTGAAAATTTAAAATATTAAAATTTTTAAAATTTTGAAATTACACGAAAGAAACAGAGCCTAATATGATCCTAAGCAACCAAATTTAGAACCTCAAAAAGCTTGCTGGGATCACAGAAACCCTTTTATTCCAAACAACAGATGCCAGACGGAAAGTTAGACGTATTAGACAACAAGCAGTATGGAGAATGGAGATGCAAAGAAAATTTAATTATTGATTCTCTCGTGACAAAGGAACTGCAATCAATTACTGCTTCAAACAACAACAGTGATTCACCAAACAAAGAATGATAGTAACACCATAACAGATTCATAGCCAAACCCATTATTTTTTCCATTAGGCTTTTTAACGATAACATTGTTTGGGTGGAGTACGTTCGTTCGGGAACAGGTGATCCTGGCCTTGCTTTGAACTCCTCCACCCAATTCCTGCACGCCACGTGTCCGACTTCTCCACCTCTGCTCACATTCAACGAACCTGGACGCGCTCCGTCTCCCCTTAGAGAACCAAACCAATCTTTCCAAATTAGCAAATCCGACGCCGGAAGAAGAGGCCACGCTATGGCCCCGACCCTGGCAATCGCGGATCTTAGGAGGACGAAGATGAAGGCGGAGGCAACGGAGGAGGAGTCGCTGAGGAGGCGGAACGAGGAGCTGGAGAGAGAGGTCAGGGAGGCGAGGGAGCGGGAGGAGCGACTTCGATCGGAACTTCTGCAAACGGCCGCGAGGCTCAGGGCGGCGGAAGAGGCTGAGGAGAGGCTCTGCTCTCAGCTCGGCGAGCTCGAGGCAGAGGCCGCCGCCCACGCCCGGGCTTATCATCTCCGCATCGTCTCCCTCTCCGACAGACTCGCACAAGCGCTCAGGCCGCTCGATTCAAATAGGGATCGAGCAATTTAGTTTTTTCTGTCTTTTTGGTTCTGCTATTATTATTATTATTTTGTTGTCGGAGAAGAGAACTTAGAATTTTGTTTTCTGTTTATACGGGGATTTTCCGTATATGCCCCTGCAAATTCACGAACAAAACGAATAATATTTTTATATTTATTTTTGTACAATTACTTGTGATTGTATTTTTTTGATTTAGATAGTGTTTGAATTGAGCTAAAGTTTGGCAAGGTGCAAAAGTGATTTCCGTTATTTGGATATAAATGATTTTTAAAAACAGTGAAAGTGACACTTCTCAGAGGATTTAAAATTAAATTAGCTATTATTTTTTTAATTTTTGTATAAAAGGGTGCTGAAGTTACACTTCTGTGAGAAAAGTGCCTACCTTTTTCTCTCACTTCATTAGGAAAGAAGTTGTTGTTTTGTAATTTGTTGAGTATTTTTCTCTCACTTCATTAGGAAAGAAGTTGTTGTTCTGTAATTTGTTGAGTATCTCCGGTCCCTGAATCTCGTCTTCCGTGCAGCTCTTGCAATTGGTTGACTCTACTCCATTGTCTCCCTCATTGTCGGCCACCAGCTCCGCGATTGTGTCAAAGATTTTGTGGTTGCGGCTATGCCCCACTATCTGTCTCATCAACGGCCACTAGCTCCGTGATCGTGTTGTTGATCTCGTGGTTATGGCTCTGCCCAGTTGCATCCCTCATCATCGGCCATCAGCTCCACAATCATGTTGTCGATCTCTTGGCTGTGACTTTGTCCCGTTGTCTCACTCATCGCCGGCCACCAGCCTTGCGATCATATCGCCAATCTCGTGGTTATGGCTCTACTTCATTGATCTTGTGACATGGCTCTATCCTACTGTCTCCTTCATCGCCGGCCATTAGCTCCGGGATTGATCTCGTAAGTTTTTTACTGATTTTTTGGTGGTATTGTGCTTCTTATTTTGGTGGTGATCTTTCTAATGTGTGGCTCAAGTGCGGAAATGTTATGATCTATAGAGGAGATTGAGGTAGGCATTGGGTTGTTGATTGTGGTATTATTTTGCTGCAAGAGATGTTAAATGTTGCAATTTGAGGATGGTGTGTGTTCTGGTTAGCGATACCCAGATAAATTATGAGCTTGTTGCTATTTTTGGATGGATTTTTATTGGGTTTTCATTTGAGCTTGGCTTTATAACCCTGGAGCTTCGATATGGTGGAGATATGGTGCTAATTATAGGATTTATCTGGGTATCCCATTAGGAGCATAATTTGTAATATACATTATGAAGTGTTTGTGTCTAATGTCTAATGGCTTTGTAACTTGCTCATTTGATGGTTTGTGAATGTAAATTACTGATTGTATTTTGTTAATGTTCTAGTTGCATTTTTTTGTATATATTTTAACGAATACGATTGTCAATGATGACTCAATTTACTACAGGGGTGTGAGGTGAACGAGATTTCTATGTTTCTTAATTAGCTATGTGATATGGCCAAATTTCATATTGTAACCACCCACTATCCACATGTAACCGGCCACTATCCACGTGTAACCACCCCTATTCACATGTAACCACCCACTATCCACAACCCTAACAACCGGTTGATTAAAACCTGAAAATAAATCAACTTCCATTCTTTACAGAAAGATAACACTAAACTCCCTGGGATCGAGAGCCGGTTTGAAGGTAGAGAGAGTCAAGGAACGATCGTTGGAAACGCTTACAGAGCGACAAGAAGATTCGAGACGATCATCATCGAGATTAGAGGTAGGTTGAGTTATTTTCATCCGTTCTCTCTTTGCCTCTATTCCTGAGACAAGTTCATGTTGAATAATTGGTAAACTTAGTGACCCTCATAATATTTAGGAGGATGATAATAATCTATATTTAAGCAAAACTTAGTAGAAATTAGATATATCTAAATTTTGAAGTATTATATCAATATATAGCATATTTTGATAATAGAAAGATTAGAGGGTTATATTTGCAAAACTCCCATCTTCCTCTCCGATCAGCGTCAGTTGCTCACCGACAATCGGCAGCAGGCAGCGTGCGGGGCAGTGGGTGGCGCGGACTGCATTGTGCGCCAGAGGGCAAGGCGGCGCGAGGCTATGTGGGCCGGAGTTTCGCCAGTGCACGGGGCAGCGTGCAGGGCAATGCGGGTCTGGCGACGATCGGAGGTGGCGGCCATGGCCCAGCGGTAGCGGCAGCAGCAAATTAGGGTTAGGGTTTTGAGGAGGAAGAAGGAGATTGGTTTTGGTTTTGGTTTAATTTAAAGTTGGTTTTTGTTTAGGTTTAGTTTAAAGTTGGTTTTGGTTTTGATTTAGTTTAAAGTTGGTTTTGGTTTAGGTTTAGTTTAAAGTCAATTTTGGTTTAGGTTTGGTTCAAAATCTGTTTTGATTTAGATTCTGGTTTGGAATTGGTTTGAGTCAAGCTTAGGGGTAATTGAACTAATGATAAGGTAAATGGTTTAGATCAAGTTAAGTAATCTGGATTCATGATTTGGTTCATTGAATTGAGTCTGATTATTATGAATTGGAATTGAAATTGATTAAAGATTAAATTGAAAGAATTTAGTAAGATTGATAAAATTGATTGATAAATTGATTTGGGTTTGGGATAATTGATTTATGATTGTATTGAAATTTGATTGAGATACTTAAATCTCATTAAGGATGAATTTGTAAGATGAAATCAAATTATAATTTGCTTAAAAATTGACTGGATTGGTTATGATTTAGAAACTCGAAGGACTAATCTATGAATCAAATTGTATTGCGAACTTTCGTGAAAAATATATTGTAAGGATTAAATTTGAAATTATTAAGGACTTGTGTGATAAATTGCTGGATCAATGGTTGTTGATAATATTCTGATAATTTTGAAATTCATAATGTAAAATTGATGAAAATTATTTATCTTGACGACGGAGTTGTAATTTGGAATGATATAGGGGCTAAATTGCATATACACATTTGAATAGTCATAACCTTCTCATTTGAGATCCGATTTTGATGGTATAGGAGTCGTTGGACTCAATTTTTCATATTAATTCTATTGGTGATCTCAAATCTTTCTTTTGATGATGTTTTCTAGTTGAATAGTTTGATTTATGGTTGAGTCGACTCCTTTTTATCGCTTGGTAATCTTAACTCGATATTTATTGTGGCTGAGCCTTTGGTATCTTGAGAGACGTATGCAGTGGGACTCTATTTGACTAGTACCAGTCGGCGATTCCCTACTTCGGTACAGGATTAACAAGACTGTGAGACGTGACAATAGTTGGTCTCCTGAGTTGTAGGGGACGTGGTCCGTTGTATGACTAGATGGGATCACTACTCCATCAGCAATTGAGAGTGCAGCGTGGTATGACTCTACTTGGTAGAGGGTCCAACCACATTCATATACTGATTTACGTGTAGATTGATTCGACTCTTCTTGGTAAGGGGTGCGACCATCTCCGTAATATCTGTACGAGAGTCCATATTCATTGTCCCTAACCATTGGCTATCATGGATGTGATATCTTTGTTGATTCATTCATTGCTGTGGATGTTGGTTTTTCTAATCATCATTGTTGTTGTATTATTTTTGATACTACTATTGTTAATTTTATTGTTGCCTCCTAAATATTGATCTCTCCTACTGTTTGGAGGAGGTAACTCCTTACTGAGCATTCTTGGCTCACTCTTTGACTGTTCCCATCCACAAGAGAGTAGCAGCTAGGCACAGGTGGCTACAGTAGCAGTGTGTACGTGAGCGACTACACTTGGAGCTGCTTTATTTACATGTTATTTTATTTTTATGTATGAGAATCCTTTTGAGAAATTTGAGTATTTCTAGTTAGATCACTTTTCATTATGTTATTTGGACTATATTTGTATCGATGTAATAAATCTTAATTCTATGTATTCTATAAACCTTTTATATGTATGTTGTCCACTTGTATTGTAGTTCAATCGGACCCGATAGGGGTGTTACAACTTTTATGGTATCAGAGCATAAGGTTTAAGAATAACATAGTTTTAAGATTTATTTCATGTGGTGAAATGTGCAATTCTTATCGATAATAGGATTGCTTCTATATTGATCGATTCTAGGTCTACACATTCTTTTATTGCCCCTAACTTTGCAATTAAACTGACTAGAAAGGTTGAACCTCTAAAGACAAATTTGACAGTTGGAATGTCTACTGGCGATAGAATGATTGTAGATCAGGTATTCAAGCAGTGTGTTTTTAGAATTGGAAACTAAGAACTCACCGTAGATCTAGTGCTATTAAATTGTAAGGACTTTGATGCCATTTTAGACATGGACTGGCTGGCAGGTTATCATGCCAATATTGATTGTTTCATAAAGGTAATAACTTTTAGACCACCTAGACAAGACGCTTTTACTTTCTCCGGTATGTAAGAAAACTTTCCTCCTATTATTTCTTTTCTTCAAGCCCAACAACTACTGATGAAGGGTTGCAAGGGGTATCTAGCTTTTATCTCTGAGGAGCTATTAAGTACACCTCAATTAGAGGACATTCCTATTATCCGAGAGTATCCAGAGGTCTTTCCTGAGAAGTTATTAGGATTGTCTCCTGACAGAGAGGTGGAGTTTGGCATAGACCTCAGGCCCGGTGCAGCTTCGATCTCGAAACCCCCTTATTGAATGACACCAGTGAAGTTAGTAGCGTTGAAGAAGCAATTGCAGAAACTTTTGGACAATGGTCACATATGCCCCAGTGCATCTCCTTGGGGTGCACCAGCCCTTTTTATGAAGAAGAAAGACAGAACTATGAGATTATGCATTGATTACCGTCAATTAAATCAAATCATAGTAAAGAATAAATATCATCTCTTTCAGATTGATGATCTCTTTGATCAGTTATAAGGTACTCGAGTGTACTCGAAGATTGACCTAAGATCTAGCTATCATCAATTAAAGGTCAAGGAGGAGGACATCTCGAAGACGCCTTTAGGACTCGCTATGGACATTACGAATTTCTTGTTATACCATTTGGCTTGACCAATGCACTGGTTGTCTTTATGGATTTGATGAATAGAATATTCAGACAGTATTTAGATCAGTTTGTCATTGTCTTTATAGATGATATTCTAATATATTCCAAGAGTCATAAGGAGCATGAATAACATCTCAGAATTATGTTAGAAACCTTAAGACAAGAGAAATTGTATGTCAAACTCGGTAAGTGTGGCTTCTATTTGTCAGAGGTGATTTTCTTAGGTCATGTAATCTCTAGTGCTAGCATATCAGTGGATCCCAAGAAAATAGAAGCTGTATTGGACTGGAAAAGGCCCACTAATGTAACCGAGGTGGGAAGCTTCCTTGGATTGGCATGTTATTATAGGAGATTCGTGAAAGGTTTTTCCAAGATTGCTACTCCACTGACCCGATTAACTTAGAAGGATGCTAAATTTGATTGGGTGAAAGACTGTGAACAGAGTTTTTAAGAATTAAATATAAGGCTGACAACTACACCTGTGTTGACCATACCTTCCGGGGCGATGGTTTGATGGTGTACAATGATGCTTCTATCAAAGGATTAGGTTGTGTTCTGATGCAACATGGAAAAGTGGTTGCTTATTCCTCTAGGTAATTGAAGGCCTATGAGAAAAATTATCCCATTCATTACCTTAAGTTAGCAGCCATCATTTTTTCACTGAAAATGTGGAGGCATTATCTGTATGGACAGACATTTGAAATCTTTACAGATCATAAGAGTTTTAAATATATCTTCACCCAAAAGGAACTCAATATGAGATAGAGGAGATGACTAGATTTTCTAAAAGATTATGATTGTTCAATCAATTACCATCCAGGCAGAGCTAACGTTGTTACAGATGCGCTTAGTAGGAAATCAGTAGGATATTCGGCCCATTTATTGGTAAGAAAACGAAAGACCTTAGGGACTCTGAGAGACATGAAATTAATTATGATATTAGAGACTCAACGAGGGCGCCTAGAGTCAGAATTGGTGCTAAAACTTAAAAGAGTGTCAATTGAAATATCCTATGTTATAGACTTTAAAATTGGAGTTAACTCAGAGTCCCAAGCCAAGGTTTGATGTGACTATTGATGGTGTGGTTCGATATCAGGGTCGGCTATGTGTCCTAGATGATGTTCAATTGAAGCAAGAATTGTTAAGCGAGTCTCATCACTCTCGCTTCTCAGTACACCCAGGTAGCACAAAAATGTACTGAGATATAAAGCAAAATTATTGGTGGCAGGGCATGAAGAGAGATATTGCAGAATTTATTTCCAAATGTCTAGTGTGTCAACAGGTTAAAATTGAACACCAAAAATCAGTAGGAAGGTTACAACCACTTCTTATCCCTAAATGGAAATGGGAACATATAACTATGGACTTTATGGCTGGGTTACCAAGGACAAAGAAAGGGTTGGATGCTATTTGGATTGTGGTGGATCGGTTAACTAAATCAGTCCATTTCCTTCTTATCAAGATGACCTACTCCTTGGACAAGCTTGCTGAATTATATATGGAGGAAGTAGTGAAGCTTCATGGAGTACCCGTTACCATCATCTTCGATAGAGATCCCAGATTCACTTCACGATTTTGGGGTAGTTTTTAGAAAACTTTAGGGACGCAGCTACGTTTTAGTACTGCATATCACCCTTAAACTGATGGTCAATCAGAGAGGACAATCCACTCTCTAGAGGATTTGCTGAGAGTGTGTGCTCTAGATTTCAAGGGGAGCTAGGACTCTCATTTGTGTCTAGCTGAGTTCACCTACAACAATAGTTATCACGCTAGTATTCAAATGACACCTTATGAGGTTTTGTATGGGAGAAAGTGTAGATCCCCTATGTGTTGGACAGAGGTTGGTGAGAGGAAAATTTTGGGACCAGAGTTGGTTCAGCTAGCTACCGAAAAGATTGAGCCGATTCGGAAGAGGTTGCTCACAACACAAAGTAGACAAAGGAGTTATGCTAATACTAGAAGGCGGGATCTAGAGTTTTCCATGAGTGACCATGTTTTTCTAAAGATCTCTCTAACAAAGGGCGTGATGAGATTTGGGATGAGGGGCAAGTTAACACCTCGTTATATTGGCCCCTTTGAGATCTTAGAGAGAATTGGAGCAGTTGCTTATAAACTTGCCTTACTTCCGGCCTAGGCTAATGTACATAACGTCTTTCATATGTCAATGCTAAGGAAGTACATCCCAGATGCCACACATATACTATCATTTCAGCAGTTACAGCTGAGGGAGGATTTGACTTGTGAAGAGTAACCGATTCAGATTTTGGAATGAAAAGATCATGTGTTGAGAAGCAAGGTGATTCCTTTAGTAAAAATATTATGGCAGCATCACTCTATGGATGAGAACACTTGGGAGAGAGAGGAGGACATCAGGGGCAAATACCTCCATATCTTTTAAGGTATGTTTATTTTAAATTTGGGAACCAAATTTATTTAAGGGGGAAGGGATGTAACCACTCACTATACTAAACTCTCTGGAATCGAGAGCTGGTTTGAAGGTAGAGAGAGTTAAGGAACGATCATTGAAAAGGCTTACAGAGCGACAAGAAGATTCGGGATGATCATTATTGAGATTCGAGGTAGGTTGAGTTATTTTCATCCGTTCTCACTTTGGCTCTATTTCTGAGATAAGTTTATGTTGAATAATTGGTAAACTTAGTCACCCTCGATATATTTAGGAGGATGATGATAACCTAGATTTAAGCAAAACTTAGTAGAAATTAGATATGTCTAATTTTTGAAGTATTATATCAATATATAACATGTTTTAAGAATAGAAAGATTAGAGGGTTAGATTTGCAAAATTCTCATCTTTCTCTTCGATCAGCGTCGGTTGCTCACCGACGACCGGCAGTGGGCGGCGTGCGGCTGCGCAGTTCGCCGGCGTGCGGGGCAGCGGGCGGTGTGGACTGCGTTGTGCGCCAGAGGGTGAGGCGGCGCGAGGCTACGCGGGCTGGAGTTCCACCAGCGCACGGGGCAGCTTGTAGGGCAACGCGGGTCTGGCGACGACCGGAGGTGGCAGCCTGGCGACGGCCGTGGCCCAGTGGAGGCGGCGGCGGTAGCAAATTAGGATTAGGGTTTTGAGGAGGAAAAAAGAGATTGGTTTTGGTTTTGGTTTAATTTAAAGTTGGTTTTGGTCTAGGTTTAGTTTAAAGTTGGTTTTGGTTTAGTTTAAAGTTAGTTTTGGTTTTGGTTTAGTTTAAAGTCGATTTTGGTTTAGGTTTGGTTCAGAATCGATTTTGGTTTAGATTCTGGTTTGGAATTGGTTTGAGTCAGGCTTAGGGTTAATTGAACTAATGATAAGGTAAATGGTTTTGATCAAGTTAAGTAATCTGGATTCATGATTTGGTTCATTGAATTGAGTCTGATTATTATGAATTGGAATTAAAATTGATTGAAGATTAAATTGGAAGAATTTAGTAAGATTGATTAAATTGATTGATAAATTGATTTGGGTCAGGGATAATTGATTTATGATTGTATTGAAATTTGATTGAGATACTTAAATCTCATTAACGATGAATTTGTAAGATGGAATCAAATTATAATTTGCTTAAAAATCGACTGGATTGGTTATGATTTTGAAACTCGAAGGACTAATCTATGAATCAAATTGTATTGGGAACTTTTATGAAAAATATACTGTAAGGATTAAATTTGGAATTATTAAGGACTTGTGTGACAAATTGCTAAATCAATGGTTGTTAATAATATTCTGATAATTTTGAGGTTCATAATGTAAAATTGATGAAAATTATTTATCTTGACGACGGAGTTGTAATTTGGAATAATATAGGGGCTAAATTGCATATACACATATGAATAGTCATAACCTTCTCATTTGGCATCCGATTTTGATGGTCTAGGAGTCATTGGACTCGATTTTTCATGTTGATTCTATTGATGGTCTCAAATCCTTATTTTGATGATGTTTTATAGCTAAATAGTTTGATTTGTGATCGAGTCAACTCCTTTCTATCACTTGGTAATCTTGACTCGATATTTATTGTGACTGAGCCTTTAGTATCTTGAGAGACGTATACAGTGAGACTCTATTTGACTGGTACCAGTCGGTGATTCTCTACTTCGGTACGAGATTAGCAAGACTATCAGACGTGACAGTAGTCGATCTCTTGAGTTGTAGAGGACGTGATCCGTTGTATGAATAGACGGGATCACCACTCCATCAGCAGTTGGGAGTACAGCATGGTATGACTCTGCTTAGTAAGGGGTCCAACCACACCCATATATTGATTTACATGTAGATCGATTTGACTCTACTTGGTGGGATGTGACCATCTCTGTAATATCTATAGGGGAGTTCATACTCACTGTCCCTAACCATTGGCTATCGTGGATGCGATATTTTTGTTGATTCATTCCTTGTTATGGATGTTGGTTTATCTAATCATCATTATCGTTATATTATTTTTGATGCTACTGTTATTGATTTTATTGTTGCCTCCTAAATATTGATTTCTCCTACTGTTTGGAGGAGATAACTCCTTACTAAGCATCCTTGGCTCACTCTTTGACTGTTCCCATCCACAGGAGAGTAGCGGCTAGGCACAGGTGGCCACAGTAGCAGTGCATACGTGAGCGACTACACTTGGAGCTACTTTATTTACATGTTATTTTATTTTTATGTATGAAAATTCTTTTGAGGAATTTGAGTATTTCTACTTAGATCACTTTTCGTTATGTTATCTGAACTATATTTGCATCGATGTAATAATTCTTACTTTTATGTATTCTGTAAACTTTTTATATGTATGTTGTCCACTTGTATTGTGGTTCAATCGGACCCGACAGGGGTGTTACACATATATTATCACGTACACTGACCATCATATTTGAAAATGAATCAAGGTTTGATAAATGTCAATTAGCCATACTAGGATGGCACATAATGTGCAACCGTGTCATTAGATATTTGTTATTTTGAATTTAAAAGCAATGATGAATCCCAATTTTTATTATATTTGAATAGCATATTGGGTGCAACTATACAATAAAAACATTTTTGAGCTGTTAGAGTAGGATGTTCACGTGATTGCTAATAGTCATGAAGAAGTAGCTCAACTATATCCTATACTATCATGGTGATATTCATGCTCCCATTTGTATATACCTTTGTATCTTTGCTTGAATTTGAGACATATTTTGAAATATTTTTTGCTTTTAGACCACACTTTATGTGATCTATGATTCCTAGTTTATTTAACGGTTTTGGTTGTTCCTTATTCGATAACTGCTACTTCCAAGTTAGGACTCATTATGTCAGCAAATGAGTTGGAGTTCAGTCCTTCACATCCATCAGAGTCCAGTCCTTCACATAGGCTTTAGTAAATAAGTATAATAATACATATACAGTTAATAATAAAAAACAAGCATAATAACAAGCAAACAAGTGTAATAATAGCACATCCACAATACAATTTACGTAAATACTTCAAGAAGCAAAATAGTTTGATTTAAACAAAAAATGATAAACACAAAAATATGTTCACGAACACAACTAAATCCTAATGATGATTATAAGCCCCCATATTTTTGCAGCTATGTTATCCCTCAAATGAATCCACTGGAGATTCTCCTCACGTTGTTCCCTGATTGTTTGACTAATGTAGAATGACTCATTCTCTGTTTCTGCTGATGGTTCAATCTCGTTCTCATCATCCACATCCATATCCCTGTTTAGTATTTCGTCATTTGGATCAATGGTCATGACATAGTTGTGGAGGATGCAACATGCTAGAACTATATCAACTTGGGATTTGAATGAAAAGAAAGGAGTCTCGTCCAATATATGAAAACGTGCCTTCAAAATCCCAAAAGCTTGTTCTATTTTAGACCTTAAAGATGCATATCTATAATTGAATAACTTTTTTGCATTTTATGGTGGGTGACCCAGTTGTTCCTTCAGATGGTATCTCACACCCCTATACGGTGTAATAAATTCAGCCATTGTTAAGTAACCAGTATCAACAAGGTAATATTTTCCTTCTATCTACTTCAGATGACCGGGAGGAGGTCGTGAAATAGCATCTCTCAAGATCGTAAAATCATTTACAGATCCTTCCCATCTTGCCAAAACATAAAAAAATTTAAGGTTGGCGTCAACTGCAGCTAAGACATTTTGCGTGACATCATTTACGTTTATGAAAATGTGCAATCATATCCGTCGATACTCTAGCATGCACATGTGTTTCATCAACTAGTTTAATACAATCCTACATAAAATATAATCAAATGTTAAAGACATATTTTTAATTAAATAAATCTAATGAGTTAGAACAACATACCTTAAACCACATATAGTAGTTACTATTATTCTCTATGATAAGATGTGTCAAAGCAACTGCTTGAGACATGAACTGATATATGATTCCACATATAGCTCGGAGGCATGCATTAAAATATCGACTAATTGTCTCACTAGACTTTAAGAAAACTATCTTCATACTTCTATTCTTTGAATGAAAACCAATATAATGCAAAAACATCGCAAGTTGTTCCTTAACGATGACATGTCGTGTATCATATAAAAGATTTCGATCTCACAATATATTGACCAAATGCATGAATATAGGCACATCCATCCTCAAATAGTCAACACAATTACTTTTACCACGATATAAAATATTTTGAAAATTGTCATCCCTGAGAGACTCTCTATTGGCTATTGGTTCAATATGCAATTGGGTTCTTCTTCTTCTAATCAGCATTCATACTATCAAACATGTAGCATCAAGTAGCAATATCTAGCAGTTTGTATTCTCAACAAATCTAAGTCCTCCTCGTCCTAATATTCACACATTTGTCAAAACAAGAGTTATATTTTCGACTAGTGAAATGTGATAGTTTATTCACGTACGGTTCACATAAAATAAAAATGCCAAAGGATATGTAGTTTATTCACGCATTCTTAATTAACTTTAATATTTTTAGCACTGCGAGTGAAACGAATTAACGAATTAACTTTACATATCTGACTTATCAACAAATTGATCCATTATGGTCTAAGCCGTTTCTTCAGCCCTTCTCTTACACAAGACGCGATTCTCAAACTAACTCGTCCATCTGCAAAATTTCAATGTAAATACATTTGTTAGTCAGAATCCTACTCCACATAAGACCAAGTACAAGAGATTGCAAACCAAATTTACAAACATTTGTGGAATAAAATGATGCAGAGAATTTTTTGAAATATGGCACAAAATACAGAAAAAAAATTCATACTTGAATGCTAACAAACACATATTATACAACTAGAACAGCCCTAAAGAGACAAGTATCAGATCACATAAATTATACAACTATCTTAACTATGTTACTTCTCCAAGTACAAAGATTTTTCCACAAAAAATAAAAATGTCATATTTTTGCTCGACTTTCTATTGTTTTGCTTAACATTTTGACTCTATCAAACCTCCAAAGTCAATAGTTGGAAGAATTTCCAAATTAAACAATCACCGTGATTTCAAATATCCAGATTCCTAAGAACTTGAGACAAAAAACAAACAAAACAGAATACAAATCAAAGAAGATTAGTGTTGAACATGAAAACAACTACATCCATCCTCAAAACCAAATGGAATACCAAACAAACCCTATACTTGAAATATGAGTCCTACGGCGAGATTACCAACTAAACGACTTGCAGATCCACAAATTAATCAAAACACAGGTCACTCCTCCTCCTCCTCTTCCTCCTCCTGTTCCCCACTCCCCCACTTCCCCTCTTGTTTTTTTGTATCTGCTATACCGATTCCTCCTCCCCCTCCTACAGCTCCTGCTCCCACTTCCCCATAGAGCACGAAGTCGGAGACGAGATTGGACTAGCGGTGGAGCAGGTGAGACAAAGACGAAGCTGGCACGGGGCCACGGTGGTGCAGATTAGCCAAGGACGAATCTCGCACTAAGAAGCCCCATGTGAGCTCGGACCAGCAGCTCACGAAGTCGGAGAGGAGCTTGGACCAACAGACGCCTTCAGCCGACAGCGCACGAAGTCAGATATGAGATTGGACTAGCGGTGGAGTAGGTTAGACAAAGATGAAACTAGAACAGGGCTATGGTGGCGTAGATCAGCCAAGGATGAAGCTTGCAGTAAGAAGCCCATGCGAGCTCAGACCGGCAGCTCATGGAGTCGGAGAGGACCTTGGACCGACAGATGCCTTTGGCTAGCAGCGCACGAAGTCGGAGATGAAATTGGACCTCCAGACAAGCTTGCTTAGACAAAGATGAAGCTGGCACGGGGCTATGGTGGCGCAGATCAGCCAGAGATGAAGCTCGCAGTAAGAAGCCCCATGCGAGCTCAGATCGGCAGCTCAAGGAGTCGGAGAGGACCTTGGACCAACAGACGCCTTCGGCCGACAATGCGCGAAGACGGAGATGAGATTGGACCTGCAGACAAGCTTGGTTAGACAAAGATGAAGCTGGCAAGGGGCTATGGTGGCGCAAATCAGGCAGAGATGAAGCTCGCACGAAGAAGCCCCATGCTAGCTCGGACCGGTAGCACACGAAGTCGGAGAGGAGCTTGGATCAATAGATGACCTTCGGCCGACAGCGCACGGAGTCGGAGACAAGATTGGACCAGAAAACGAAGCTTGCATGGGCCTATGGTGGCGCAGATTAGACAGAGATGAAGGTTGAACGAAGTAGCAGACGAACTTCGACTAACAGCATGCGGAGACGAAGATAAAGTTGGTCCAGCAGCGCACGGAGTTGAAGACGAGCTTGGACCGGTAGCACACAGAGTCGGAGATGAGCTTCGACCAGTAGACAAGCTTCGATTGACGGAGCATGTTGTTGAAGATCAGCTTCGACCAGCAGGCGTAGATCAACCACACAGAAGACACAGATCGAGCACGACAAGCGTCGGCTCACCACGGAAAACACAAATCGAGCACGACAAGTACTGATCGTGCTCGATTACTGATGAAAATGCAGATCAAGCATGAGGCACGATCGAGCACGTAAAAGACAAGCAGAAATTATGTTTCCTCCGGAAAAGCCTGCACAGCCCAAGCGAAAAAATGACTTGAGCATTGAATTCCAAATTTGCAAAGATTTAAGTGCAACATTCTTCAGAATATTCCACCTACACGTTAATATTAACTTTAGAGGGCAGCCGACCAGTACGAGGTACTCAATCGAAACAGATCATTCATGATTGTCCAAGTTTGAAGTTGCAATTGTTTCTTCGCGGCGCAATTCGTGCTCGGAGAGGATTCTTCATCACAGCAGTGAACTCTACGATCTCCGACAAGTCAACTTCCTCCCCCTCCACCGCCTTCCATTCGAACTCCCTCACCAGATTGGCGACAAAGTACTCAAGATGAAGCAAGGCCAGCCCCATGCCTGGGCATATCCTCCTACCGGCCCCGAATGGCATCATCTTGATCTCCCTCGTCCCGGTTATGTCCACGGTTTCGCCCTCGCCCCCAGCCAAGAACCTCTCCGGCCGAAACTCCGTCGGCCGCTGCCACACATTCCCATCCTGCCCGATTTGCGCCACCATGAAGTTAACCACAGACCCTTTCGGTATTGCATACCCGTTCAGCTCCACTTCCTCGGTCACCAAGTGCGGTAGCACCAATGGCGCCGGCGGGTGCCTCCTCAATGCTTCAAGAATCACGGCCTTCAGATACGGCATCTTCTGCAGCTCCTCCTCCCCTACCTCCTCCGCTTCGCTCCCGACAACTTCTTCTATCTCTCGTATGAGCCTGTCTTGTATCTCTTGGTTCTTAACAAGATTGGCCAGGATCCACTGTGCCGCAGTCGCGGTTGTGTCGCTGGCACCGGTGAAGAATTCCGAGCAGAGGCTCACTATCTCGTCCTCAGTAAGCTTCCTCCCGTTCTCCTCCGGAAGCTCGAGCTCAAGCAGTGAATCCGCATAAACATGGACAGCGCTCTTCTTTCCCCGCCGGGCTCTGATCGGCCCGACGAAGATCTCCTCCTGCCTCCGGCGGATGGCAACGAGATTGTTCCACATCTTGCGAAACAGGAACTTGGCAATCCACGACGGGAAGAAGTCGAAGACGTTTAGCTTATTTATGATAATGATCAGATCCCTCTGCACGACTTCAATCTCCGCGACGAGCTTGTCATCCTGCTCCTCGCCAAAGCACATGAACACGAGCAACGAGAACACCGCATGCTGGAAAATATCAACGAGCTTGACGACGCCATCTCTGGCCTCGGCTTGCGCCACGAGCCCGTCGAGCAGGACGAGAAGAGCCCGGCGGCGGGCGGGGGAGAAGGACTTGACGCGGGAAGGGTGGAGAACCTCAGCAGAGAAGTTGCGACGGAGGAGGCGCCAAAGGGGCCCGTAGGTGGCGGCGCTGATGGTGCGTTGATTGCTGTTGAGGAGTTTGTTGGTCGACGATAAGACGAGAGGTCGATCGGCAAATGCCAAAGCATGTTGGACGAGGGCCTGGTGGGCGGCGTGGCCGTCGGAGATGAAAATGGCTGGGCGGGAGGTGAAGGAGACGGAGAAGAGGGAACCGTACTTGGCTTGAAGCTCTTGGACGAATAGCTCGATATTGGGAAGGGCGCGACGTAGGAGAAGGAACCGGCCGATGAGGGGGAAGGAAGGTGGTCCTGGTGGTAGGCGGAGCTTTCTATCCTTGCTGTTGCTGTTGCTGTTGGTGCTAGTTGAAAGTTGTAATAGTACTTTTAGCAGGAGAGCTATGGAGATGGTGAGGAAGAAGAGGGAGAAGAAATCCATGGCGTTGGGAAAGGATGACCCAGGAGGAGAAAGATAAGCCTTTCTCCTCTTAAGCTTTGTGAATTTGATTGGAGGAGGGGTGTGGCGTGTAAGTTGACACGTTCACTGATTGTTTGCCCCAGAAACAAAATGTATTTCTGAATGCCACGTACCATCGTCACTGAGGCAGACTTTTGATTAACCCAACTATCTATTTTTTTATTTATTAAAAAAAATTAATATTGATTATTTTATATTATTATTAAATTAAATTATTATAAAAAATTAATTAATGTCTAAATTTTAAATTATTGTAAAATTAATTTTAATAAAAAAATATTAATTTATAAAAATAATTCACTGATTTTAATCTTATATTTTTTATCTATTATTAAATGGGCCTAAACAACTTAGGTATTAAAAAAATAATTTCATCCTTAATAGGGTAATATTATATATATTCTTGAGTTTCTTTTTTATTCTCAAATATCCTTGTTGTTCACCTTCATTAAGCGACTATCTAATTATTCGAAAGAAAAAAAAATATAAAGAAATAATTTTTTCGCTTTTGATGTACTTTTAAAAGTAGTTGAAAATAATTTACTCTAATCGTTTAATTGAATAAAAATATATTTTCAATTATAATTACTTATTAAAATATTATTATTATATGTTGTGTTATTAGTATTATTATAATTTAAAATATTTTTAGATTTACTTTTAAAAGTCACTTCAGATCAAAATATACAGAAATAAAATTTAATTTATTTTTTATTTTTATATCAAAAGTATATTAGAAGCGGGATGATTTTGAAGAAATCAGGAAAACCAAATAACAGATATTGGGAAAAGTGATCTCACTTCCACCCATGTCTCTCCACTTTTTTCCAATCAAATAGCTTCCGATTGTGGCTTGATCTAAAAAAAAATTTTGATTAAAAATTAACACTTATAAAATGATAAAAGTACGCTCGTGTATCATTTATCCTCACAATAATGAAAGTTCAAAAAATTCTCTAAAAATTTAGAAAATAGACAAAATAATTTTTGAAAAATCCAAAAAATAGCAAAGAAAACTCTCATGAAAGGACAACAAGAAATGCAAAAAATTTTGAAAAAAGCAAATTAGTCCTTCCCAGGGCAAAAATATAATAACTATTTGAATCTAAAATTCATAAATTAGAAATTTTGAAGTCTATAAAAAATGCGAAGATGTTCTTATTCGTCTATTTTCAAAAATATTATCCGTCAATACATTGCATTAAAACTCTTTATATTTTTTAATTCCAATAATATCACATGGTTATACTTCTTGCATAAATAATATTGCACATTTATGTCGATTTTGATCTAAACTATTGGCCGCATTCTTCATGTTTTATCAATCTTTTTCTTTCATGAACAATCCTTCACTAACCTAGTTTTGTCTTCTTTCATTAGAAAGAACATTAGTCATCATCCCTTTTATCTTGAAAGTTTCTTTATCGTAGAAAATAGTAGATACCATATAATCATAAGAAACAAGAAGATATATCAAGACAATCAGCGCCTTTTGTTATCTTCAAATTTCACATCAACTTTTAATAAATTATTAATAATCTTGTTTGAAATATCCAAATGATACAACACACGTACCTTTACTCATGCATAGTCACACTGCTGTCATTTCATATAAAAGTTGTTTGTGAAGTTTTTTAATATTTACAACTCGAGTTTTATTCAAATGTTTATTGTTGTCTCATTATTAATGATATTACACAACACATCATTAGTTAGACACAAAATAATCAAATTGAGTGATTTTTAACCTATCTCCCAACCATCATCGCTCATCTTAATTAGGTTCATTTATTTATCTTCTAGCGCCTTATAAAGACCATAGTAAACAAAAAGCTAAAAAAGACTTTCATATTTTTCTACCATGAGATAAAATTTATCTTACTATCAAATATATCCATCTCAAACAAGAAGTTTGCCATTTTAGTCACTTACTCCCTGAGTTCTAATACCACTTACTAAGATTTGTAACGAAATATTACAAAATATTGGTCATTCACGTTATTTACAAATAACACAAAAAACGAAAAGTAATATAAAAGAACTCACAAATAAAGAAAGATAATAATATACGTGGTTCTTGTAAAATCTAAGTTATATTCGTAGAGAAGCGAGATATTTACTACTAAATATACTTATAAGAATTTATATAAAAAAATCACATCTTTCTTTTTTAACCAATCTCTTCACCAAGTCTTTCCTACACTGCTATCTTCAAACAAAATCTTTAAAAGAACACTACAAAAAACCATTATAAAAGATTATTAAAAAATACTAAAAAAAACCACATATAAAAGCTAACACTCTATTGCTACTCTCTATTTCTCTTTATGTTTCTCTCGAATTCACCATCATCAAACTCTATTAATTGTTAGGATATTTGTACATTTTTATGGAGTTTCAATTCTACTCCAATTATGGTTTCGAATAATTATTTAAATTGTACACCAATCAAAATCCTATTTTGGATTTCAAATTTAACTCATACTTTAAACTAAAGTTGGGATATCCAAACTCAACACAACAATGCTATTGGATGTTACTGCAAAATGGGCACCATAATTCTATACGTCAATTAGATATAAGAATCATGCTTAGAGAATATATATAAATACCATGAGCATTCTATAATATACATGTACCCCAACAATTGCACTAAGTTTTTGTTGGCCTTCTTCACTGCTTTGCATGTCCTTCAAATGATCTCACTGCAGCATCAAGATACAAGAGCTTCATCTTTAATTCTATTATGTGAACTCATCACAGGCTGTCAACTCATATCCCTGTAAGATAGAGACCTATGAGAAAAAGGTCAAGTTGACACGCTGTCATCACCGGCTGCCGTTTTCATATGCATTTAATTCTTCCCAGCTCAGAGTGAATTATATTGATATCTAGATGTGATACATTGCCAACTAACAACATGTCGGTTTGGTTGAATATTAAGGTGAAAGTCAAAGAAGAGATAAAATATAAAACGATAATATGGTCAAGTAAATTTTATTTAATTATCGATCTGACTAACGGGTGATTTAAATTTTTTCTAAATAAAAATGCCATCAACTTTCTCCTTCAAAACGGTTGCCGTCCCCGCCGTCGAATGCGTCTTCTCCGATAAGGTCCGGCGCAATCGGTTCGTCTCCGACTTCACCAACTCCCCGGTGAGTATAAACCGCCCCCAGCCATCGGCCAAGCACCGCCGCCGCTCCCACAGGAATTGTTGTTGCGCATGTTACTTTTGGATCGTCGTCGTCGTCGTCGCACTGATCATCCTCGCCACCATCGCTGAAGGCGTGTTCTATGTGTTCTACCGCCCCCATCGCCCGACCTTCACCGTCTCCTCCATCCAACTCTCCCCCCTCAACCTCACCACCTCCAACTAGCTCGCCTCCCTCATCGACATCAACCTCACAGCCCGCAATCCCAACCGCAAGCTCGTCTTCCTGTACGACCCCATCTTCGTCTCCGCCTTCTCCAAGGGTGTCAACGTCGGCGACGGCTCGTTCTCCGGCTTTGAACACGATGCGAAGAACATCACCCTCTTAAAGGCCAGCCTAACGAGCTCCGACCAGAATAGTGAAGGAGGAGAGGAGTGCACTACTACATCGTCTGCTGCGTCGGCGACGGCGAAAGAGGAGAGGAGTGCTCTACTGCGTGAGCGGCGACGTCGGGGAAGAAGGACCGTTGGATCGAGATCAGACAGTTGAGATACAGCGAGGGCATTTTAGTCATTTCATAATTATAATTTAAATAAATTAAATAATGTTAGTCTGATCAAATTTTTGGTGTTTGAAAAATAGGACCGATCAATCTGGACTGATCCTAGACTTGAGCTCCAATCAAACGGGCGTGCACTTTATCAGCAATGTCTGTCCAACTGTATCCAGGCGGCTTCTTGGCGCCTTTCTCCCTCATTAACCCTATCACTCTAGTGACATCCCTGCACATACCAGCTGCAGCATATTTGTTTGATAGCATCACATAATCCCCTAAGTTTTGAGGATCCAACTTCAGAAGCTCCTTTGAGCTAATTCTCCAAGATCTGCAGTAGAATACATATGACATGCCCCAAGCAAGGCACCCCAAACTGAGCTCTCTGCCTCAAATGGCATCTTCTTGATGTATTCAAGAGCTTTCTCTAGCTGTCCAGCCTGACTTAATATATCTACAAGACAAGCATGTGTTCAGGCCTTGGAGATATTCCATAATTTAGCTCCATTAAATGAAACCAATACAAGCTCTTTTCCAGCTGACGAACATGTCCACATGCAGAAAACACACTGAGAAATGTGATGACATCGAGTATCAATCCATTGCCTTCCATGTCATGGAGCAGAGCAAGGACTTTCTGATAATGGCCATGCTATGCATATGCTGCAATGATGGTGTTCCATGAGACCAGATTTCAGGTTGTAATATCTAAAAAGACTGCTTCAGAATCATCAATGCTACCATATCTACTATACATGTTATCAAAGCATTACAGAGAGAAATGTTAGATTCCAACCTGGCTTTCATGATCATTGCATGAGTTTGTCTTCCTCGGTGAAGTAATGCAAGAGAAGAACACGCTGTCAGGATTGATATTAGGGTTGTGTGATAGGGTTTCACTCTTGATTCTAGCATTTGAATATGGACCGTCAATGCTTCCTCAATATACAAGTTTTGTGCATATCCTGCAAAGACAATGAAAGAAAAAGGAATCTAGATATAATGAATTCACAACTCCAATAATCAAATGGTGATATGTAATTCTTATCTTACAATACAGTTTAGCTTACCAGTATGCAGAAAATATAGCAATATCTTACTAATATCAACAAAAGCATTCCGGAGTTAGTATGCTGAAGGATTGATGAAACATAAAACGTATGAAATTTTCTTTGGAAGATCTCAACTTCGAAGAACATATTGGTGGATCATGCTCACCAACGATGAAGCATTTGTACTCGTTACTTTGCCTGTGTAACAGATGTATCCAGTAAACTATTTGCTATTAAAGGTTCAAGTTCAGTCCTTTCGGTTTCAATGAAATTCAAATATAAAATTGACTATTTTTCACTAGATCTTCATTGGTGTGCATCAGTAACACACAAACTCAACAAGGACATAGTTGTTCATTTCATATCACTTTGTTCACGATTGGTGTGCATCAGTTTGTTTCCCCTGGTACAATTCATTCACATAAACAGCCACGTAAATATAAATATTTCCAGCTATAGCATTACCTATTTATGCCCTAGCTATTCAAGTGCAAAAAGACAACAGTGAAGAAAGAACTGATACAGTTTGAGCATTTTGTAGTATCCTAAATCAATTCTCATAAACAGAATTATTTGTCCTAAAATCATACCAGCGATCATTGCATTCCTAGAGAAGAGATCCTTCAGCCTCATGCCAGAAAAATCCTCCTCGCATCCTCCACTCTCTCCTCACAAAACCCCGTAATCATGGCCGTTACTGCAACAACATTATTATCAGTCATTTCATCCTTGCATCTTCAAACCTCTCATTCTCCACGTACCCACTATTACATCACAGCCCATGAAACCCCATTCCTCTCCGGCATCCGATCAAACAACCTCCTTGGGTTCTCAATCTCCCCATTCCTCGCAAACACATCCACCATTGCGGTGTACGAAATCACAAACCTCACTGATATCTCCTCAAAAAGCCGCTCTGCCTCGTCCATCCGGTCATACCTCACAAACCCAGAAATTATTGCATTATAAGAAGCCACATTTCTCTCGGGCATTTTGGAGAAGTGAAAAAGAGCCTCTTCCACTTCCCCATTGTAGAAGCAAGCTGCGATCATGGAGTTCCCAAGACACCACATTTCTCTGAGGCATCTCGTCGAACAGCTTTTTGTCTTCCTTGAAGTCGTGTGGTCATGGCTTTCCAAGAGATGGTGTCTCGCTGGGGCATTTCATCGAACAGTTCGCGAGCGGCGGCGATGTCGCCAGCGCGGCCGAAGGCAGCGAGCTTGAGGTTGCCGGTGAAGATCCTATGCGAGGAGAGTGTGGAGAAGGTGGCGAATTCGGTGGAAAGAAGAAACGAGTTACGGCGTTTGTGGTGCTAAGAATTAGCATGAAAAGAGAAGAGCTCAGCGACTCGAGGTTGAAGAAGGGATTTTTGCATATAACGGCCTACAATAAGCAGAGTTAGAAAACGTTTTGCGTGTTATTGCGTATTTACAAGCAACTCATACTTTTAAAATATTTTTTTGTTATAACCAAGGTTTACCGTTTCGGTTTCGGTTTCGGTTTCGGGACCCAGCGAAACCGATACGTTTCGGCCGTTTCGGTTTCGGCCGAAAGATTTTTTAAAATTATTAATTGGGTGTTGACCAGAGTTTGACTATATTTTGACTGTACTTTGACTTCAAATTAAAAATATGATAAAATATTAAAAAAAATTTGGAAAAATTTGAAAAATTAGGAATGAATTTATACTTAATATTACCATAATATTAAATATTATTTTAGTTAATTAATATTAATTTTGATAGTTAGTCACTGATATTGTCTACTTTTAATATATATTAGTATATTAAAAAATATATAAGAAATAACATGAATATGATTAAAAGTTAAAATTAGCATAAGCACATTTAACTTTTCATTAAAATGTACTTCACACATACATAATTTTATAAATTTTAAGATAATACAACTAATCATCATAATCATCATCAGTTGAGTTTGGAACATCTGGTGTGGAACTACAAATTCAGTACCTGGATGATCCGGACGAGCATTTGTAGACATATGAGCCAGAACAACTAGTTCTGCGCGATCTCGTGGCAGCGGTTCTGAAGTATAATCATATATCGAATGTCTAAAATGAAAATCATATTTTGACTAAAATTTAACTTTATTTCAATTATTTTTTAACTTCAAATTAAAAAATTATAATATGTTTAAAAATTTAAAAAAATAATGAATAATTACGTAAAAAATATTATGTACGTGAACAGTATCTGACAGAAATCGATACTGACGCCAAATCAAATTGGCGATAGTGTTGGCCTCAGTGTAAGACCGGCTTCATCTTGCGGAAGTATGGGTCAGGTCGGTGAGAGCGCGAGATAGGCGATAGAGTGCCGACAAACCAGCGAGTGCGCATGGCCCTTGGGCTCGGACACGAAACCAGCGCGAGTTCCTCTTCCCGCCCCTCGCCCCCCCCCCCCCACCCCCACCCCCCCCCCCCGTGCGGCGGTGCGAGCCCGGCGAGCTCCCGCTCCCGCGCGCTCGTCAGCACGCGTTCCCGCCCGCGCTCGGTGAAGATGAACAGTAACTATGAACAGTAAATCCTAACCGAAACGAAAAATTGGATTTCGGTTCGGGACCGGCCGAAACCGCGAACCATGGTTATAACCCTGTTTTTCATTAATAATATTAACAAACAAACAATGTCAAATATATATCGTATCAAATTATTTTGCTTTTATTTTGATCTTTTTTTATAAGGGAAAAACTAAATCGTTGAGAACATGAAGACAACAGATGAAGAACCTAATAGGACCGTATTCAGCCATTGTTAAGTAACCAGTATCAACAAGGTAATATTTTCCTTCTATCTACTTCAGATGACCGGGAGGAGGTCGTGAAATAGCATCTCTCAAGATCGTAAAATCATTTACAGATCCTTCCCATCTTGCCAAAACATATAAAAATTTAAGGTTGGCGTCAACTGCAGCTAAGACATTTTGCGTGACATCATTTACGTTTATGAAAATGTGCAATCATATCCGTCGGTACTCTGGCATGCATATGTGTTTCATCAACTAGTTTAATACAATCCTACATAAAATATAATCAAATGTTAAAGACATATTTTTAATCAAATAAATCTAATGAGTTAGAACAACATACCTTAAACCACATATAGTAGTTACTATTATTCTCTATGATAAGATGTGTCAAAGCAACTGCTTGAGACATGAACTGATATATGATTCCACATATAGCTCGGAGGCATGCATTAAAATATCGACTAATTGTCTCACTAGACTTTAAGAAAACTATCTTCATATTTCTATTCTTTGAATGAAAACCAATATAATGCAAAAACATCGCAAGTTGTTCCTTAACGATGACATGTCGTGTATCATATAAAAGATTTCGATCTCACAATATATTGACCAAATGCATGAATATAGGCACATCCATCCTTAAATAGTCAACACAATTACTTTTACCACGATATAAAATATTTTGAAAATTGTCATCCCTGAGAGACTCTCTATTGGCTATTGGTTCAATATGCAATTGGGTTCTTCTTCTTCTAATCAGCATTCATACTATCAAACATGTAGCATCAAGTAGCAATATCTAGCAGTTTGTATTCTCAACAAATCTAAGTTCTCCTCGTCCTAATATTCACACATTTGTCAAAACAAGAGTTATATTTTCGACTAGTGAAATGTGATAGTTTATTCACGTACGGTTCACATAAAATAAAAATGCCAAAGGATATGTAGTTTATTCACGCATTCTTAATTAACTTTAATATTTTTAGCACTGCGAGTGAAACGAATTAATGAATTAACTTTACATATCTGACTTATCAACAAATTGATCCATTATGGTCTAAGCCGTTTCTTCAGCCCTTCTCTTACACAAGACGCGATTCTCAAACTAACTCGTCCATCTGCAAAATTTCAATGTAAATACATTTGTTAGTCAGAATCCTACTCCACATAAGACCAAGTACAAGAGATTGCAAACCAAATTTACAAACATTTGTGGAATAAAATGATGCAGAGAATTTTTTGAAATATGGCACAAAATACAGAAAAAAAATTCATACTTGAATGCTAACAAACACATATTATACAACTAGAACAGCCCTAAAGAGACAAGTATCAGATCACATAAATTATACAACTATCTTAACTATGTTACTTCTCCAAGTACAAAGATTTTTCCACAAAAAATAAAAATGTCATATTTTTGCTCGACTTTCTATTGTTTTGCTTAACATTTTGACTCTATCAAACCTCCAAAGTCAATAGTTGGAAGAATTTCCAAATTAAACAATCACCGTGATTTCAAATATCCAGATTCCTAAGAACTTGAGACAAAAAACAAACAAAACAGAATACAAATCAAAGAAGATTAGTGTTGAACATGAAAACAACTACATCCATCCTCAAAACCAAATGGAATACCAAACAAACCCTATACTTGAAATATGAGTCCTACGGCGAGATTACCAACTAAACGACTTGCAGATCCACAAATTAATCAAAACACAGGTCACTCCTCCTCCTCCTCTTCCTCCTCCTGTTCCCCACTCCCCCACTTCCCCTCTTGTTTTTTTGTATCTGCTATACCGATTCCTCCTCCCCCTCCTACAGCTCCTGCTCCCACTTCCCCATAGAGCACGAAGTCGGAGACGAGATTGGACTAGCGGTGGAGCAGGTGAGACAAAGACGAAGCTGGCACGGGGCCACGGTGGTGCAGATTAGCCAAGGACGAATCTCGCACTAAGAAGCCCCATGTGAGCTCGGACCAGCAGCTCACGAAGTCGGAGAGGAGCTTGGACCAACAGACGCCTTCAGCCGACAGCGCACGAAGTCAGATATGAGATTGGACTAGCGGTGGAGTAGGTTAGACAATGTTGCGGAAAATATCGATGTCCACCACAATTCACAATATAGAGGAAGAACAGAAAAGAGGAAAAGATAGCACACAAGAGATATATGTGGGAAAACGATCCAGAGAATATTGTATTGATGAGGAAGAGAAAAGAGAAGATTACAACGACGGAGACGAAACTCCAATATCACCAACTCTCACTCTCTATTTTCTATATCTTGAGACCCTTACATCAATGGTGTATTTATAGATGTGGCCTAATGATGTTTGAGTCAAAATAGAAGACTGACTCAAATAAGACTTCTATTAATTTAAGACTTCTAGAAGATAAATCTAGATAAGGATTAGGCCCATTAATATAATTAAGACTATTCGGAAAATCCGGATTCGAGACACCATAAAGCCAACAATCTCCACCTTGGCTCGAATCATCTTATTCTCTGAATTTGAATCTTCAATAGATGTCTTTACCATTACCTCCTGGGATAGGATCAGCGACCTTGAATATTGATCAAGTCCAAACAGAGGTTGAACTTATCAATCGGAATCACCTTCGTCAACATATCTGCAGGATTTCTTGAAGTATGAATCTTTTGTAAAGAAATCTCGCCGTCTTCAATAATATCCCGAATAAAATGAAATCGGACATCTATATGCTTTGATCTGGCATGATACATTTGGTTCTTCGCAAGGTGTATGGCGCTCTGACTGTCGCAAAAAATAGGAAGAACATGTTGAGAAAAACCAATTTCACTTGCCAAACCTTTTAGCCATAGGGCTTCTTTGACGGCTTCTGTAGCTGCCATATACTCAGACTCTGTTGTAGATAATGCTACAGTTGACTGTAAGGTACACCTCCAACTAATAGGTCCTCCACAAAGAGTGAAAAGATAACCAGTGAGGGATTGGCGTCGATCAAGGTCTCTAGCATAGTCTGAATCGACATAGCCACTAATTTTGGCCTCTTGCACTGTGTTCCTGTCGAAACATAAACCAATATTAAGAGTACCTTTAATATATCTTAATAGCCATTTCATGGCCTGCCAATGCTTTTTTCCTGGATTTGCCATGTAACGACTAACAACGCTGACTGCTTGTGCAATATCAGGTCTTGTGCATACCATAGCATACATTAGACTTCCAATAGCACTTGAAAAATGGGATGTTCTCCATGTATGCATGCTCTTCATCTGTAGAAGGACATTGTTGAGCTGAAAGCTTGAAGTGAGATGCCAAAGGAGTACTGACGGATTTTGAATTCTGCATGTGAAAACGAGAAATAATCTTCTCGAGATATTTGCTCTGTTTAAGCCATAATTTTCCATGCTTTCGATATCGATCAATCTCCATATCGAGAATCTTCTTTACAGCACCTAAATCTTTCATCTCAAATTCCTTTTTCATTTTAAACTTTAAATCATTCAGTAGAGATATGTCTTGAGTAGCGATAAGCATATCATCAACATAAAGAAACAATATAATAAATGAGTTATTGGCATGCATCTTAAAATAAACACAGCAATCATGTTTGCAGTGGATGAAATCTTGACCCAACATAAAACTGTCAAACCTTTTATACCATTGCCTTGGAGACTGTTTCAAACCATAAAGTGATTTGTTCAACTTTCAAACAAAATTTTCTTTGCCTTCTTGGATGAACCCTTCAGGCTGTTGCATAAAAATTTGTTCTTCTAATTCTCCATGCAGAAAGGCAGTTTTGACATCAAGCTGTTCTAACTCAAGATTATGAAAAGCAACTAAAGCAAGTATAAAACGAATAGATGTGTGTTTAACCACAGGAGAGAAAATTTCATTAAAGTCAATACCCTCCTTTTGTGAATACCCTTTTGCAACTAAACGGGCCTTGAATTTAACACCATCTATCTCAGAGAAATCCTCTTTCTTTCGAAATACCTACTTGCAACCAATTGCTCTTTTACCTTTTGGTAATTTCATCAGATCCCAAGTATGGTTCTTTTGAAGAGAGTCCATCTCTTCATTCATAGCAGCTTGCCACTAAGAAGAATTCTTATCCTGTACTGCTTCTTTATAAGAAGAAGGATCACCATTTTCAGTAACTAAAGCAAAAGCTACCATATCTTCAAAACCATACCTTTCAGGTGGCTTTATTTTCCTTTGAGATCTTCGAAGTGGAGTCTTTTTAGAAATTTGATTCTTAAGATTTTCTTGAGAGTTGGGCATACCCTGAATATCTTCTTCTGAAGGAATTACATGCTCCACCTCCACTTGCATTATATCAGTGGGATCTTTCTTGAGAGATTTTAGCATACCACTTTCATCAAATACTATGTCTCTC
Source organism: Trichopus zeylanicus subsp. travancoricus (assembly GCA_005019695.1). Lineage (NCBI taxonomy): Eukaryota > Viridiplantae > Streptophyta > Magnoliopsida > Dioscoreales > Dioscoreaceae > Trichopus > Trichopus zeylanicus. The sequence continues at coordinate 303,998 of RXID01014476.1, read as the reverse complement.
TCAATAATTACATTTGAAATAGTAGGATCCCACAAACGATAGCCTTTGACGCCTTTGGCATAACCCAGGAAAATACACTTTTTGGAATGTGCATCTAACTTATCCTTGACAACATGCACATAAGCAGGGCAACCAAAAATTTTTAAAGAAGAATAATTTGCAGGTTGACCAGTCCATACCTCTTCAGGAGTCTTACAATTAATGACTGTTTGAGGAGAGCGATTCACAATAAAGCATGCTGTATTGACTGCTTCTGCCCAAAAATCTTTATCAAGATTAGCTGTACTGAGCATACTACGTGCTTTCTCCAACAAGGTTTTGTTCATCCTTTCAGCCACACCGTTTTGTTGAGGTTTTCCTGGGATGGTAAAGTGACGCTTGATGCTTTCATCTTCACAGAATTTGAGAAACTCTGTTGATTTGTACTCTCCGCCATTATCACTTCTGAGATATTTGATTTTTCGGCCAGTCCTTTTTTCAACTGAAGTTTTCCACCGTTTGAAAACAGAAAACACCTCGGCTTTGTGATGCAAAAAATAAATCCACACTTTTCTGGAAAAATCATCAATAAAACTGCCAAAATAACGAGCACCAGATTTTGATGGAATAGGAGAGCACCACACATCAGAATGAATATAATCAATTAAGGCTTTAGTGCAATGAATACCAGTGTTAAACTTTAACTTGGACTGTTTACCATAGAGACAATGCTCGCAGAAATCCAATTTGCATGAGTTGAGACCTTTCAGTAATTTTCTTTTATTGAGCTCATTTAAACCTTGCTCACTCATATGACCGAGACGCATATGCCATAATTGAGTCATATCAGAAGAAGAAGAAGACTGAGAAATTGCTGCTCCACCTGCAACGATTTTTTCTACTAACTCATATAAATTTCCATGCTTTAGGCCCTTCATTACTATCAATGAGCCTTTAGAAACCTTAAGAACTCCACCTTCAGCAGAATACTTATAACCAGCAGAATCCATAGCACCCAAAGAGATCAAATTCTTTTTCAAATCAGGAACATGTCGGACATCAGTAAGAGTTCTATTAATATTATCAAACATCTTAATTTTGATTGTTCCAATTCCAACAGTTTTGCATGGATTATTATTACCCATCAAAACTAAACCACCATCATAAGGCGTGTAGTTTTCAAACCAATCCTTATTAGGACACATGTGATAAGAACAACCAGAATCAAGAATCCAAATATCATGGTAACGATCAAAATTAGAACCAATAGAGAGAACGTTACCCAAATTATCATCAGAACTCTCTTCAACAACTGAAACTTGTTCTTTTGCTTGCTCTTTAGATTGAGATTCTCTTTCTTTCTTTGCTTTGAGCTTCCAACAATCTCTATTTGCATGTCCCATCTTCTTACAATATCTGCAGTTTATTTCTTTGGATTTGGATCTAGAACGACCTGTTCTTGATCTTTCTTTGGTACGACCTCTGACAATTAATGCTTCTGAGTGTGACACATCCCCTCCAATCTTTTTCAAATATGCATTAGATAGAAGGGCAGCAGAAATATCGTCAAATTTCAAATCCTTTCCATACATGAGAGTAGTTTTAAGATTCTCAAGAGAAGGAGGTAAGGACGATAATAAAATAATTGCCTTGTCTTTATCTTCAATTTTAACATCAATGCTTAACAATTGAGAGACAAGTTTATTGAAAACATTAAGATGATCAACTATATTCGTACCTTCTGTCATTCGAAAATTGAAAAGCTTCTGCTTTAAATAAACTCGATTTGAGATAGACTTACTCATATACTATTTTTCCAGCTTTTTCCATAACTCTGAAGGTGATGTTTCATCAAGAAACGGATAGAGTACCTCATCGGTAAGACTGAGGATGATTGTGCTATGTGCGCTGGCCTTTTTGGTTTTCCCAAACACTTTCGGTGACATCTTCAGGCTTGACGTCCTCCAATGTGTGTCTCAACCCTTGTTGAGTAAGAATTGCACGAACTCTTGCTTGCCAAATAGGAAATCCTTGCTTTCCATTGAATTTCTCTATATCGAACTTCGTAGTAGACATATTGAACCAAGCTCTGATGCCACTTGTTGCAGAAAATATCGATGTCCACCACAATTCACAATATAGAGGAAGAACAGAAAAGAGGAAAAGATAGCACACAAGAGATATATGTGGGAAAACGATCTAGAGAATATTGTATTGATGAGGAAGAGAAAAGAGAAGATTACAACGACGGAGACGAAACTCCAATATCACCAACTCTCACTCTCTATTTTTTATATCTTGAGACCCTTACATCAATGGTGTATTTATAGATGTGGCCTAATGATGTTTGAGTCAAAATAGAAGACTGACTCAAATAAGACTTCTATTAATTTAAGACTTCTAGAAGATAAATCTAGATAAGGATTAGGCCCATTAATATAATTAAGACTATTCGGAAAATCCGGATTCGAGACACTATAAAGCCAACAAGACAAAGATGAAACTAGAACAGGGCTATGGTGGCGTAGATCAGCCAAGGATGAAGCTTGCAGTAAGAAGCCCCATGCGAGCTCAGACCGGCAGCTCATGGAGTCGGAGAGGACCTTGGACCGACAGATGCCTTTGGCTAGCAGCGCACGAAGTCGGAGATGAAATTGGACCTCCAGACAAGCTTGCTTAGACAAAGATGAAGCTGGCACGGGGCTATGGTGGCGCAGATCAGCCAGAGATGAAGCTCGCAGTAAGAAGCCCCATGCGAGCTCAGATCGGCAGCTCAAGGAGTCGGAGAGGACCTTGGACCAACAGACGCCTTCGGCCGACAATGCGCGAAGACGGAGATGAGATTGGACCTGCAGACAAGCTTGGTTAGACAAAGATGAAGCTGGCAAGGGGCTATGGTGGCGCAAATCAGGCAGAGATGAAGCTCGCACGAAGAAGCCCCATGCTAGCTCGGACCGGTAGCACATGAAGTCGGAGAGGAGCTTGGATCAATAGATGACCTTCGGCCGACAGCGCACGGAGTCGGAGACAAGATTGGACCAGAAAACGAAGCTTGCATGGGCCTATGGTGGCGCAGATTAGACAGAGATGAAGGTTGAACGAAGTAGCAGACGAACTTCGACTAACAGCATGCGGAGACGAAGATAAAGTTGGTCCAGCAGCGCACGGAGTTGAAGACGAGCTTGGACCGGTAGCACACAGAGTCGGAGATGAGCTTCGACCAGTAGACAAGCTTCGATTGACGGAGCATGTTGTTGAAGATCAGCTTCGACCAGCAGGCGTAGATCAACCACACAGAAGACACAGATCGAGCACGACAAGCGTCGACTCACCACGGAAAACACAAATCGAGCACGACAAGTACTGATCGTGCTCGATTACTGATGAAAATGCAGATCAAGCATGAGGCACGATCGAGCACGTAAAAGACAAGCAGAAATTATGTTTCCTCCGGAAAAGCCTGCACAGCCCAAGCGAAAAAATGACTTGAGCATTGAATTCCAAATTTGCAAAGATTTAAGTGCAACATTCTTCAGAATATTCCACCTACACGTTAATATTAACTTTAGAGGGCAGCCGACCAGTACGAGGTACTCAATCGAAACAGATCATTCATGATTGTCCAAGTTTGAAGTTGCAATTGTTTCTTCGCGGCGCAATTCGTGCTCGGAGAGGATTCTTCATCACAGCAGTGAACTCTACGATCTCCGACAAGTCAACTTCCTCCCCCTCCACCGCCTTCCATTCGAACTCCCTCACCAGATTGGCGACAAAGTACTCAAGATGAAGCAAGGCCAGCCCCATGCCTGGGCATATCCTCCTACCGGCCCCGAATGGCATCATCTTGATCTCCCTCGTCCCGGTTATGTCCACGGTTTCGCCCTCGCCCCCAGCCAAGAACCTCTCCGGCCGAAACTCCGTCGGCCGCTGCCACACATTCCCATCCTGCCCGATTTGCGCCACCATGAAGTTAACCACAGACCCTTTCGGTATTGCATACCCGTTCAGCTCCACTTCCTCGGTCACCAAGTGCGGTAGCACCAATGGCGCCGGCGGGTGCCTCCTCAATGCTTCAAGAATCACGGCCTTCAGATACGGCATCTTCTGCAGCTCCTCCTCCCCTACCTCCTCCGCTTCGCTCCCGACAACTTCTTCTATCTCTCGTATGAGCCTGTCTTGTATCTCTTGGTTCTTAACAAGATTGGCCAGGATCCACTGTGCCGCAGTCGCGGTTGTGTCGCTGGCACCGGTGAAGAATTCCGAGCAGAGGCTCACTATCTCGTCCTCAGTAAGCTTCCTCCCGTTCTCCTCCGGAAGCTCGAGCTCAAGCAGTGAATCCGCATAAACATGGACAGCGCTCTTCTTTCCCCGCCGGGCTCTGATCGGCCCGACGAAGATCTCCTCCTGCCTCCGGCGGATGGCAACGAGATTGTTCCACATCTTGCGAAACAGGAACTTGGCAATCCACGACGGGAAGAAGTCGAAGACGTTTAGCTTATTTATGATAATGATCAGATCCCTCTGCACGACTTCAATCTCCGCGACGAGCTTGTCATCCTGCTCCTCGCCAAAGCACATGAACACGAGCAACGAGAACACCGCATGCTGGAAAATATCAACGAGCTTGACGACGCCATCTCTGGCCTCGGCTTGCGCCACGAGCCCGTCGAGCAGGACGAGAAGAGCCCGGCGGCGGGCGGGGGAGAAGGACTTGACGCGGGAAGGGTGGAGAACCTCAGCAGAGAAGTTGCGACGGAGGAGGCGCCAAAGGGGCCCGTAGGTGGCGGCGCTGATGGTGCGTTGATTGCTGTTGAGGAGTTTGTTGGTCGACGATAAGACGAGAGGTCGATCGGCAAATGCCAAAGCATGTTGGACGAGGGCCTGGTGGGCGGCGTGGCCGTCGGAGATGAAAATGGCTGGGCGGGAGGTGAAGGAGACGGAGAAGAGGGAACCGTACTTGGCTTGAAGCTCTTGGACGAATAGCTCGATATTGGGAAGGGCGCGACGTAGGAGAAGGAACCGGCCGATGAGGGGGAAGGAAGGTGGTCCTGGTGGTAGGCGGAGCTTTCTATCCTTGCTGTTGCTGTTGCTGTTGGTGCTAGTTGAAAGTTGTAATAGTACTTTTAGCAGGAGAGCTATGGAGATGGTGAGGAAGAAGAGGGAGAAGAAATCCATGGCGTTGGGAAAGGATGACCCAGGAGGAGAAAGATAAGCCTTTCTCCTCTTAAGCTTTGTGAATTTGATTGGAGGAGGGGTGTGGCGTGTAAGTTGACACGTTCACTGATTGTTTGCCCCAGAAACAAAATGTATTTCTGAATGCCACGTACCATCGTCACTGAGGCAGACTTTTGATTAACCCAACTATCTATTTTTTTATTTATTAAAAAAAATTAATATTGATTATTTTATATTATTATTAAATTAAATTATTATAAAAAATTAATTAATGTCTAAATTTTAAATTATTGTAAAATTAATTTTAATAAAAAAATATTAATTTATAAAAATAATTCACTGATTTTAATCTTATATTTTTTATCTATTATTAAATGGGCCTAAACAACTTAGGTATTAAAAAAATAATTTCATCCTTAATAGGGTAATATTATATATATTCTTGAGTTTCTTTTTTATTCTCAAATATCCTTGTTGTTCACCTTCATTAAGCGACTATCTAATTATTCGAAAGAAAAAAAAATATAAAGAAATAATTTTTTCACTTTTGATGTACTTTTAAAAGTAGTTGAAAATAATTTACTCTAATCGTTTAATTGAATAAAAATATATTTTCAATTATAATTACTTATTAAAATATTATTATTATATGTTGTGTTATTAGTATTATTATAATTTAAAATATTTTTAGATTTACTTTTAAAAGTCACTTCAGATCAAAATATACAGAAATAAAATTTAATTTATTTTTTATTTTTATATCAAAAGTATATTAGAAGCGGGATGATTTTGAAGAAATCAGGAAAACCAAATAACAGATATTGGGAAAAGTGATCTCACTTCCACCCATGTCTCTCCACTTTTTTCCAATCAAATAGCTTCCGATTGTGGCTTGATCTAAAAAAAAATTTTGATTAAAAATTAACACTTATAAAATGATAAAAGTACGCTCGTGTATCATTTATCCTCACAATAATGAAAGTTCAAAAAATTCTCTAAAAATTTAGAAAATAGACAAAATAATTTTTGAAAAATCCAAAAAATAGCAAAGAAAACTCTCATGAAAGGACAACAAGAAATGCAAAAAATTTTGAAAAAAGCAAATTAGTCCTTCCCAGGGCAAAAATATAATAACTATTTGAATCTAAAATTCATAAATTAGAAATTTTGAAGTCTATAAAAAATGCGAAGATGTTCTTATTCGTCTATTTTCAAAAATATTATCCGTCAATACATTGCATTAAAACTCTTTATATTTTTTAATTCCAATAATATCACATGGTTATACTTCTTGCATAAATAATATTGCACATTTATGTCGATTTTGATCTAAACTATTGGCCGCATTCTTCATGTTTTATCAATCTTTTTCTTTCATGAACAATCCTTCACTAACCTAGTTTTGTCTTCTTTCATTAGAAAGAACATTAGTCATCATCCCTTTTATCTTGAAAGTTTCTTTATCGTAGAAAATAGTAGATACCATATAATCATAAGAAACAAGAAGATATATCAAGACAATCAGCGCCTTTTGTTATCTTCAAATTTCACATCAACTTTTAATAAATTATTAATAATCTTGTTTGAAATATCCAAATGATACAACACACGTACCTTTACTCATGCATAGTCACACTGCTGTCATTTCATATAAAAGTTGTTTGTGAAGTTTTTTAATATTTACAACTCGAGTTTTATTCAAATGTTTATTGTTGTCTCATTATTAATGATATTACACAACACATCATTAGTTAGACACAAAATAATCAAATTGAGTGATTTTTAACCTATCTCCCAACCATCATCGCTCATCTTAATTAGGTTCATTTATTTATCTTCTAGCGCCTTATAAAGACCATAGTAAACAAAAAGCTAAAAAAGACTTTCATATTTTTCTACCATGAGATAAAATTTATCTTACTATCAAATATATCCATCTCAAACAAGAAGTTTGCCATTTTAGTCACTTACTCCCTGAGTTCTAATACCACTTACTAAGATTTGTAACGAAATATTACAAAATATTGGTCATTCACGTTATTTACAAATAACACAAAAAACGAAAAGTAATATAAAAGAACTCACAAATAAAGAAAGATAATAATATACGTGGTTCTTGTAAAATCTAAGTTATATTCGTAGAGAAGCGAGATATTTACTACTAAATATACTTATAAGAATTTATATAAAAAAATCACATCTTTCTTTTTTAACCAATCTCTTCACCAAGTCTTTCCTACACTGCTATCTTCAAACAAAATCTTTAAAAGAACACTACAAAAAACCATTATAAAAGATTATTAAAAAATACTAAAAAAAACCACATATAAAAGCTAACACTCTATTGCTACTCTCTATTTCTCTTTATGTTTCTCTCGAATTCACCATCATCAAACTCTATTAATTGTTAGGATATTTGTACATTTTTATGGAGTTTCAATTCTACTCCAATTATGGTTTCGAATAATTATTTAAATTGTACACCAATCAAAATCCTATTTTGGATTTCAAATTTAACTCATACTTTAAACTAAAGTTGGGATATCCAAACTCAACACAACAATGCTATTGGATGTTACTGCAAAATGGGCACCATAATTCTATACGTCAATTAGATATAAGAATCATGCTTAGAGAATATATATAAATACCATGAGCATTCTATAATATACATGTACCCCAACAATTGCACTAAGTTTTTGTTGGCCTTCTTCACTGCTTTGCATGTCCTTCAAATGATCTCACTGCAGCATCAAGATACAAGAGCTTCATCTTTAATTCTATTATGTGAACTCATCACAGGCTGTCAACTCATATCCCTGTAAGATAGAGACCTATGAGAAAAAGGTCAAGTTGACACGCTGTCATCACCGGCTGCCGTTTTCATATGCATTTAATTCTTCCCAGCTCAGAGTGAATTATATTGATATCTAGATGTGATACATTGCCAACTAACAACATGTCGGTTTGGTTGAATATTAAGGTGAAAGTCAAAGAAGAGATAAAATATAAAACGATAATATGGTCAAGTAAATTTTATTTAATTATCGATCTGACTAACGGGTGATTTAAATTTTTTCTAAATAAAAATGCCATCAACTTTCTCCTTCAAAACGGTTGCCGTCCCCGCCGTCGAATGCGTCTTCTCCGATAAGGTCCGGCGCAATCGGTTCGTCTCCGACTTCACCAACTCCCCGGTGAGTATAAACCGCCCCCAGCCATCGGCCAAGCACCGCCGCCGCTCCCACAGGAATTGTTGTTGCGCATGTTACTTTTGGATCGTCGTCGTCGTCGTCGCACTGATCATCCTCGCCACCATCGCTGAAGGCGTGTTCTATGTGTTCTACCGCCCCCATCGCCCGACCTTCACCGTCTCCTCCATCCAACTCTCCCCCCTCAACCTCACCACCTCCAACTAGCTCGCCTCCCTCATCGACATCAACCTCACAGCCCGCAATCCCAACCGCAAGCTCGTCTTCCTGTACGACCCCATCTTCGTCTCCGCCTTCTCCAAGGGTGTCAACGTCGGCGACGGCTCATTCTCCGGCTTTGAACACGATGCGAAGAACATCACCCTCTTAAAGGCCAGCCTAACGAGCTCCGACCAGAATAGTGAAGGAGGAGAGGAGTGCACTACTACATCGTCTGCTGCGTCGGCGACGGCGAAAGAGGAGAGGAGTGCTCTACTGCGTGAGCGGCGACGTCGGGGAAGAAGGACCGTTGGATCGAGATCAGACAGTTGAGATACAGCGAGGGCATTTTAGTCATTTCATAATTATAATTTAAATAAATTAAATAATGTTAGTCTGATCAAATTTTTGGTGTTTGAAAAATAGGACCGATCAATCTGGACTGATCCTAGACTTGAGCTCCAATCAAACGGGCGTGCACTTTATCAGCAATGTCTGTCCAACTGTATCCAGGCGGCTTCTTGGCGCCTTTCTCCCTCATTAACCCTATCACTCTAGTGACATCCCTGCACATACCAGCTGCAGCATATTTGTTTGATAGCATCACATAATCCCCTAAGTTTTGAGGATCCAACTTCAGAAGCTCCTTTGAGCTAATTCTCCAAGATCTGCAGTAGAATACATATGACATGCCCCAAGCAAGGCACCCCAAACTGAGCTCTCTGCCTCAAATGGCATCTTCTTGATGTATTCAAGAGCTTTCTCTAGCTGTCCAGCCTGACTTAATATATCTACAAGACAAGCATGTGTTCAGGCCTTGGAGATATTCCATAATTTAGCTCCATTAAATGAAACCAATACAAGCTCTTTTCCAGCTGACGAACATGTCCACATGCAGAAAACACACTGAGAAATGTGATGACATCGAGTATCAATCCATTGCCTTCCATGTCATGGAGCAGAGCAAGGACTTTCTGATAATGGCCATGCTATGCATATGCTGCAATGATGGTGTTCCATGAGACCAGATTTCAGGTTGTAATATCTAAAAAGACTGCTTCAGAATCATCAATGCTACCATATCTACTATACATGTTATCAAAGCATTACAGAGAGAAATGTTAGATTCCAACCTGGCTTTCATGATCATTGCATGAGTTTGTCTTCCTCGGTGAAGTAATGCAAGAGAAGAACACGCTGTCAGGATTGATATTAGGGTTGTGTGATAGGGTTTCACTCTTGATTCTAGCATTTGAATATGGACCGTCAATGCTTCCTCAATATACAAGTTTTGTGCATATCCTGCAAAGACAATGAAAGAAAAAGGAATCTAGATATAATGAATTCACAACTCCAATAATCAAATGGTGATATGTAATTCTTATCTTACAATACAGTTTAGCTTACCAGTATGCAGAAAATATAGCAATATCTTACTAATATCAACAAAAGCATTCCGGAGTTAGTATGCTGAAGGATTGATGAAACATAAAACGTATGAAATTTTCTTTGGAAGATCTCAACTTCGAAGAACATATTGGTGGATCATGCTCACCAACGATGAAGCATTTGTACTCGTTACTTTGCCTGTGTAACAGATGTATCCAGTAAACTATTTGCTATTAAAGGTTCAAGTTCAGTCCTTTCGGTTTCAATGAAATTCAAATATAAAATTGACTATTTTTCACTAGATCTTCATTGGTGTGCATCAGTAACACACAAACTCAACAAGGACATAGTTGTTCATTTCATATCACTTTGTTCACGATTGGTGTGCATCAGTTTGTTTCCCCTGGTACAATTCATTCACATAAACAGCCACGTAAATATAAATATTTCCAGCTATAGCATTACCTATTTATGCCCTAGCTATTCAAGTGCAAAAAGACAACAGTGAAGAAAGAACTGATACAGTTTGAGCATTTTGTAGTATCCTAAATCAATTCTCATAAACAGAATTATTTGTCCTAAAATCATACCAGCGATCATTGCATTCCTAGAGAAGAGATCCTTCAGCCTCATGCCAGAAAAATCCTCCTCGCATCCTCCACTCTCTCCTCACAAAACCCCGTAATCATGGCCGTTACTGCAACAACATTATTATCAGTCATTTCATCCTTGCATCTTCAAACCTCTCATTCTCCACGTACCCACTATTACATCACAGCCCATGAAACCCCATTCCTCTCCGGCATCCGATCAAACAACCTCCTTGGGTTCTCAATCTCCCCATTCCTCGCAAACACATCCACCATTGCGGTGTACGAAATCACAAACCTCACTGATATCTCCTCAAAAAGCCGCTCTGCCTCGTCCATCCGGTCATACCTCACAAACCCAGAAATTATTGCATTATAAGAAGCCACATTTCTCTCGGGCATTTTGGAGAAGTGAAAAAGAGCCTCTTCCACTTCCCCATTGTAGAAGCAAGCTGCGATCATGGAGTTCCCAAGACACCACATTTCTCTGAGGCATCTCGTCGAACAGCTTTTTGTCTTCCTTGAAGTCGTGTGGTCATGGCTTTCCAAGAGATGGTGTCTCGCTGGGGCATTTCATCGAACAGTTCGCGAGCGGCGGCGATGTCGCCAGCGCGGCCGAAGGCAGCGAGCTTGAGGTTGCCGGTGAAGATCCTATGCGAGGAGAGTGTGGAGAAGGTGGCGAATTCGGTGGAAAGAAGAAACGAGTTACGGCGTTTGTGGTGCTAAGAATTAGCATGAAAAGAGAAGAGCTCAGCGACTCGAGGTTGAAGAAGGGATTTTTGCATATAACGGCCTACAATAAGCAGAGTTAGAAAACGTTTTGCGTGTTATTGCGTATTTACAAGCAACTCATACTTTTAAAATATTTTTTTGTTATAACCAAGGTTTACCGTTTCGGTTTCGGTTTCGGTTTCGGGACCCAGCGAAACCGATACGTTTCGGCCGTTTCGGTTTCGGCCGAAAGATTTTTTAAAATTATTAATTGGGTGTTGACCAGAGTTTGACTATATTTTGACTGTACTTTGACTTCAAATTAAAAATATGATAAAATATTTAAAAAAATTTGGAAAAATTTGAAAAATTAGGAATGAATTTATACTTAATATTACCATAATATTAAATATTATTTTAGTTAATTAATATTAATTTTGATAGTTAGTCACTGATATTGTCTACTTTTAATATATATTAGTATATTAAAAAAATATATAAGAAATAACATGAATATGATTAAAAGTTAAAATTAGCATAAGCACATTTAACTTTTCATTAAAATGTACTTCACACATACATAATTTTATAAATTTTAAGATAATACAACTAATCATCATAATCATCATCAGTTGAGTTTGGAACATCTGGGTGTGGAACTACAAATTCAGTACCTGGATAATCCGGACGAGCATTTGTAGACATATGAGCCAGAACAACAAGTTCTGCGCGATCTCGTGGCAGCGGTTCTGAAGTATAATCATATATCGAATGTCTAAAATGAAAATCATATTTTGACTAAAATTTAACTTTATTTCAATTATTTTTTAACTTTAAATTAAAAAATTATAATATGTTTAAAAATTTAAAAAAATAATGAATAATTACGTAAAAAATATTATGTACGTGAACAGTATCTGACAGAAATCGATACTGACGCCAAAATCAAATTGGCGATAGTGTTGGCCTCAGTGTAAGACCGGCTTCATCTTGCGGAAGTATGGGTCAGGTCGGTGAGAGCGCGAGATAGGCGATAGAGTGCCGACAAACCAGCGAGTGCGCATGGCCCTTGGGCTCGGACACGAAACCAGCGCGAGTTCCTCTTCCCGCCCCTCGCCCCCTCCCCCTCCCCCCCCCCACCCACCCCCCCCCCCCCCCCCCCACCCCCCCCCCCGTGCGGCGGTGCGAGCCCGGCGAGCTCCCGCTCCCGCGCGCTCGTCAGCACGCGTTCCCGCCCGCGCTCGGTGAAGATGAACAGTAACTATGAACAGTAAATCCTAACCGAAACGAAAAATTGGATTTCGGTTCGGGACCGGCCGAAACCGCGAACCATGGTTATAACCCTGTTTTTCATTAATAATATTAACAAACAAACAATGTCAAATATATATCGTATCAAATTATTTTGCTTTTATTTTGATCTTTTTTTATAAGGGAAAAACTAAATCGTTGAGAACATGAAGACAACAGATGAAGAACCTAATAGGACCGTATCAGTAATTTGTTTCAGTATGTCCTAATTAATTTTGCCATTTTTTGGAAATTCAGCATACAACAATGAAAATAACAGAAAAAGGCTAAGTGTGAAGAAAAATTGAAAGGAAAATTTTGCCTGGGAATATATGAAGGTAAAGGGGTTATCAATTATTTTTATTCTCCGATTTCGCCTACAACGCCAGAACCAAGAGCAAAATCAACCATTGAAAAACTAGTGAAAGGATGCAGCTCAATAAGAAAATCTAAGATGCGTTTGGTAATGGCCTAATATTAAGATTAAAATTAATACCAATAAACTATTTTTATAAAATAATTTTTTTCAATTAAAAATTAATTTTATAATAATTTAAAATCCCAAAAATTAATTATTTTGTATAATAATTTAATTTAATAATAATGTAAAATAATTAATATTAATTTTTTTAATAAATTAAAAAAACTTGATTTGGCTAATTTTTTTTAACCCATTACCAAACTAAGGGCTTACTGAATGAATTGATATAGATGATGTTTGGATCAATTCCAAAAAGTTCGAATCGAGGAAATTGGAAGAATTGGAGATCCAATCCCTCCAATTCTAGTGTTTAGAAGTCAATATAAATTCAAAAATTATCTGAATTTTTAATTTTAGTAATTCTCAATTACTAGTTTGAATTCCGGTTTAAGAAATCCAGAATTCACAATTCCGGATTAAATTGACTGAGTTTCACTATGGGAACAATGATTTCATATAAAAATTAGTAAGGAATTGAGAATTTCTCGCCCTAATTTCGACCTTCGTTCCCATCACCGTCCCCAGCCTTTCTTCCCCACTCTGATTGATCTTCTTCACCGTGTGTGTTGTGTTCCCATCACCGTCCCGAGCCTTTCTTCCCCATCTCCGATCAATCTTCTTCACCGCGTGTGCTGTCTTCGCTCCTTGGATCCCCAGATCCCATCTCTCTAAAGCTTCTTTCCGGCTTTGATTTTAATCTCGGCTATTATTTGATCTGCACCGATTCTGTGCAACATGCGTCCCCACCGGTGATCACAGCAGGCATCCTCGCCGGAGATCAAAGCAGGCGGTGAGCTCCAGCTATTGCATCCTATATTCTTCTTGCTTTTTCCCATCTCCAATCTTAGATCTCTGATCAGCACCGATCCTCTACAGCATGCATCCCCGCCGGTGATCGCAACAAGCATCTTCGTCGGAGATTGGAGCAGGTGTCGAGCTCCAAGTACTGCATCCTATATTCTTCTCAGTTTTTCCCATCTTCGATTTATGCTGATCCTCTGTAGCAAGCATCCCCGTCGGTGATTGTAGCAGCCATCCTCACCGGAGATCGGAGCAGGCACCGAGCTCCAAGTACTACATTAGATATTCTTCTCAGTTTTTCTCATCTCCAATCTTCAATCTTCGATTCTAATTTGCGCCGATCCTTTGCAGCAAGCATCCCCACTGGTGATCGTAGCAGCCATCCTCACTGGAGATCGGAGCAGGCGTCGAGCTCCAAGTACTACATCCTATATTCTTCTCAATTTTCCCCATCTCTGATCTTTGATCTCTAATCTGCGCCGATGCTCTGCAGTATGCATCCCCATCGGTGATCGCAGCAAGCATCCTCGCCGAAGATCGACATAGGCGTTGAGCTCCAAGTACTGCATCCTATATTCTTCTTAGTTTTTCCCATATCTAATCTTCAATTTTGATCTATGCTGATCCTCTGCAGCAAGTATTCCCGCCAGTGATCGCAACAGCCATCCTCGCCGGAGATCAGAGTAGACACTGAGCTCCAAGTACTACATCCGATATTCTTCTCAGTTTTCCCCATCTCTGATCTTCGATCTTTGATCTCTGATCTGCGCCGATCCTCTGCAGCAAGCATCCTCGCTGGTTATCGCAATAGCCATTCTCGTTAAAGATCAGAGCAGGCGTCGAGCTCCAAGTACTACATCCTATATTCTTCTCAGTTTTCCCCATCTCTGATCTTCAATCTCTGATATGTGTTGATGCTTTGCAGCATGCATGCCCATCGGTGATCACAACAAGCATCCTCGCTGGAGATCGGAGCAGGCGTTGAGCTCCATGTATTGCATCTTATATTCTTCTCGGTTTTCCCCATCTTCGATCTTTGATCTCTAATCTGCACTGATCCTCTGGAGTAACCATTCCCGCCGGTGATCGCAACAGCTATCCTAGCTGAAAATCGAAACAGGTGCCGAGCTCCAAGTACTGCATCCTATATTCTTCTCAATTTTTCCCATATCTAATCTTCGATCTCTGATTTGCACCAATGGAAGAGAATTCGGCTTATTTTAGTAAAATGTTCATGACTTTGGAAAATACTCATGTATTAAAATTGATTAGGTTCAGTTCACGTAGGTTCATGATTTTGAAAAATAGTTATGTATGAAAAATGGCTAGATTTAGATCATGTAAGTTCATGATTTTGAAAAGTAGTTGTGCATGGAAAATGGTTAGATTCAGTTCATTTTAGCATTGTGAATCCATATATGTTTAGTTTTAACTATAATTATGTCTTTAACTCCTAACCTATAGTGTCTTTTTTTTACTTAATATAAATTTGATAATAAGTATGTGTATATTGAACTTAAATTTATTATTGTTCGGTAATTTTGATCAATGGATGATAATGAGGATTTAAAATTGCTAAACATTCAAACTGGTAGCTTTACTATTATAGTAGTTGTGTGTATCATAATTCAATTATTGTTGAGAAAAAAAAGAGCTTGTTTAAGTATTGAACTAATTGTCAATAGAGAGATGCTTAGGAGATGTGTGTTTGAGCATATGCTACGTGACGGGAGAAGTAATTTTTGGGAGTACTTGAGAATGGATCTTCTGATGGTATTTTTAAATTTGGCCAACATGGTAAGGGATTGTAACCTTCTACGTGACACACGATATATAACTGTTGAGGAATAACTTGTAATATTTTTGCATTATATTGATTTTCATTCAAAGAACAGGAGTATGAAGATAGTGTTTGTGCATTCGAGTGAGACAATTAGTCGATATTTTAACATGTTCTTGCAAGCTATATATGAAATTCGAGATGAATTCATATCTTAGGCAGTCTTCTCGACCAGTATAGTAATTCTGAATAATCCTAATTATTATTCGTGGGTCAAGGTATATTATTTATAATAGTTTATTTTTATCAAAAATAAAATATATGTTTTATTTTTTACTATTTATACCATGTAGGATTGTATTAGTTTGATTAATGAAACACATATTCCTATAAAAATTTCATCTAACATGGTTGCACGTTTTTGAGGACGCAAGGGTATCATACAAAATGAACTAATAACAACTGATGTTGAACTTAAGTTTCTTTATGTCTTAGTAGGTTGGGAGGAATTGACGAATGTCTTCGTTGTTTTGAAAAATGTTGTTACCCAACCTATGCCCAATGGACTGAGACAAATAAAATATAAGATTTGTAAGTTATAAATAGTTTGGCGTTTGAATGAATTTTATTTTGATTATATTATGTTGGTTTCAGGCAAATACTATCTTGTCGATGTCGGCTATATGACAATGACTGCTTTTAACACTATATAGGGGTGTCAGGTATCATATGAAAGAACATATCGAACGTACACCACAAAATGTAAAGGAGTTATTTAATTACTGAAATGCATCATTAATGTCTAAAATTGAACGTACTTTTGGAATATTGAAGAACCGATTCAGTATACTTGTCAAGACTTCATTCTTTTCATTCAGCACTTAGGTTGATTTGGTTTTGGCATGTTATGTCTTACACAACTACATCCTTACAGTTGATCCTTATGATGAATTGTTAAATAAGAAACCTGTAGAATCGATATCAAATAAAGATGAAGATAGTTTTGATGAAGAAGAGGAGCCGTTGTATACAGATTTCACCCTTAGGGAGCAATGTGAAGAGAACCAGAAGTGGATTCAGTTGAGGGATCAATTAGTCACTAAGATATGGGAGGATTACAATAATAATTAGACTTCCTTCTTGTGTGAACATGTGTTTTATTATATTATCTATGTTTTGAACTTTCTATAATGAGTTATTTGACACTCGTTTGTTAATTGTTATTAGTATTATTGTTTACTATAACTCTATATATCTTTATTTGCTAAAAAAAATTTTTTTTTTGTAAGGGATAGAGTTTTTCAATGTTGAAGATGTTGACTCCCAGTCGATGACTGATTCAATGAGTTAAGATTTGAGTCTTGTTATTACTGAGACACAAAAGAATGCCGAAGAAATCCAAAGAGCAAAATCATCAAGAATACATAAATCTCACAAGATTTGGTCAATGAGGGAATCTTATATTCTCATTAGATTTCTTGCCGAACAAGTGCATGTTGGGCAAAAGCAGGACAAGGGTTTCAAGCGGCCCGTGTTTGTGGTAGCTGCTACTACTGTTAGTGCCCAGTTCAATAGTAATTTTACTGCTGACAATGTTGATGGTCATTATAGAATCTTGAAGAAGCATGCAACGATAATCATCAAGTTAAGGGACTACAGCGGAGTGGGCTAGAGTAACACTAATAAGATGATTACTATTATTGAGCAAATATATCTCGACATCAAAAGTGTAAGTCAAAATAAAAATTTGTTATACAAAATTACAAAATTATCTTTGAAATATTACATATTTACATATTTAATCAAAATAAATTATGCAGAAGATTAAAGACTCTGATCAATTCCTAAACAAGCCAATTCCGTTATATGATGAGTTACTCCTTATTTGTGGAATAGATTCTACTACTGGTAGTATGGCAAGATTATGCTACGATGACTTTTGAAGGGGAGTTAGGTAGAGATGTAGAGGTGGAAGAGCAACAAACAATAAGGGATAATGATTCTGATACTTCTGGTGGTTCTAGACAAAGCACATACATAACTCGAGTAAGAAACAATGTCACAACCAACTTTAAAAGTAATACACAAGCAATTAGTTCTCGTGATAATTCCAAGGCATGAAAATGGAAGGGAAACACGCTGAATGATGAGCTAGTTGCAAAGTTGATGGAGGGCGTGCGCGAGGTTGCATGCGCCAGTAAGTCAGTTTCAAAAAATTTGTGGAAGAAAAATTTGTACTCCATACTAAACCGATTCAGATGATGTTTTAGTGCATTGTTCTTGAATATTGCCTATAGACACTTACATGGTGATGATGACGATGACATGGCTTTCGTGGAAGGTATAGACAACTATGCTAGAGTTGAATAGTTACAAAAATTTTTCGACCAGTAGTAGTGATATGATATTTTATTATAAGTATGCTTTAAATTTATTGACTTTATCTCTGTTAATGTTAAAGCTTAATTATTGACTTTGGTATATTATAACTTTTTATATACTATAACTATCTATTTTATATTCTATATATTATGGTTCTATATGCATATGTTGTATTCTTTTTTCAAAAGCTGACTATATGTCTATTTTTAAATTGTATTTTGTGTTTTAAAGGTCGATTATGTGCCTATATATTAAATGTTGTATATGAGCCTATTTTTATGTTATATGTTAATTCCTATAAATTTTGATACCTACAAATTAACTACTTCTATTTTAAAAAATATTTTATTAATTGAATATTTTTTAAAAAAATTATTCTATTTTTTTAAAAATATGTCAGATATTATAAAAGTGGAATCCTAATATTATTTTTTTAATCATAAAAACATGTCTAATTAATTTACTAATTTAATATTTATATTTATTTTAAAATTAAATATAGATAAAGTTAAAAAATGAAGGTAATCTCACCCATTTAAAATTAGATGATCATATTTCCAATTCCAAATCCAACCAATCAGAATTTCAAGAATTGATGAAATTCATTGATTTCTATTTACATTCCAAACAACTGAATTCACGAAATTAAGTAAATTGACAATTTCTTTTCTTTATTGTAAAAGTATATTCAAATACCGGAATTTATCAATTCGATCAATTTCCCAATTCTCCAGAATTGATAATTTACCCAATTCTGAATTAGGAATTGATCCAAACGGCACCATAGCCTCAAGGCTCTCTTAAAAGCAAAGACAAAAAGGGGAAGAATATAATAATACTTCTCTCATTATTTTTCAGTTCAAATTCAATTACAACAGCACAAATGATGTGCTTTATTGCCTCCTGCAACAGTTCAAACTATAAAAGAATCGCCTTGTTAACTACTACCCCACTATAAACCAGTCAATTTTCCAATTTAATCACATTATCATCGAGATACCCTTCCCACCTTCTCCAGTATATGACCTTAAGATGTAGACAGACCAGCTGCGCCAAATCCAAAGACACAACTCCGAATGCCTCGTTTAAGATTCTAAGCCCATGTGAGCTGCTTGGAGAAGGTATGAGATCTCCTTTCCTGGAACATCTAGCTTCTTGTGTATCACCTGTATATGGGCTTAGAGTTGTGAATGAGCCTCAGTATTGGATTCTTCCCGGCATAGACACTCTGGTAATGGATTCTCATAGAAGGCTTCCTCTGAACGAAACCTCTCTTTGCCTCTTGTACCGGAGATGGGTCCTTTTCTCTTGCACGGAGAACCTTGCCTGTGAAAAAATTTGTCATGAGAAATTGCTGAGGCAATGGAGGGTCCTGAAATCCTTCGTCGGTTTGACAAGAATCTTTACCGTCTTCTGTGGATCTCTATAATTGCATCTGAGAGCTTTTTTCCTTCTTTAAGTGAGCCACGATCTACTCTGTTGAACAAATGAACAAGTGCTTTTCTGCCCAACATAAAACAAGGAAAAGGCATTAGCTGAAGTAAAATTGGAGACTATAGGCATCAAGCGCAAATCCTTCATTTCCACACCTGTCAGGGGTAATAGTTTTCCGATGACCCAGGTACCTTCGATGACCAGCAACTGCTCTCGCCATGTTTCCAGAATACGAGGGAACAAAAACATCGCTCTCCACTGACACAATATAATCCAAGGCTGCCATTTGAGATGCACAAGGACTGAATGGTTTGAGCTCATCTGGCAAAGCTAATTTTTCCTGAAAAAGATGTATATATTTGAAGCATGAATAACATTGGAACTAATATAGATTCGAAATCCAGGCCAATAAAAGTTCAATTTATCAGGTCATGGGGTAAACAATCATCATGGTCTGTTATATAAAGCAATTTCAGATTTGACTAGAATAATTTGGATTCAAATGTCAACTCATATGAATGCCCCAGACCTCATATATCTCAAGACATTTATGGCAATGGCAATTATCATGCAAAATTGCAAACCAAACGCATAAAATTAACCAATTTTAACCAGCCCGAAGTGTAGATTATTATGGAAAACAGAAATGGAATGCGATCATATGCTAAGTAAATAACAGCAAGAAGTGCCATCAAATGGTAAGGGATACCAATTTAAAGCAATTGCGGAAAATAAAAAGAAAATAAAAATAAAAAAATGGTGCAAAAAAAAGAATACAATAATAAGAGGTCAATAAAAGCTCTATTAAATCCACTGTCGCCTAGTCATACCTTACTCAACAATAAAGGGAAGCGAGTCTTCAGATCAACCATATGAGAGTCACCTCCATATATCTCGCCAGCAGCAATATAGATTGGCGTGTTGGATGGATAACCCAGAGCAGATAAGAAAACACCAACCTCCTTTGGAGTCAAAGGGCAATATCCCTTGGCCCTTTGTTCTTGGGAATCAATTTCCTTCACTTTCCAATAAGAGATATTCTCCCTGTACAAGGGAGCACTTGTACATCAGATTATACAATCTAGAAAGTTAGCTTGCCACAGAAGTCAAAAAAATTCCTTACCTGATCTCTGCTAGCTCATCTCCCTCAGCAGGAGACAGGCCATAGGTGCATCCACTAAAGGCAAGCATGTCCTTTTCATACCGTAAATGCAAAGCAATATATGGCCCATGTGCTCTCATCCTCTCCACCAATAGCTGCAGAGTGGACACAAATGTTGGTACATGATGGCAGTTCAACCCTAAGAAAGTTACAAAAAGAGGAGTCAAAGGAACAATCCAATGTCACAACTTTCCGAAGGATAATTACTTTTCCTAATGCCTCGATGCGGGGAGCAAAACGAAGAGCATCAAAGAAAGCACGGCAACGAAGCTTTTGAATGTCAGCAGGCAAGTTGTTGTTGGCAAGGCGCGAATCTGATTTTGCAGCTCGAATGACCTATCAAAAAGAGTGATGACAGGCCATCAAGAAAAAAAATAGCACTGCATGTACCACAAATAGAACTGTGACCAGAGGCATAAAATAGAATTTCTCATGGTATATAATGGATACCTGATAACTATCCCACAACTGAGAAATTTCACCTTGGTAGTACTCGACATTTGACCAGCTTATAAAATGTTTCACTGCCTTGGTGGTTGTTGCTAACTCTTCTGGCAGTTTCTTGACAATCTTCACATCATTTGCCAAAGAGTTTATGAAATAGTCTTCGTCAAAGACGTCTGAGAAATTGCTGTCAATTGAAATCTCCACAATTAACATCATTACACCGTCAAGGGAAAAAATAGATTTAGGTATAAAATATGTACCTAGAGTCTTGCCAAAATGATCTCTTATCAAGTTCAGGAACTACAAATGTTGCATTAATGAGACGAGCTACTGCAACCATATCACAAATCTGCAATACAAAATGAATATGTCCATCATTAAAGATGACAAGTAGTGAAGTATCCAAGATTAACTACACAGATACACACATATTTCCATATATATATAATCAGTTAGGAAGAGATACGAATGCATATACATATTTACATATACATATGAATAGAAACATAAATTAAGCATACTTCACATTAATCTTGCCACTTATATTTGTATCTTGGTAACAGAAATGAAAAGTTAATGAAACTAGATAAGAGATCATATTCAAATTTGACGTCCTTGCCAATACTAGCACTCAACACCTATGTTGATATCTAAATTTTGATGATAATCGAAGTAACGATTAACAAATTTATTGAGTTTTATGATTAGCCTTAAGGATATACAAGATTCATCCAAACATATGAAAATTAAGTTCTCAGACATGATGGCTTGAAAAAGATAAATTAATAATGACTTTAAATGATAATTTGAAAATGAAACTTATGATAGCTTGAATAGCAATGTGGAAGCTCAAGATACAGATTCAAGTCCAAACTCTTTTCCTTGATTATAATTTTCATTTCTTTCAGTTTTAAGATTAGTATATGGTCATTGAGAGCTTAAAACCCCTATTTGATATTAAACAATCAAATATTTCTACTATATATCAAATGAAAGTGACTGACTTAATGTTGGATTTCAACATCAAGGTTATGCGGAATTAAGCACTCTAGATGAGCAAAATTCCGCTATAAACATTTTGATTGTAAAAGTTTAGTGCAAACTTCTGTTGAGCCTAGAGTGAACTTCCTTTTTACTATTCCAAAATGCTTGCAAATAATGAAATTTCACCAGTTTCCAATAAACTTTTGTTGTCTATGCAATGATTAGTTTTCTAACCGTTGGAGTAGAGCCAAAGATCAAGTGCAATTCCGCTCTAGACAACTAACTATTGAAACCCTTTCTCAAGTGACTATTTGAGAGCTCCACATTTATAAAATATTTTAATCTCTTCTATATAATTTTGAGGAGAATATCTAAAGAGATCCTGCACTTTTAACAAGCACTCGCAAATACTCTAAATACAAAAACTTAACTTTCACATTCTCTTACTCTTTTGCTTAAAATTGAGAAATGTTGTAATAAAGATTCTTGTTTTTTGCTCTACTATTTTTGTAAATCCTCCAATGAGTTAACGACAATTTGTATGGTTCATAGGGCTTGGAGCGGCCCTTGCTCAGTTGAGCAAGAGGTTGTAATGGAATGATTTTACTGACAAAACGACTACTCCAATGGAGTAAAAATTTCTCAAGTTACAAAACTCAAGACCATGGAGTAGGCGAGATTTGTTATCAAAGCACGTAAAAATTCGCGATACACTCTCTCCTCTCTTATTCTCATTTAATGGCTTTGTAGATGTGAATGTTTAGTTTGTGATTATTGACGATTCCTAGTAATTGAGCCTTAAAATGTTTAGTTTGTGATTACTGTTGATTCTTAGTAATTGAACTTTAGTTGTGGTTTGTATTAAAATTGTGTTTGCAAAATCTTCAAACAAGCTAATTCACCCCTCTTAACTTCCCTTTCGAGCTACAATTTCAACTATTTATCAAAACATAAACAGAGTATACGAGAATAAGAGAAAGATGATTAGCAGTAAAATAATCACAACCAACACAAAATATTGTGTTCATTTTTTAGCAATAGACCTTGAGAAAACAAAACACAAGGAAAGCTAGCTAGATGTCTATCCACCTACAATTTGAGGTAGTATATTCACGTCTAGTCAATTTGATAACAACATCCACCATGTTATTGTCTAAACAAGAATGTTGGTATGGAGAACATTCCAATATAGTCGAAGAATATATTACTTTGATATGGACAACATGAGTTACAGCAGAACCACACATCGGGATTGAGATCGTCCTCATTTTATGAAATAAATGGAAGGTAAGAAGGTTATAGATTACATTCTCATTTGGGTTTTATGGTTTAGTTGTCAATAACGCTAAAGCTTTTGGAAAACTTCCTTTTTCATAAAATTAGACTGATCTTTGGTTGCCGAACTTTGGAAACTACCAGGTTGAACTAATATTTGCAGGCCCCTACTTAGGATTCTTTCAGTATGACATTAGTTATATCCTGCTGACTATTTTGTCTGTTGTTAATTCTGGAGACTAAAGAAAATGATGGCTTAACTGCACGATAATTGGCGTATTTGGTTTGAATTCTGCTGTACCCAGTATCCAGTGTTAATACGTTTCATAAGCATCTCAGAACAAAAGTCCAAAGACAAAATAGCACAATAAGATGATAAGATAATTACATGACAGGCAATTGTACGACCTCATCAATAATGATATCTAAGTACTACATGCAGGTGAAGGATTTCTTACCCCTGCTCGCATCTGGTTCAGCCCACCATTGGTGTGAACTAGGAAGTAACCCCTGGATTCCCCCGGAGCTAAAAGGTAGCAAAAAATCAATAAATGAATATTGCACAATTACATCAAATCCACTGCAAGGGCAAAAAACTCCATGTTACTGCTCTTACGTGAATATGACAAACTCGGTGCAACACATGGGACAAAATTACGCTTGGAAGGTGGCTTCCACAACTTCTTCTCGAGATCCAATACCTTGCTCTTGCCTTCAAACTGTCAAGTCTAGAGGAGTGAAAAACAATGAAAGGAGAAGCATGACTGATTTTTGCACTCAAAAGACAGAAATTTACTGAACCCATGCTACAATCAACATCAAGGCAAATATGCAAGAAAAGTGGCATCAAAGCTAAACTACCACCGAATAGACAGACAATAGAAATATAAAAGCAAATTGTGAAAGAAATGGTAATAAACCACCTTCTGAAAAGAACTGTGTTGTTTGGAGAGCTGAGGTGGCGCAAACTCTTGTGTCCACCTTAACTCACCACTCCACCCCAGGTATCCAGTTTCCCTTAGCTGCAAAAATATATCTGTGGATATAAATGCCAATAATATATCGTCTCCGTAGCCATAAGTAAATCTTTAAATGTTCAAAAAATAATCCGAAATGGAAAGAAATAAACTAATTTCAATACGAAAAAGTCCATAAACAGATATCCATGCACAAAAACTCCATGAAATCCACCATTTTTTAAATGGCAATTGATCTCATTAAAGAAGATTTCTTTCAAGAAAATATGAGTATTGCAAACAATTTCCAGATAGAGCAAACGCTTCAAAATTCAAATCATAAAATTTCAGCAAACCCTCGAGATTACAAGTTCCAATGGAACATTTCACCAAAAATCTAAAAAGGGATGGAGCAAAAATCACGAAACTGTTTGCTTTATAGTTTTGCAACAATTTTTAAGCGCTATAACTTCAATGAAATCCCAGAAAATTTCGTTCAAAACTCAAAGAAAGAACAAAAACAACTAAAAATTAAACACAAAAAAATCACCTATTTCACGCTTAAACGCAAGAGAGGCACAATACTAAAAAAAGATCAAAAAATCAAACCATTTCCAACAGAAAAGGCGAAACTTGCAAACAAAAGATTCAAGAAATCATACAATTTCCCCAAGCCCTCAAAATAACAAGCTGCAACAAACATTTCACCAAAAATCTAAAAAGAAATCTTGAAAAAAATATTTCTAACATTTCACCAAGAAAATCGCGTTGTAACTTCTGACAAAAACCAACCAATTTCATATCAAACTAAAGAAAAAAAACAAAAACAACGAGCAACCAAACAAACACCAACCGCCTAATTCACGCTAAAAACCCAAAACCAAGAAAATAGTAAAACATCTCAAAAAAACAAACCATTTCGCACTAAACCAGAACTCCAAACTTTACAAAGATGTCCACAAAAAATCAAACCAGAAACCAAAACCCAACGAAAAGAATCAGGAAACGGTCCCACCTTTGGGATCTCCGAAGACCGGAACACGTGCACGGCAAGCAAGGCGCCGACGGCGATCGCCCCCACCGCATATGTCAGCGATTGCCGGAGTCGGCGAAGCCCTGCCGCCCTCATCCTCCTCTTCTCCATCTCCCTCTTCTTCTTCTTCTTCTTCTTCTTCTTCTTCTTGTTCTTTTCTTCGTCGTCGTCGTCGTCGTCGTGTAATAATAATGAAGCTTCGCGGAGGGCCGAGCAATAACTCCAGTACCAGCCGCGTATTTCCCAAAACACCCTGCCATTATTCCCATTATGGCCCTGCATTTCTGGAAATAGCTCTTGTGCGGAATCTTGGAATTTAGGGACAATATCCACCGTTCGGTTCGGTGAAAATTTCTGACGGTGATGATTATTCCGAAATGTCCACGTGGAATTCATTCATTGCGACCGTCAAGATTGGAATGGAATCTTATTTCGTTTTCTGTCTTTTTTTGGAATAAATCAATTTACAATTCAATTTAAAAAATTATACGTAACAATGTAGTAAAAAAAGAATATAATGAGTTATATGCAAATACGAAATGGTTCAAGAGTCTGTATGTTTGTATATCGTGTTGCGAATTTATATTCTTTAATTTGCAGGATTTACTGAATAAACGAGATAAAAAAGACTAAGAAAATATCTTGAAAAGATTTTAAAAGCGAAATGAGTTGTGTTTTGATTCCATGCAGAATCAAAACACAACTCATTCAATCATTAAAGCAAGAGCGCTTGATGTATCATGATTTTAATTAGATATTATGATCACTTGATGATCAATCCGAATTTTTGTCGACAACATTAGTCTTTATAGTTCGTTAGTTCCTAGAACACTAATTAATTTGATTAAGAGTATTGATGTAAAGCTGAAAGGTGCTAATTACAAAGTTTGACACTTTCTTCTTTTCTCAAAGAAGGAAGGATAATGCTGTATCATGTTACTTTCTCAAGCAAAGAATCGCATTCCTAATCACATTCTTAAGATGGTCCACAACCTGCTGCCTGCAATTGCAAATTATTTAAAAACATAAACCAATAATAATAATAATAATAATAATGTCCTTTCGTATTAAAATTTCTGAATTTTGAATTTCCATCCTTTCGAATTATTTCCACTATTTTGATGCTCGTAGCTCAATTTAGTTAATAGCACATATAAATGGTCAACTAAAGTAAACCTGCTATGCAGAACCAAGCCAACAATTTAATCAACATCATCGTGCTAAGGTCGAGATGCCTTTGTATTATGAGAAAGAGAAATGGAGCGATATTTTTTACCGGCTCATTTTTTCGAATAAGTAACAATTCAATATTTTCCATTAAGAACCAAACAAAGAAGATTTTAAGCTTTTATATTAATTTAATTAATAAAATTACATTAAAATAGAAAAAAAATTTAGATATTATAATTTAAAATTAGAATGAGATTTTTTATAAATTTTAAGAATAAAAAAGTGATTTTTTATTAATAATAATAAAGTAGATGATTTTCGATAAATTTATAATAGGATAAATAATTTTTTACTAAAAATTATAAATTTTAATCTATGTCAACGTGGTAACTTGGACTAAGGTATCCACTTAGCTTCTTCCATAATATACCTGATGTGCTTGATTGCATTTCTTTTAAATATGCAGTGATGAGCAAAATCGATAAATTATAAAGATTTTTTAATTTTTAGAATTAGAATCAGATTTTGATTTTTGAAAATCTTAGAATTGGAACTATATTAATTTAGATTGAGAATCGAAATTTAGGTTCTAACTCTAAACTAATTTTAAAGCAATTTTAAGATAAGTATGTCTCTTTCTTTAACTTTGAATTTTAAAATTTACACTTTACATTTTAATACTTTAAATTTTTAATATAATTTATAATTTCATTGAATATTACAAAGATATTAAAAATGTTATAAATATAAAATTAAAATTTAATATATATGTAAGATTTATATTATACACACACATACATATCTATAATATATTTATATATTTATTTAAAATTAGTGTAATTTTAATTTATTAATTTTTTATGCAGTGTAAAATTAAAACCGAAATCGATTTTATGGTTGTATGAAATTGATAACTAAAATATTGCCGATTTATTTTAAAAATTAAGTTTTAAAATATTTTTCAATCAGTGTAATATAATATACCCATTTTTTATCTTTTATTTTTTGATTTTGTTGTTACCCCAAAAAGCGAAGGACCGCGAAAAATTGGCACAAATTTCGATACCAAACCACCCTGATCAAGAACACAACCCATGCCTTGCGTTAGAAGCAAAACCCTAGATTTGATGCTCCAGCGTGTGTACAAAACCTATGCCTCGTTGCCTCTCTGTAGCTCTGATTCAGTGTACACATGTGGCATGCACGTGTAAATAATATGGGAAATATAGGGCACATTAATTATTAGCGAGGAAAAATCGGTGAGGGTTGTTGCTTCGTCGAGCTAATGTTGTTGTGACAGAACTTAATAAATTTTTTGGTACATGATGCCCAAATCAAAATCTGGTCAGTGCTTCACCTTGATACTAATAGCGTTGGCGGAATTTTTAATTACCCCCTGAAAGTTCCACTAATTAAATCGAACCTCTCCTTAAAATGTCATATGCATCCCATTTTCCAATGGAGTGGCTTGGCATCCAGAGCCATTTGAATTGCGATGCTCACTGAAAAAAAAAAAACGATTAACTAGTTGGCTGAGCAATAAATTATAGAGGTAATTAGCGTCCACCCCCTAATTAAGGCTACTTATGTATGTCTTCTAATTTTCGGAATTACTCACACTATCTTTTTTTTTAAAATATTTATCTACACCCTAATTATTATTTAATCAAAATTTTTTTAAAAAATTTCAATTTTACCCTCTGTTATTTTTATAATTAAACCCCTAAAAACTTATTATTTATTATTTAACTTTCGGATATTTGCAAATAACACCCTAAAATTATTTCGATTTACAAAAAAGATTTTCTCCCAAACCATTTACAAATAAATCCATAACATCTTGTTAATTATAAAAAGTCCAAAAATTTGTAAACAAGCGGCGAGCGACGACGGCAACGGCGGTGACAACGGCGAGGGTGGTGGCGCGTGAGCACAGACACTCGAGGTCGGCACGCAGGCGGTGACGCCAAAGGCCGACGGCGGGAGCGGACATTCGAGGCCAGCGCGCGGATGTGGACGCCGGCCAGCGAGGGTCCGACGAGGGTTCTATCTGTAAAATTTAGTTTTAAAATAAATAAAATTTGGACTTATTTTTAAATAAAAATATTCAAGGAGTCTATTTTTAAATATATAAATATTAAACTTATAATTTTAAATTTTAAGTTTTAAAACCTTTAATGTCTTTTTTGTAAAATTTTATTTAAAATATGATCAAAAATGTAGACTTATTTATAAATAAAAATATTGAAGGGGTCTATTTATAAATGTACAACATGAAAGTTGTAATTTTAAATTTTAAGTTTTCAAAACTTGAATGACTTATTCTTAAAATTTACTTATAAAATAAATAAAATTTAGACTTATTTATAAATAAAAATATTCAAGGAATCTATTTTTAAAATGTACAAATGTTAAATTTGTAATTGTAAATTTTAAGTTTGAAACTTTCAATGGCTTTTTTGTAAAATTTTATTTAAAACATGATAAAAATTTAGACTTATTGATAAATAAAAATAATCAAGGGATCTATTTGAAAATGTACAAACATGAAACTTGTAATTTTAAATTTTAAGTTTTCAAATTTTCAATGATTTGTATCTAAAATTTAGTTTTAAAATAAATAAAATTTGGACTTATTGATAAATAAAAATATTCAAGTGGTCTATTTTTAAATGTATAAATATTAAACTTGTAATTTTAAATTTTAAATTTTAAAACCTTCGATGTCTTTTTTGTAAAATTTAATTTTAAAAATGATTAAAATTTAGACTTATTTATAAATAAAAATATTCAAGGGGTCTATTTGTAAATGTACAAATATGAAACTTGTAATTTCAAATTTTAAGTTTTAAAATCTTCAATGTCTTTTTTGTAAAATTTTATTTAAAAAATAATAAAATTTGGACTTATTTATAAACAAATATGTTTTAGGGGTCTATTTATAAATGTACAAATATTAAACTTGTAATTTAAATCAAAAATTTAAACCTATTTTATTTTTTCAATTTAAATTTAATTATATTTAATTTTAAAAAATGAAATTGGAAGGAAAAATTGCAGTGACAAGGTCTCAGAATTCTTTGGTGTTGTTGTTGTATTATAATTGCAGCAAATATGATGTGTGTTATTATTGAGAAGATTAAAATCGTACAAGCACTTGATTCTAGGGATTGAATAACAATATATCATGCATCATCAATTTTCGGTAGATTGCTAGTGCCCTCCTTAGTACGAAAATATATTTTCAATGAGAAGGAAACAAGAAAATGACTATTAATTCTGCGAGAAACACCCTCACAAATCTTTCAGCACTGACAATTTATAAAATCAAAGCCAACAAATTGGATTGATGGGATGCACACATGGTAACCTTCCATAGAGAGAACTACATACTCAAATAAATAACCAATTTATTATAGTTATATATTATTGAAATGTTCAAAAATCTTCTCAAGATCCTCCTTACCGTTATCCTCTTATGCACAGGAAGGATAAAAAAATGTCATCTTCTTCTCTTGTGTATCATAGGCTGCTACCTGCAAGTATCAAATGACAAAATCATGTCATTACCTCTTGGTGAAGAGAACTATGACACAGCCAAATAGCCTTAGGATCTTACATAATTTAAGGAAACTATTTTGAAAAACCTAAAACGATAACAGTGAATCCAAGCTCAGATATGACGAACCCCAGAGGTCATAACCAAATGAATTCTGAGACCTAGTATCTACATAAAAATTGGAATGAAAAAAATAAATGACTTTATTAGATCATAGAAATTGCTAAATTTGCATCTAGATTAAAATGTCAAATTCCATTCTTACTTTCGAAGGTAGACGTTTTTCTCTGTTGAAATTGCAAAACTTGCAGCTTCAATGTCATCTATATTGACTGTAACATACTTTGGTAACCCTACATGCATACCTAATAAAAAGGAATAACTATTAAATAACCCCATATTGAGCAATCAATATAATATGAATATTAGAGTAATGAAGTGAAAGTGTCAGTAGAATTTAAGCAATTATCAAATAAAAGTTGAAAAATCACAACATTACAATTCAAAAATCACATTGAGGACATCATTCAATATCTAATGAACTTTCTGCAAAAAAATACAGTGACATTTATTAATATATTATTTCAAAATTACATAAAATAAGAAAAAAATTGTCAATTTTTTTAAAGAAAAACTCACATGGTAAATGCATACTAAAATCTAAAGTCATCATGGTAGACCTTTCCCTTCCTCTTCCCTTACCACGTCCTCTTACATATTGGTTTTCCACTGATTGTTGATTACTACTAGATCCAGAAGCTTCAATTTATTGTTGTAGTCCAAGAGACACTTTACACGCTCTCTTATTGTGCCCCACCTGACCACATCTACTGCAAGTATATATCGCTCTACTTGATATTTTCATTGGATCCTTAATCCTTTTCTTCTTAGGCCTACCAGATTGTCTTCTTAAACGTGGAGAAAGCACTTGCAGAGCATTTGGCACAGACACCCAAAGTTGCTTGCTTGGCAATGGAGTGACAGAAACATCATATATTCTTTTGTATATCTCCAAAGTGTAGTAGTCATCAACAAAATCAATTAGATCAAGCCGAATATCAAGGAGAGCAACAATACTATGAACGCAAGACACTCCTGTCAGCTGTCACTGCCTACAATCACAAATCCTCTGCTTTATGTCCACAATCCATCGACCTGTAGGATCACTGACATTTGAAATATCATCAGAAGACCTCCAAATATGGTATCCGCCACATACCTGTGAAACTTTCCTAATAAAAGCTTCTATTCTTGGCACTAGTTTGTTAGACCAGTAGGATCCTTCATTTTTTCTTATGGCAAATTTTACCATTATCTTTTGTCTAATGAAATCAAGTAATTCAAGAAAGGGAAGCTCCCCGCTATCCTGAATGAAATTGTTAAATGACTCAGAAATATTGTTAGTCACATAATGACATTTCACTGAATGATCAAAATGACTTCTATTCCATGCAAAATCATTTATTTCTTTCATGTACTGCCAAACTGGTATAGATAGTTGTTTAATTCTCTCCATGTACTTGATGAATTTAGTAGGTAAAAATGTATTTAAAGTATTAAAAACCAAATTTTCTAACCTTTTCCCAGAGTATGATCTTTTGAAGTTTACAATCGCATGTCTTATACAAGCTCTATGCTCAGCATGTAGGAAAATATTTTTCACAGCATCAGAAAGACTCTTCTGTCTATCTGAAATAATAGCCAAGTTATCCAAATTTTCGATAACATGTTGCAAGTTATATACAAACCATAACGAAGATTGATATGTTTCTGCTTCTGTAACTGTAACTGAAACTAGGTTATTTTTTCCGTCAATTCCATAAGCTGAAAGCAATATGCCTTTATATTTGCTTTTCAAGAAGCATCCATCAACTCCCAGTATAGGTCTGCATCCAGTAAGAAATGCTCTCCTACGAGCATGTAGTGAAAGAAAATATCTTTGAAAATACATATCTAGACATTGAGTAAAGTGCACAATATTATCAGGATTCCTCCTCTCCAACTCTGTTTTTAGCGAATGAAACAAATTAAACGATTCTTCTTCATTTCCATGAATAACACTGTAAGCATAGTCTTTTCCCCTTCATGCCTGCATAAAAGTCAACTTAAAACTGTATTTATCATTCATCATATTTTTTATTTGCTTGACTGTGATTTTCTTGTCAACATACATCCAATGCAAAACTTGGTTGCTTACCCATTCATCACTTGCCATTTTGTTTCCAAAAGTATTGACAGCAATACAAGTATGAACTGGTTTCATTTTTCTTATCTAAAAACCTGAACCATCAAATCTCTCTGAAGCATAAAGCCTCCATGGGCAATTCGCAGAAGCACATCTGACTATTACTCTGTTACATTCATTTTTCACAAACAAAGGCTGAAATCTGTGTACAATACAGTACTATTTAAGAGTCATTCTAAATGCATATACATCCTCAAATATATCTCCTTTTTTTAAAACATTATCATTCAAATTATCTTCAAGTAAATGTAGTAGATCATCTTCCGCTCTATCTTCTACTCCTTCTTCTTCGTCTTGTCTTATATCCTTTTCCTCCTGCTCAGCCACTAACTCATCATTATCATCCTCCTCCTCCTCATCTTCATCATCATTAGAAAAAAAATTCAGACTGTGAAAACCAGAATCAGAAAGACAAACATCTAAATCTGAGTCAATATACTCATCTATTTGCACACTGTGATACTCAGAAGATTCTCCTGACATAAATTTCCTTTGACCATACTGTGATGTGCCAAATGTAGGAGTCAAAGGAGTCAGCCTTGGTGCAGACACCGCTAATAAGGGATCGCCTATGTCCTCCATAATATATAGATATTGCGGTACTTCAAATCTTGAATCACTGTCCACATTGCTTCCAGCTGAATTTCATTATTGATTGACATATAAGTTGGAGGAGTGCTATTTGGAAATAAATACTTGATCACAAGTAACTCATTTGTCCTTACTTTGACCAATTTACAAGCTTCAGTCCATAACTCTATAAATGTGTATTTCTTTGTATCAACTAATAAGGACTTCTGTCTATCAAATACATATTTTCTTCTTTGAGTATGTTCTACTTTCTTACAATATTCTCCATAATGGAATACTAATCGTACAAGATTCTCCGAATCAGACATATATAAATACACAACATCAAAAATTAGATAGAGAAAACAGATAGAGGATTGTGGAGGATCGGAGGTGGTGTAAGACAGTCAGGTTGGGTGGGGGTGGTTCGCGCAGTCAGGCAGGCGAGGGCGGGTGCGAGGGAGGCGGAGGTCGTCGGCTGTGGGGGGTTGAGGCAGTGAGGCAGTCGGGAGGGGGAGGGTTTTGGAGGCCATCTAGGGGCGGGGGCGGTGGGTCTGAGGTAGTCGGGCGAGAAAGCGGGGGGGGGGGGCACAGGTTTGAGGCCATCGGGCAGCGGGAGGCTCGCAGACCACCTGGCCTCGGGCGTCCACGCCAGTGCGCCATCGCGCCGGCCACTGAGAGCCACCACCCGGCCTTCTTCTTCACACATCCTCGCCGACCTCGGTCGCGAAGGGAGGAGGGGCGGCTCCCAGACACCGGCGCGAGGGCGCATGGCACGCACGCCCGAGACCACCACCCGACCTCGATCATCTGTGCCCGTGGGCCATCGCGCCAGCCTCTGAGAGCCGCCACCCCCTCTTCCATCAGGCATCCTCACCGGCCTCGGACGCGAAGGAAGGAGGGGGGGGGTGCTTACCGAGGACAAAGGAGGCCAATCTGCTTGCGGGCTGCAGCGACAGGACGGTGATCTTCTCGTCAACGGGGCAGCGACAGCGCGAGGGGCGGGGGGCAGCGGCTGCGCGGGGGAGCGGCAAAGCGGCGGCGTGAGGGCAAAGCAAAGTTAGGGCTACAGTGCAATGGTGCGGAATTTATCTGAAAATTTCGGGGGGGGGGGGGGGGGGGGGGGGGGGGTTTTTGTAAATCGGAATAATTTCGGAGTGTTATTTGCAAATATCCGAAAGTTAAATAATAAATAATAAGTTTTTAGAAGTTTAATTATAAAAATAACGGAGGGTAAAATTGAAATTTTTGAAAAAAATTTTGATTACATAACAATCACGGGGGTGTAGGTAAATATTTTGAAAAGAGGGGTGGTGTGGGTAATTCTGGAAATTACGCGGGCGAGGGGAGGGGTGTTACATAATTAACCCTAATTATGGGGGGTTGTACGTAATTACCCCTAAATTATAACGATATTTAATCACATGAATTTTTAAAATTGTATGGTCCTATTTGACTATGAGTAGTGTTGCAACCCCTTAATTTCGAGTTAAAATCAGCCTTGTCTTTTTTCCATCTGATCTGCAACCTGTATGCATAACATTGTTGGTTGCCTCTTTGGACGAGCTCGGGAGAAGAACTTCTAATATTTAAATCAAGCATTTTTCTTGTGATTAAAGGAGAAAAAAAGAGTTTGAAGTTTCAGAAAAGATGAAAAAAATGATCTAGGTGTAAGTGTTGGGGAAAAAGTGGAGAAGAGAGAGATCCCCTTTTTTCTTAGCCCGCATCCCCTAATGTACATTTTGAACTTTGAGTTAGAGATTACTTGATCCTGATTTTCTAAAGGATTGACCTCAAAGTGATTCTAAAATTTTATCCGGGTTTTCATACTATATTGCAGCTATTTATTATCATTTAATTAAGAGGTGGAGCAAAATATTGTTATCACAATAAAATTTGTTGCGCGAAATATCAATGTCCATCATAATTCACAATATAAAAGAAAAAAAAGAGAAAAAATAACACAAAAGATTTACGTGATTTGGTTTATAACCAACTTCACGGGCAAAGACGATTCGAAAGATATTATATTGATAATAAAGAAGAGGAGATTACAATGATGGAGACGAAACTCCAATATCATCAATTCTCACAGGAGACTAACTAGTACATCCATCACAAGATATTTTGAGAGTTTTGGTTTATATTTTTCTATCTCACTATATTCTGAAACCCTTAGATGAATAGGATATTTATAGAGGTAGCCTAACTAAGTTTAAATCAAAGTAGGAGATTGACTCAAATAAGGATCCTATTAATCCAAGTCTTCTAGTAGAAGACAAATTCAAAGAAGTATTAGGCCCACTAAATCACTTCTTAATATGAATCCTAATTTAATTAGAACTCTCCGAAAAATCCAGATTCGAGACACGATTAAGTCAACAATCTTCACCTTCGCTCGAGTCTTCTTCTTCATTGAATTTGAATTTTCAACATATACCTTCATCATTGCCCTATAGGACAGGATCAATGACCTTAAATATTGATCAAGTTCAAGCAAAGCTTGAAAGTTTAAACTTATCAATCGAAATCACCTTCGTCAACATATCTACATGGTTTCTTAAAATATGAATATTTTGTAATGAAATCTCGTCATCTTCAACAATGTCCCAAATAAAGTAAAATCAGACATCTATGTACTTTGATCTAGCATGGTATATTTGGTTCTTCGTAAGGTGTATGATGTTTTGATTATCGCAAAAAATAGAAATAACACATTGAAAAAAATCAACTTCACTTGCCAAACCTTTTAACCATAGAGCTTCTTTGACTACTTCTATAGCTGTCATATACTCAGACTATATTGTAGATAATGTCACAGTTAATTATAAGGTACACCTTCAACTAATAAGATCATCACAAAGAGTAAAAAGATAACCAGTGAAGCATCGCTATCGATCAAGGTCTTCAATATAGTCTAAATCAACATAATCAATCATTTTGGCCTCTTGAAATGTATTCCTATTGAAACATAAATCAATATTTAAGAGTATCTTTGATATATCTTAATAACTACTTCACAACTTGTCAATGCTATTTTTCTGAATTTGCCAAGTAACGACTAACAATGTTAACTGTTTGTGCAATATTAGGTCTTATGCATACCATAGCATACATTAAACTTTCAACAGCACTTGAGAATAGAATATTCTCCATATATGGATACTCCTCATTTGTAGAAGAACATAGTTGAGCTGGAAGCCTATGTGAGATGCCAAAAAAGTACTAATGGGTTTTGAATTTTGCATACCAAAAAGAGAAATAATCTTTTTGGGATACTTGCTCTGTTTGAGCCATAACTTATCATATTTTCGATTAGGATCAATCTTCATGTCGAGAATCTTCCTTGTAGTCTCTAAATCTTTCATCTCAAATTTCTTTTTTATTTTAAGTTTTAGATTATTAAGTAGAAATATGGTTTAAGTAACAATAATCATATCATCAACATAAAGAAGTAATATAATGAATGAATTATTAGTATGCATTTTAAAATAAACATAGCAATCATGTTTGCAATGGATAAAACCTCATCCCAACATAAAACTATCAAACCTTTTATACCATTGCCTTAGAGATTGTTTCAAATCATAAAGTGATTTGTTCAATTTATAGGCATAAATTTTTTTGTCTTCTTGGATTAACCTTTCACACTGTTGCATAAAAATCTGCTCTTCTAATTCTCTATGTAGAAAGACGATTTTGAAATTAAGCTATTCTAAGTCAAAATTATGAAAAATAACTAAAGCAAATAAAAAAATAATAAATGTGTATTTAACCACATGAGAGAAAATTTCATTAAAGTCAACACCCTCTTTTTATGAATATTCTTTTACAACTAAACGAATCTTGAATTTAACATCATCTATCTCAGAAAAATCTTTTTTCTTTTGAATATGCACTTACAACTAATTGCTCTTTTACCTTCTGGTAATTTTACCAAGTCCTAAGTATAGTTCTTTTAAAGGGAATCCATCTCTTCATTCATAGTAACTACCACTGAAGAGAATTTTTATCCTGCATTACTTTTTTATAAGAAAAAGGATCACCATTATGGGCAAATAAAGTAAAGACTACGATATCCTCAAAACCATACCTTTTTTTTATATTGGCACGCTCTGAATATCTTTTTGTAAAGAAACTACATGTTCCACCTCCACTTACATTATATCACTGAGATCTTTCTTGAGAGATTTTAACATGGCATTTTTATCAAACACTACATCTCTCTCAACAATTACATTAGAAATAGTAAGATCCCACAAACGATAATCCTTAACATCTTTAGCATAACTAAGAAAAATATACTTTTTGAAATATGTATCTAACTTATCCTTGATGACATGCACACAAGCAAAGCAAGCAAAAATTTTTAAAGAAGAATAGTTTGCAGATTCACTAGTCTCTATATCTCTTCAAGAGTTTTGTAAGTAATGGTTATATGAGGAGAGTCATTCATAATAAAACACACTGTGTTGATTGCTTCTATCCATAAATTCTTGTCAAGATTAGTTACACTAAGCATACTATGTACTTTCTCAAATAAAGTTTTGTTTATTTTTTCAGCCACACTATTCTATTGAGGTTTTTCTGGAATGGTAAAATGGCATTCGATACCTTCATCTTCACAAAATTTGAGAATGTCTATTGATTTGTACTTTCCGCTATTATCACTTCTGAAGTATTTAATTTTTTCTGTCAATTCTTTTTTTAACCGAAATTTTTCACTGCTTGAAAAATAGAAAACACTTCGGTTTTGTGATGCAAAAAAATAAATCCATACTTTTCTGAAAAAATTATTAATAAAACTAACAAAATAATGAGCACCAAATTTTGATGAAATAAGATAGTACCATACATCAGAATGAATATAATCAATTAAACATTTAGTATAATGAGTACTGATGTTAAACTTTACCTTGGATTGTTTACCATAGAGATGATATTTATAAAAATTTAATTTGCATGAGTTGAAACCTTTCAATAATTTTCTTTTGTTGAGCTCAATCAAACATTACTCACTCATATGACAAAAACGCTTATGCCATAGGTGGGTAACATCAAAAGAAATCTAAGAAATTATCATTCCATCTTCAACGATTTTTCCTACTAATTCATACAAATTTTCATATTTTAGGCCCTTCATCACTATCAATAAGCCTTTAGCAAGCTTAAAAACTTCACCTTCAGTAGAATACTTACAACCAGCATAATCCAAGACACCCAAAAAAATTAAATTTTTTTTCACATCAGGAAGATGCCTAATATCAATAAGAGTTCTAATAATATTATCAAATATCTTAATTTTGATTGTTCCACTTTCGATAATTTTGTATGAACTATTATTACCTGTTAAAACTAAATCACGATTATAAAACTTGTAATCTTCAAACCAATCCTTATTCGGACACATGTGGTAAAAACAACCAGAATAAAAAATTCAAGTATCATGGTAATGATCAAAATCAAAACTAATAGAAAGAATATAATCATAATTATCATCAAAACTCCCTTTAGGAACTAACACTTATTTTTTGGCTTACTCTTTAGACTGAAATTCTTTCTCTTTTTTGCTTTAAGCTTCCAATACTCTTCAATTACATGTCTTATCTTCTTACAATACCTGCAATTCTTTTCTTTGGATTTAGATCTAGAACGGCCTAATTTTGATCTTTCTTTGGTACGACCTTTGACAATCAATGCTTCTAAGTGTGACTCATTCCCTGAAATCTTTTACAAATATTCATTAGATAGAAAGGTAGGAGAAATATCGTAAAATTTTAAATTTTTACCATACATGAGAGTTATTTTCAGATTCTCAAGAAAAGGGGGTAGATGAGATACTAGTTAATTTTAACATTAATACTTAATAATTGAGATACTAGTTTATTAAAAATATTAAGATGATCAACTATATTCGTATCTTTTTTCATTCAAAAATTGATGAGCTTCTGCTTTAAGTAAATTCGGTTTGAAATAGACTTACACATATATTGTTTCTCCAACTTTTTTCATAGCTTTAAAGGTGATGTTTCACCAAGAAATGAATAGAGTATCTCATCGATGAGACTGAGAATGATAGTGCTATGTGTACTAGTTTTGTGGTTCTCCTAGACACTTTCGATGATATATTTGGGCTTAATATCCTCCAATGTGCTTCTCAACCCTTGTTGAGTAAGGATTGAACGAACTCTTACCTGTCAAACAGAAAACTCTTGTTTTTCATTGAATTTCTCTATATCGAACTTCGTAATTGACATATTAAACCAAGCTCTAATATCAACTTATTGCACGAAATATTGATATCCATCACAATTCACAATAAAAAAGAAGAAAAGAAAAGAGGAAAGATAGTACACAAGAAATTTATGTGGTTCAATATACAACCTACTCTATGGATAAAGACGATCCGGAGGATATTGTATTGACGAAAAAGAAAAGAATATTATAATGATTGAGACGAAACTCCAATATCACGAACTCTCACAAGAGATTAACTAGATTAATTATCACAAGACATTTTCAGAGTATTGTCTCAAATAAGGAAACTAACTATATATCTCTATCTCACTATATTTTGAAACCCTTAGATAAATAAGATATTTATAGAAATAGTTTAACTAAGTTTGAGTCAAATAAGGATCTTATTAATTCAAGTCTTCTGGTAAGAGATAAATTTAAAGAAGGATTAAACTCACTAAATCACTTCTTAATATGAATCCTAATTAATTAGGACTCTATAAAAAATTTGGATTCGAGACACAATTAAATTAACAGAAATTCACCTTTTTAAACGGTCATGTTGGCATGACAAATCGAGCTATTAAATTTTGATAAGATTTACGCTTCGACTCCTCTCTATTGAAGTAATGGTCCGAGTAGTGCTAGTGCAGAAAAAAGATAACACTCTTAAGACAATAATAAGGTCCATCTTAAAAAAGTCACGTTGGCATCATAACAAATCAAACTATTATATTTTAATAAAATTCACGCTTCGATTTCTCTCCATTAAAATAATGGTCTAAATAGTGCTAGCGTACAGAAAAAGACAACACCCATAAGACAATACTAGGCTCTGTTTGGTTTAGGATCAGAATTAGGATCAGCCCATTTGAGAAAAAAAATTTTATATAAAATTAATATTACTTATTTTACACTGCTATTAAATTAAATTATTATAAAAAATTAAATAGTTTTTCCAACTTTAAATAATTGAGACGTTAATTTTGATAAAAAAAATATTAGTTTACAAAAGTAGTTCACTAGTATTGATTTTGATCCTGATTCTGATCTCAAACTATACGGTAGTCTTAATCATCACTTGGACTTATTCGAGTGGTAAAAATGTAATCTCTTGATTTGAATTTAATCTTAGTACATCGATAGTGGGTGCTCGGTTTTGATAGCTTGATTTCGGGGACTCAATTTTTGTTTGCAAT
Source organism: Trichopus zeylanicus subsp. travancoricus (assembly GCA_005019695.1). Taxonomy (NCBI): domain Eukaryota; kingdom Viridiplantae; phylum Streptophyta; class Magnoliopsida; order Dioscoreales; family Dioscoreaceae; genus Trichopus; species Trichopus zeylanicus. The sequence continues at coordinate 263,739 of RXID01014476.1, read as the reverse complement.
ACATAGACTCATCATAACACATTAGGTAGATTTCGTCGTAAGAATTTAAAATATATTTGAATGAATTTGTGATTAGTTATATGACTATTGCATGATGTTCAAACTACTAATTTTAATTGGAATGTGCCCCATGTAATTGAGGATGTATTTGATTAACTTCAAAAGTGCCAGAAATAGTGAAGGGAGAGTTTTTTTGAATCATTTCATGGTAATTATATTTAACAATTTCTCGAGCTTTCGGGCCGACGCAAGGAGTTCTAAAACTTATGCTAATTCCACCGATCGCGATAATTTGATTTCCAAGTTTTGAGAAAAGTGACGGAAACATGTTTTCAATGGGCTAGCATGCAATTCCTTTTATTTATGGGGGGCTGTAGGGAATAATCCCCACAATAACAGCCACACCAGTAGAACACCTACATTTGCTAATCTTCTTTATTAAAATCACAGACTGTGGGATTAACTACGATATCTGAGTGGTCAACATTCAACATGATCTCCCATGCATCATCAGCTACCTCAGCAGTGCACTATTCATTTACTAAAAATTTATAAAAACCATAAATCTGGTCGGGTTGACTAGTCGACTTGATTGGTTATAAGACTTGGCAGTTGGGGGTCAAACAAGGCAAGACGTGTGTTGGGAAAAGAAATAGTATCCAAATTGGTCTATTTGATTGGATCCATTTGGAGTGGAATGTGGCAGGTATTGAGTTGCTTTCCATCACCTCACATCGCTAGTAAGGTATCAGCGCACCATCCGTCCGTATCCCGGAAACTCTTTTAAGCCGCGTTTAGATAATTATTTAATCTGAAATTAAAAAATTAATCAATTTTAGTATTTCCGAAAAACTAAGAAAATTATTAAAATTATTCTATTTCAGTATTTAGATAAATATTTTTTAAATAAAATTAGAAATTAATTAATTTTCTTAATTTTAAAAATATATTAAATTTGATACAAAATATAAAAAAAATAAATATAATTTATAAAACTAAAAGATAAGAATATTTTTTTAAAAAGTATAAATTACCTTATAGTAATAGAAAATATAATAGATTAATATTAGAAAATATTAAGTTAATTAAAATTATATAAATTTAAAATGACCAAAATAAAAAATTCTATATTATAATATTTTCATTTACCCAGTTTTTTTATATTTTAATCGTTAATTATATTAGTAATTTGTTTCTTTAAATAGTTTTTGCTCCGTCATAGATATATCATGTTCAATAGTAATTAGTACAAATACTAAAACCAATTAAATAGAATTTACAACCATAACATAATAACTTGTTTGAAAATAAATACGGTTTATTTATAAGTAAATAGAATAAATAATAGATTTAGTATAAAAAATACTAAGTTCAATTCAAAATTAATATAAATTTGAAAAATGTGGCCCCAAACAATGCCAAGTTCTATAATTATAATATAATTACTTTAGGATTTATTTAATATATTTTTCTTGTTAAATAATTTGATAAACATAAAATACATATTTTCTTAGAAATATAATTTATTATTTCAAAAATTAATATAATTATTATAATGGCCCATAAATGGAGAATTATATAAATATAATAAAATTAATTCAAGATTTATTTATTATATTTTAACTACCAAGTTAAATAATTTGATAAACTTAAAAATTATATTTTTAAAAAATTAATTTATTTTTAGTTAAACAAATATTTTAAAATTAAAACAAGTAAATTGATTTAAAAAATAAAAAATTTTAAAAATGACCTAAATATTATATAAATTCATCATTTAATTTGTCGGTCCTACCACAATTCCTAAGAATTTGATAAATTCCTCTCAAAATTTTCGAAATTTAAAACCAAAATTAGAAAAGAATAGAAATTGTCTAATTTCCTGAATTTCGGATTTTATAATTCAACCAAACACCGGAATTAAAAAATTAAACTTTTAATTCTTCCAATTCCTTTAATTTCAAGACTTTAGAATTCACCCAAACAAATCCTAATTGTTGGGAGATATTGGAATTCATGAGTTCCATGAAATCCAATAAAAAAAAGGGAGTTTCTATGAGTTTTCCGTTTTTGTTGCTTCAATTGAGGTATGCCTCTCAATCATTTTCAATTGTTAGTTCATATTGTTATAAAAAATTCATTTCTTTTGGTCCTTACATTGCACCTAAACATGCCACGCCCTAATCTAATTCCTATTTTTTACTTAGATTATTGTCCAAATATTACAAATAAGTATTAAGCATTATTAACCATATAAAAAAGTGATTAATATTTTATTAATATTAAGATTATTATTTGTTATATATGATAATGACATATCTCAATAATATCAAGATTATTTTTTGTATATAATAAGTAGTGATTAGCATTTCATAATTTATGATATCATGATTTATAAAATTTTTAAGAAGACACGAGTATAAGTGTCTCAAAAAATTAAAATTCATTATTTCTCATGATATCATAGAGTATCTTCAGTAGTTAAGTTCTTATTTTCACCTATCTCTCCAATTTTTTTCCCTCGTCGTCTCTTCTTTTCCAAACTACCATAGTCCTTACAACCATTGTTGAGGCATTGTCAACTCAGACTCAGACAACACCAACATTTTATTGATCGTTATTTGACTAAATGGTCCAAATTGTATGGTTTGGAAAACTCATTTTATTTCTTATCTTTAAACAAACAAGCTTCTTAATATTTTCAAAGGTTCAACTCTCTCTCTTCCATCCATTGTTGTAAGAGACAATGATTTCAACAACGCATAAGTACGCGTTCCCAACTTGGTATACCAAAAGTGGGTCCTTCGTGATCAACTAGCCTTAGGTCAGATCTTAAGTAATATTTCGAGATAATTATCACACAAGTTGCTCATGTGAGCACAAACCATGAGGTATAACAGTTAGGGATGAGCAAAATTGGTTAACCGAACCGGTTTTGTTCATTTTGAAACCGGAACCGGATTTCGATTCTTAAAAAATTAAGAACCAGAACCGTACCGATTTAGATAAAGAACCGATTTTTCGGTTCCGGTTCTAAACCGATTCTAAACCGGTTCTAAAACCGATATACTGATTTTAAATTATGAATTTCCTGTGGCAATAATATTGTAATAGCAAGTTAGCAACCATTGTTTTTTACCAAAAAATAAAGAAATAATATTGAATTGCAAGTAAATACAACTGCTGAGCTTTTACAAGTTACAACAATTCAAATGGTTTCTTAAAAACTTAAGAAACAAGATCACCAAAATAGAAGCAAATCAAGCAATAATAGTATGCAGTATGCACTTATGCAGTGGCAGTGCAACAGACCAACAGGCAGCAGTAGCCAGTAGTAGACCAATAGTATGCATATTCTTGCAAAAAAAGAGCTTAGACTACTGCTGCTAGTCTACTACTAGCACTATAAAGGCATAAATTAAGGTATAATAATATCAACAGTTTCTGGCTTAGAGTCACCAAGAACATAATCTCTCTATCCGGATGAGATAGGCTATGCAGTGCAGCTGCTGCAGCAGACCAGCAGCCAGGCACCAGGCAGCAGTAGTAGACCAGCAGTATGCACTTATGCAGTGCAGCAAACCAGTAGGCAGCAGTAGTAGACCAACACTAGCAGTATGTACTTATGCAGTGCAGCAGACCGATAGACAGCAGTAGTAGACCAGCACTAGCAATATGCACTTATGCAGTGCAGCAGACCAGCATGCAACAGGCAGTAGTGTAGTAGACTAGTAGGTAGCAGACAATAGGCACCATGTTCAGTAGTGCAGCAGACCAGCAGCCAGCAGGCACCATGGACCTTCTCTTCAGTGATGAGATGCCATCAATCCATGTTATACAGAAAAAGATATATATACCTGAAGAAATCAACAGTTTGAGAATACTAGTCAGATCCCTATTTACTGGCAGATTCATAGAAATGCAGATAAATTTTGTTTAGATAGTTTCATATCTGTTTCTGAAGTTGAGGCAGTATCAGAGGGATTATGCAGTGTAGCAGACTAACAGCAGTAGATCATTCTTCCCATGACTTGAGATGTCTTCACTTTGTCCTCTTTTCTTTCTTGCATTTGCTCTTTCAATTGGCTTAGCAGAATAGCAGTTAGCATTCAATATGTGTAAGTTTGACAATAATTTTGTAATCAAAATCAACAGTTAGAGAATAGAGATTAGAGAATACAGATAAATAAACCAATGAACCATGCTGGCAAAAGCAAGAATATAGTGCCCACTGCCCACTTGTCCAGCATACATCTTTGCTGGCATTAGCAGATTCATAGGAAATGGCATCAAGAAAGAAAACTAATCATCAATTGAGATTATTATTTCCATTTTGCTCGTCATTTCTGCAATTATAAAGATAAAACATGTGAAATATATAGCATAAATATTAAAATCAATAATTAATTTCTACAAAAATAATACAATGAATAAGTAATTTTTACCTGCAGATATTGTTTTAATTTTCTCAAGTGTCTCCTCAATATTAATAGGAGAACTAGAAGAACGCAACCAAACTCGTGTACAAATAAAAGCTTCCACCATTTTTGCAGATAGAGAACTTCGAAATTGATCAAGAACTCGACCTCGTATACTAAAAGCTGACTCCGAAGCAACGGTAGATATGGGCATAGCAAGTACATCTTTAGCCATCATGGAAAGAATTGGATACCTACCACTGTTTGCTTTCCACCACAAAAGAATATTAAAATCTTCTGCCTCATCTTCACGTTCCTCCTCCAAATACTTATTTAATTCTGTTTTGCACGTGGAAGTCTTTTGTTTTGCTTTTGTTTTTCTCAATTCATCTTGAACTACCTGAAGTACATCAAGATTACTTGTTCCAGTAGCATTCCTTTCTTTTATCTATTCAACTCCTGCAACAATATGGAAAGAAGAAGATGACTTTTTCATAGATAAATATTCTTGAAAAAGTCTATCCAAAACATTCTTCACTTTACCCTTCAACTCACCGACTTTTTCATTCTCATAACTTTCCTCAATCATCCAATCTACACTCTCCAACTTTAGCCTAAGATCAAGCACAGAAGAAATAAATAGCACAATATTAAGCTTTTCAATATTTGCCCAATATTTATCATATTTGGTCTTCATCTTAAAAGTCATAGTACTTAAGCAGAAGTCATCTGATTCAGAAAATTTCTTGATCATTATGCCAATTCCATACATGCTTTGCATATATATATTTCCTGTAACATAAGAAGAACCAGATATGTTTAAGGTAACATCATAAAACACTTGCAAAAAAGATAATAAAGCTCAAGCAACATCCCAATCTGCATGTGTTGGTGAGCCCTATGACTTTCCCTTCATTAGCTCCTCTGCATATTTGGAATCTTGGATCTCCAATAATTCAAAAGCTTTCTAAAATTTCAAAGCAACATCAAACATTAGATATGTAGAGTTCCATCTGGTTTCAACATCAAGACAAATCAGACTTTTGCATTCTATTTTTTCTTGCTCCACACAAAGCTTGAACCTCTGTGCTCTTGCTGGTGATGATCTCACATATTTAACTGTAGCCCGAATTCTAGCAATAGAGTCATTTGAATCTTTAAGTCCTTCATTAACAATTAGACTCAGGAGATGTGCACAGCATCTGACATGCAAATACTCACCATTAAGTACATGACCTTTCCAGCTATCAAGCCTCTCCCTCAGGTACTGAACTCTAACATCATTAGAAGATGTATTATCTATAGTAACTGTGAAGACCTTATCTATGCTCCAATCAAGTAAGCACAATTCCAATGTTTTACGAATTACCATACCAGCATGACTTGAAACAGAACAAAAATTTAAAATTTTTTTTAAGCTTCCAATCATCATTAATATAGTGAGCAGTCACACTCATGTAGCCCAAGTTTTGGCATGATGTCCAACAATCAGTTGTGATACTCACTCTTTGCTTTAACTTGCTAAAAAAATATTTTAATTCTTTCTTTTCCTCCAGAAATATTTTGAAACAATCTCTAGCAATAGTAAATCGAGAAGGAACATCAAATTTAGGTTGCAATGTAGAGATATAGAACTTAAACCCTTCACATTCAACATGTTTGAAAGACAGTTCATCAAGAATCAAATATTTGGCTAATGCAATTCCATATGCTTCTTGATTAAAATTTCATGTAACAAGTGTGCGAGCTTGAGCGCCAGTGCCAGTGCCAATGTCACTGTCATCACTAACTGATTGAAAGGCTAAAGTTTTTTATTTTTTTCACCTTCATGTTTGGAGGATAATCTCTACATCTACTTAAGTGAGTACTTAAACCACTTGTTCCATAACTAGAAGGGTATGAAAGGAGACTTCCACAGTAATTACATTGGGTTTTATCCTTATGACCATCTTCACTGGAATCTAGTTTAGAAAAATGGTCCCACACCCACAAACTATTTTTTCTCACTTTCCAAGCTTTCTGATTTGTTTTATTTATTCTTGAAGTTACATCTTGAGCTTCACTAGCCTTCTCAGTGTTCTCACCAACATTTTGGTTTTGACATAAATATTTTATATTTGAAGCATTCATACTTGTATTTTTATTAGTGATTTCTCTGCGAAAATTCATCTAAAATAGAAGAAAGAAGATATATGACCAACAGACCAAGCAATCAAGCATGCAAGTAATATTGTCCCTAGTAGAACTACAGGAAAGACTAATCCAACATGAAATTCTAAGAAATGGAAAAGCGCAATACCTATTATGGTATTACCTAATTCACAGAATTGGGTCAATTAGCACAATCAGCCACGTCACAGTAGGAAAATCACCCGAACAAGTTGAAATTCAACTCACAGTCCCAAAATTTCTGAGAAAACTCTGAAAAAATAGAACACAACATCAGTAAAAATAAAAAATCATAGAAAAGCTGGTACTTGAGAAAGAGGGCATACCAGAGTAGATCGCTGCTCTGGTGACTGGCAATATCGCTGCTCTGACGATGTCGCTTCTCTAGCGATGTCACTGCTCTAGCGATGTTGCTGTTCTGGTGATGTCGCTGCTCTGGCGATGGACGAAGGCAAATCAAAGCAAGTGGCAATGAGATCGGAGATGCAGAGACCTAGGGTTAGGGTTTTGAACTCTCGACCTTTGAGAATGAGAAGAGAAATTAGAGCAAAAGGCACGGCGGGTGGCGACCGGCGAGATCGAAGATGCAGGGACCTAGATCTAGAGTTTGAGCCTTTCACAGTGAGAAATCGAAGCACGAGACAGCCATATCGAAGATGCAGGGACCTAGATCTAGGGTTTGAGCCTTTGAGAATGAGAAATAAGAGCAAGAGGCGACGAGATCAGAGACGCAGGGACCTAGGGTTAGGGTTTTGAACTCTCGACCTTTGAGAATAAGAAGAGAAAACGGAGCAAAAGACGCGGCGGGCGGTGACCGGCGAGATCAGAGATGCAGGGACCTAGATCTAGGGTTTGAGTCTTTGACAATGAGAAATCAGAGTACGAGATGGCCAGATCGGAGATGCAGAGGCCTAAATCTAAGGTTTGAGACTTTGAGAATGAGAAATCAGAGAAAGAGACGACAAGATCGGAGACGCACGAACTTAGGGTTAGGGTTTTGAACTCTCGACCTTTGAGAATGAGAAGAGAAAACAGAGAAAAAGGCGCGGCGGGCGGCGACCGGCGAGATCGGAGATGTAGGGACCCAGATCTAGGGTTTGAGACTTTGAGAATAAGAAATCGGAGCAAATGACAGCCTGACAATGACGGGCGAGGGCTAGGGCGAGGCGGCGTCGCTGCGTGTGCAGGGTCGAGGGTGAGAGCGTGGCGGCGTCACTGCGCGTGCGGTGTGGAGGGCGAGAGCGTGGCGGTGTCGCTGCGAGTGTGGGGTCGAGGGCGAGAGCGAGGCGGCGGTGCTGCAAGTGAGTAATTAGGATTAAGGTTTCAGCTGAAGACTTATATATAGAGGTAAAACCGGTACGGTTCCGGTTCACCGATTTTTCAGATAATGTGGAGCCGGAACCGGAACCGGTTTTCCGATTCTGTTAAATTTTAGAATCGGAACCGTACCGGGTTGATCTGAGAACCAGTTTTCCGGTACGGTTCTCAATCGGTACGATTTGGTATACCGGTTTTTTGGTTTTTTTGCTCACCCCTAATAACAGTCTCTAGCTTACTCATTTACATCTCAAAATGATGCTTGTGTTGTCACTCTTCAGCTCCAACTTCAAGCTCTTCGAAAAGAAAATAAAATTGTCACTGAATTTCTTCAACATGCAAATGCTCTGACTGACAACTTGGCTGCAATCAGCAAGCCCATTCCCTCATATGAGTTCCAATCATATGCCTTTCATGGTCTTGAAGCTGATTACGAGAATTTTGAAGATGAACTCTCTACTTACAATGATCTCCTTAGTCATGAAGATAAATGCATGCTATGCTTCTCACTCAGGATGCACATCTAGAGCTCAATGACTCAAAACTTAGTATTCTCGATGTTAGTCCCATCGCACATCTTGAAACTTCTCAAAGAATTGTCCCTCCCTCTTAGCCATCACAACACAATTCTTCTTCTAGTCAATAATTTCACAGCAAAAATAACTCTTGAAATCAACATTGATATTCACATGGTAATAACTTCCAACAAGAATAGCCTCCTTGGTGCCAAATTTGCAACATGAATGGTCACAATGTCATATAGTTTACTAATACTTTAACCATATATTTTGACCTCAAATTACCTCTTCTCAAGTCATGTTGCAGTAGTTCCTCCTAATTCTACCAATTCAAATTGTCACAACTAGTATCTTGATCTCGCTACTATCCACCACAAGATGGCTAATATGTCCAACTTATCTATCTACTTAGACTATGAAGGTTCCAATTAGATGACTATTAGTAATGGCTCGAGTTTATCCAAAACTCATGTTGGCTTTTTGTCAAATCCATCTTATTATCATCCTTTACATCTCCATAATATTCTATGTATTCTCTCTATTACCAAAGGTATTTTATCTATCTTTGAATTCACAACTAACAATAATTTTTTCTTTTTCGAATTTCACTCCTCTCCCTTTCTTGTGAAGGATTTGGTGACCAAAAAAATTCGGTCAAAGGCCTTCTTAGAGATAGACTTTAATAATTGTCTATTACTAGTGTTCCGAGTTCACTAACTGTGATGTTCCTAACTTCCTCATCCCCACTCTTTTTTATGGTATTAATGGTTTGGACATGCAACTTTTCCTATTGTTCAAAAAGTTTTATTCAGCATTTATATATTTTTCAGTATAATATTGACTCTATTTGTTGTTCATATTAATTGAGCAAAAGTTAAAGACTTTCTTATTCTTTTTCTACTTTTAAGTCTCATAAACCTTTAGAATTTTTGCATACTAATGTTTGGGGTCCTACCCACCTAACACCACATTTTACCTTCAATTATTATATTATTTTTTTTATAATTTTACTAAATTCTCATGATTTTATCTTTTTAGTAAATTGATCTCAAGTTTATGATACCTTCAACAAATTTTGTGTATATATTGAGAACTTATTCAATATTAAATTTTTTATTCTTCAATCTGATGGTGCACAGGAATTTTTTTTTCTAGTTTTAGGTAGTTTTACAAACTCATAGTATTGGACATTATTTATCTTATTTTGACACATAATACTAAAATGGTATAGCCAAACAAAAGTATTGTCACATTTTAAAATCGGTCTCTCTATACTTAATCAAGCTCAAGCTTCTTTAAGTTTTTAAGATATCGCATTTGAAATAATAATTTATATTATAAATTGACTTCTCATTCGAAGTTATTAATCTATATCTTTTTATGAATGTATTTTTCATTCAAAACCTATTTATGGTAGTGATTGGTGTGTATCTGTGTATCGGGTTGTTTGTGACGCTATCATTGCCTACAATCTTATGTTATCAATAAATTCTAACTTTGTTCTATTTTTTGTGATTTTTTTAACTACCCGTTTAGTTATATGATTACAGTCATTGCTCTCCCTGTTCTAACCGCAAATACATTTTACATGATATTATATTGAATAAGAATCAATATTATTATTCATAAATCAATTAAGTCACTGCTCTTTAATTTATTTTACTCTCTTAATTTATCCCTACCTCAAGTATAATTGGATTGGATGAAACTGAAGAGAAAAAGAAAAAAAGAAAAAAAAAACGTGCGAGGAGTGTTTTTCCTGGACTCTTGTTCTCGTGGCAATATATTGTTGTATTTTGCATACATCCCCGCCTTGGTTCATGTCCAGCATGCTCTTACTTTTTCTCACATGCATCGTAGCAATCTCGGGAGGATCAAAATAGAACTTGAAAACCGAAAAAAAGGAAGCCTCTGCATTTCTAAAACGGCGAGAAATTATATACAAAAACTCCATAAAATAAAAAAAAAAGCAGAAAAAAGAGGAGGCTCCTGAGAATGCAATGCAATAAAAGTGGATTGGTTTGCGATAATGCGACGTCCTAAGTCTTTTTTTCAAGGTTTTATAGTACAGTATCGGTTTCGATTTCGATTTCGGAATCCAATGAAATCGATACGTTTCAATCGTTTCGGCCATTTCAGTTTCGGTTTCAGCCGAAATTTTTTTTTAAATTATTAATTAGGTATTGACCAGAGTATGACTATATTTTGACTGTACTTTGACTTCAAATTAAAAATATGATAAAATATTGAAAAAAAATTTGAACAAATTTAAAAAATTAGGAATGAATTTATACTTAATTTTACCATAATATTAAATATTATTTAAGTTAATTAAAATTAATTTTGATAGTTAGTTACTGATATAGTCTACTTTTAATATATATATTAGTGTATTAAAAAAACATACAAGAAATAATATGAATATGATTAAAATTTAAATTTTAACATAAGCACATTTAACTTTTCATTAAAATGTATTTCACACATACATAATTTATAAATTCTAAGATAATATAACTAATCATCATAATCATCATCAGTTGAGTTTAGAACATCTCGGTGTGAAATTACAAATTAAGTATCTAGATGATCCGGACGAGCATTTGTAGGCATACGAGCCAGAACAACTAGCTCAGCGCGATCTCGTGGCAGTGGTTCTGGAGTATAACCATACATCAAAGGTCCAAAATGAAAATGATAACCATATTGATTGACAATACATAGTAAAAGTGGTCCAATGATCCATGAGAAATAAATATCACACTATGCGAAGTGTTCAGGGGAAATTGCGGCAAGACGCTGATTGATAGCATTAAGTGAACCTTATTGAGGGGCATGATAAATTTGATCATTGACTCTTCCACGATCTTATAATGTCTGCTCAATTAAGACTTATCCAAGTAGATCATAGGCTGAAGGTGGAATCATTCTACGATAAAATATAAGTTTTTGGCAAAAAATTGATATAATTATTCTTCCTGCTTGCAGTGTCACTTGGTCTGAAACTGTAATATAATCATTCGGATTTGCCATTATATGTTTCAAAAATAATTATCTTATAATTGTCAGTATTTATGAATATAAAATAGATAATAAAAAATACGTCAGAAGGAAAAGATTATAATAAATTGTGCTAATGAAATAGATAAATTATCATGCGATAAAATAAACCATGTAGACATTAAATTTAAATGTCATAAAATTACAATAAGATATCAATTTAAAACAATGATGAAAACATCATTTCATAGATGATATAAATTCACGTCTTATAACCACATGCTGTTCCGAGGTGGATCTTGAAGAGATTGATATTTTTCATCACTATACTCATCAGTACGATGGAGTTGTGATCGATAGTATTGTTCAGCATGCGGATAGTACGAAGTCGTATGGTCCTGCATTGACTGATGATATCCTGGATTGTATGAAGACATCTCGCTCTGATAACCGTGATAGTAGCTAGAGCTCGCATTGTCTGTTGGACCTTAATTGACATCTTGTCCACTATGTGAATCATATGGATATTGTGGCACATAACCGCCATATAAATTAGAGTCCAAAAACTCATTTACTTCATACTGTGGAAAAGATGAAGATGAGTCGTCATATTATGATAGTTGAAAATTGGCGTCACCAGCTGTACCACCATTGCTACTATCACTTGTATCAGAAGTATTCTGCATTTTGTCAGCTTCCTCTTCCGCTTCTTCGTCTAAGAGACGGCGAATAACTTCTTGTATTTCAGGATGATTTAAGACAAGTTCTTCTCTTTCTCGAATCCACTCTATCAGAGAATCATCATCTTCGAATATGGCAAACAAGTTGATTATCTCATCCTATGGTGATCTTCTCCTCTGTAAGTTTCGGGCTCTTAAACGCATGTGATAATGACTAAAAATAAGTTTCTCCAATTTGTCCATTTTAAGTATGTTTCTCGTCTTTGTATGGATCAATCCAAAAGTTGTCTAATTCCTCTCGTATTGTGAAATTGAAACAGTTTGACTTAAAATTCTGATGGCTATCTTTGCAAGATTAGGTGCTGCATGTCGCCCGTAAATACTCCACCATCTAACTGTAATTTATGAAAAAAAATTATTAATAAGTTGATATAAATTTAATTAGTAAATATGTATAATTATTGAATAATAATTATACCAGGAGTATCACCCCTAATGGCTACAATTGCTTGTTGTGTGCCAAAGTCCTTGATTTTATTTTTGAAATCGTCGGCCTGTTTAATGAACGTACTCAAGTTAAGAACTTTCTTAATTATGTAAAAAAAATTTAATACATAATTTACCTCGCGCAATGCCAATATTCTTGTTCTCATATCTAGCTCTATCCGCTCGATTGCCTTCTGTAGCTTTTCGAGAATGGTATTACTATTGTTGACCTCATCGCCATATTGAAATATTGGATTCAGAAAGTACCCTACAAGATGATTAAATATGAATCAACAATAGTATCATTATATCTTAGTAAAGTGCTATAAAATGACTCTTTACTCAATTACCTGCAGCATGAATATCTTTGGATAATATTTTGTCCCAACGATGATCAATAATCTTCTCCTTTGCGAAATTCAATTGTTCCTATATGTCGTCTTATTTGCAATTTTGCTCGTTCTATTGCTTCATATAAGAACTCCACTGCGAATGATTATCTGAGTCAACAATTTGAAGCACTTTAACTAATGGACTGAAGATTCTTATTACTTTTGCAACTGATTCCAAAAAACTTTCGTCTATGACTTGATTGTAGAATTTTTCAGAAAGAATTTTCTCGGACCGTTTCAACCTCAAATAATGTGCATCATATTCTTTACTGGTAAATAATCTCTTCAGTATCTATCGGTGAGTATACAGGGAATCCAAGGAGATAAATCGTGTAGCAAACCGAGTCATGTCTGGCCTGATAATCTATCGTCCCTGTGTTTCCTTTCTCATCAATTCAAGACACCAAACATGGTTATAAATAAATGACGTCAACTTTTGGCCCTGCTCAATTACTTTTCTAATATCAGGATCCTTACCCATATCCTTCAGCATTAAGTCAATAGAGTGAGCTGCATAAGGTGTCTAGAAAAGATGTTTTCTTTTTTACATTAACTTTTTCCTAGTATATACCAGCGGAGCTGCATTATCAGTTACGACTTGTACCACTCTTGATTCCCCAATCTCCTCAATAACACTATCAATCAGATGATATAAGAAATTACCAGTCTTTGACTCCCATATTGTGTCAACTGACTTGAGAAAAACGGTCCCTTCAGGATAATATACTAAAATATTTATCAAATCTTTATTATTTTATGTCTTCCATCCATCACACATTAAGGTACACCCAAATTCATCCCAATATTTGTAGAAGGTCTGGATAAAAACAGTCATCTCTTCAATTTTAAGATTCAGATACTTTTCAGAAATTTCACGAGCACTTGGTGGAGGAACTCCTGGGCCAACCTCTTGAGCGGCACGTATCATTCCATGATAGTAATCGCCATCTACTAAATAAAATGGAATATGATTGTAGAAAAAAAATTTGGATACTGCCCTACCCAACTACTGTTTTGCCTTCCGAAAACCAGTTGATGTTGTTCTCAAATTTATTTGAGTATCATCTCTTGGTTTTAATAGAAATGGGTCAATTGGAGAAATATTTATAGATCCGATGTCAGGAAAATGAAAATCCCCTTTTACTCCTGAAGGAGCAGGTGTGTATCACTGTGTACGTCATTCTCTGAAACTAGTAGTTCGACGATCACGAATTGTGTTGGAAGTACCAGCACCACCTTGAGTTTCCTCGTACAATCTTCGACTTTCGCAAAGTACTTCCTGAACCTCAGAATCATCATCTTCATCATCAGAAATTTGTCTGGGATCTGGATTACAGCGATTGAGAAGTTCCTGCTTAAAGCGTGATTTTTTGGCCTTATTCTTTATTCTAGTTTCTCTGCCGGTTTGTACTATTGCCCGAAATATTTGTCTCACTTCATTCGGGACTTTCTCACATGGCCGAACTGAGCCGGTGACTCCTCCTAAATGCTCTTTTAATCTTATAATTCCAGAACTAAACACACAACCACATCATTTGCAACGAACTTTACGATTTTCTGCATCCACTAATTCACAATGTTGTCATACAATATCATCATCGCGAGACGTGTTTTCTTTTGGAGGCATATGCAATATAATAGTAGCAGTGACAAAATAAATATTGGCCGAAGAAAATTTACCTATGATTAAGAAAAAAACTCTATTTTCACAATACGTAATTTAATAAATAATTAAAAAGTAACTAATGTACACAGCAATAAATTACTTTATATTTAGGATATAAGCTTTAGGGTTTAGGATTTACTAACCTATTTCTTGATTTATTAGCTAATTTCCATGTTAATTTAATACATAATACGTAATGCATAATTTAATACGTAAATTAATACATAGTACGTAATTTAATACATAATTTAATATTTAATACATAATGTACTACATAATACATAATTTAATACATAATATATAATGTAATACATAATTTAATACATAATACATAATTGACTATTTAATACATAATTTAATAAGCAATACATAATTTGATACATAATACATAATTTAATACGTAATAGATACGACATAATTTAATACATAATTTTAATACCAAAATTAATACATAATACGTAATTTAGTACATAATTTAATACGTAATACATAATATATAATTTAATACATAATATATAATTTAATACATAATACATACTACATAATTTAATACATATTTTATTATATAATTTAATATGAAATACATAATTTAATACACAATATGTAATTCAATACGTAATTTAATACATAATATATTATTTAAAACATAATTTAATACATAACTTAATACATAATACATAATTTAATACCAACCGACCAACCGACAGCCATCCACCCTTGATTCCTAGGAAAAAAATAAAGCAACAGTACTAATTCACAGTGATTATATTCGTGATTAACTAAATAAAACGTGATTAACTAAATAAAACAAACCATCACAGTAAACCCTAAACTGAGAGCGGGGGGAAGCGTCGGTCGCCGGCCGACCTGCGCTCGCGGGGGGAGCTGCGCTCGCCGGCCGAGTTGCCCTCGCCCGCGAGCTGCCCTAGCCGGCCGAGCTGCGCTCGCCACAGGAGCGCGCTCACCGCCAGTTGAGCCGCAGAGATGCCGCACAGAGATGCCACGCGAGGATGCCAGAGATGCCGGAGATGTCGCCGGCACCCTGAGCTCGCCGTGGGCGCACTGCGATCGCCCCGAGCGTGCTGAGCTCGCCGCCAGCATGCTGTGCTCGCCCCGTGCGTGCTGAGCTCGCCACCGGCGTCCTGAGCTCGCTGCCGGCACACTGAACTTGCCCTGCGCGTGCTGCGGTCGTCCCGCACACGCTGCGGTCTCCCCGCACGCGCTGAACTCGCCCCACGCGCGCTGCGCTCGCCCTGCGCCCGCCAAGCTCGCCGTTGGAGCTCTACGCTCGCCGCCGGCGCCCTGCGCTCCCTGCGGCTGCCCCGCGCTCCCTGCGGCCGCCCCGAGCGCCCTGTGCCCGCCCCGCGTGGCCAGCCGCCGGCCCGAGCCCGCCGCCCTCGCTGCACGCGCCTAAGCTCGCCCGCAATCGCCTGCGGGAGCCGCCACCTTCAACATGCTACAAAAAAATTCTAAATCGAAACGATATTTATAATTTCATTTCGGTTTCGGTCGAAACATCGAATCATGCTTTTTTTTATTATCATTATAATAATTATTTATTGTGCTTCTTGATTTGGGATCCCCCACTCTTTAGCAACTCTGATCTGCTGCCTAGCGTCATACAGGAATCATCGCATTATCCAATCAGGGTTTGTCAAGTGCATTCAAACCAATGCATCAAGATGAGTTATGATCTCGAACTGGAGATCAGATGCCTAGACCAAAGTCCGAGCTACCGTAGAATATAATAATAAATTTTATTTTATCTCTTATTACATAATAAAAAAATCTTGTTCTAAGATACAATCAGTCAAGTGAAGTTCTAAATTTGCATCTAGATTGACCCATGAAAATTCATGTTAGGTTAATATAACTCAAAAGTTAAATCTTTTACACTCTATAAACAGATGAAATTTAGAAAAATGAAAGATGGAACTCTCTCACACCCCTACTATCTCTGTCCACGAACAATATTTTATTTTTACTTTCATTATATTTTCTTTTAATTCCTTTTACCAGCAATATGTTCGATTTAGATATCAAAACTCTCTCTTGGATTTTTTTGGATGAACAATTTATGGTATTAGGATTACAGGCTGTAGACCGATTGAAGAGAAACACAGAGATCAACCAAATTCAAAACTAAGAGAAACTTGATGTTTATTGCTTGTCGGGTTTTGGTTTCAGCCGTCTGCTGCTTCTTTGTCATCTTTTATCGCTACCAATTTTCGCTAACTATTTTCATTAGTAATCAAAAGTAGCCAAAAAGCTAAGCACAGGCGAGATCTTTTTTCTCTTCGGTTTTGGACGTATTGAAATTGGAAGCAAACCATGGTTGTCGGCCAACTGCTCTAGTTTACAATGCTGTTCTGGAGAAAACAGCAGATGAGTCGAACACGGGGGACAGTGCAGATACTTTACTCGGAAAGAAACAATGGTCGGCGTCAACTCAGAGTCTGAACACAGGTGACTTATTAGCCACCTTTCAGTGTGACGAGAAATCTTACTGCCGCCTGGGATCATCTCTGCTTTTTTTAAGACCGAACTGATTCCCACTGCCCCATTCCGATTCTGACCAGCCGACGTAGAGGGCTGCGTGGACTCCGGACCTACTAAGGTGGGCCCCAGAAATTGGCCCATCATCGAGAATGAGTCGTCGGGTTTATATTTCGTGCGGAAAGTCACACAATTGTAGGGCTGATAACAGATCAATATTGACATAACTGTATTTATATCCATTTTAGTTGTACGATTACCAATTCAAATAATCAAATACCCATATTTTGTCATTCAGAAAAGAATATTAATTGAATCTTGTTTTTGAATTACTTATAAAATAATTGTCCCAACATTCCCATTTGATGACACTGAATTGAAATAATCAGATTAATAAATCGAAAACAAATCAAAACCCAATTTAAGGATTAAGCTGCTAATCTTGGCTAAGGAGGTTGAGGCACCAAAGTTACAAGTCTGAGATATTTTCAAGTCACAACAGCTTGACGCTCGGATACTGTTTATTCAAAAAATACTCATCCCAAGATAACTAAAAGAGTCCGATAAACTTGGCCTATGTATAAAAGTGACCAAAAATTCATAAAAACTAATGAATAGCAATTTTCAGAGATCAATTCCGAAAATCCAGAATTTCTGACAGTATGTTACAAAAAATTGGACAAAATTGGAACTGAAATATAGATAGCAAACTGAACTCCTTCAAGGCCATTCAAATTTAAATTCGAATTCAAAGATAAAATATGAAAAAGATTTGAATTCAAATTCAGAGATAAAATATGAAAAAGGATATTCGTATCCAACCGAAAAAATCTACTAAGATTCACATCCATTGGAATATGGATGCAGATCTAATAGGATATTATCTGATCCATTTTCAGCCCAACATAATTGTCACAAACATAATAATAGCTATCAAACATGTATAATAATCAACAATACACCAGCTGTCAATATGGTGGCTATATACATTATTATGTCAACAAAGGGGAGCGGGAAGCATGAATCATAACATTATGTCAAACAACATTGCGCCTTCAAGTCCATTTGATCAATCAGTAAACACAACCTAAAAAAAAGGAAGAAAGAAAATAATACAAAAAGACCCTCACCATGTCTTCTTTTATCACTTAACAGTGAAAAACACCTAAATTCAACAATATCTTGAAACATATGGATGCTACACGAGGAAACCAATAATTAACAAATGCGAAGGGAGTTCGGAATAGACAGGCATCTATATATGCATGCTCAGTAGCTGGCTTCATCTGCATCACTTGCCAGCAGAGTTTTCACACTGGTGTATTGTCACAAAACAATCAATAAATATTTTCAAACTATCTCATGTAATGTTTATCTACAAATGCGAGTGCAATATCTGACTTCCCTTGGCTATCTGCTTTGCATCGAGCCTTTCAGATCACTGGAGAAGTTAAAATGATCAGCAACGCCTAGGGTTTCTGCAAGCTGGAGTATATGGGACTGTGTTGCTGCTGAATCCGGTGAGACTGACTCTGGAAGGCTAGGGAGGCATTCAGGTAAACAATCACTGCTTTTTTCAGCTGGCGCAAATAGAGAGAATACAGCCCTGCAGAATATAAACCTGGAGAGAAGGCATCCCTCCAGAGTCATGATGAAGTTACCAAAATAGTGTTATATTTTGCCTTAGATGTATTTGCATGAGAAATGAATGGATGAATCTTGGACATTGCAAATTATGTGTTATTTTTGACCATTTTGACCATGTTTTCTAGCAATCTAATTCAGCTAATGCTATTTATGCAGAGCTTTATATTTGGCCTAACTCCAGTATTAGAGCTCCACAGGTTGAAATAAAATTGTAGGTCAAGTGAGACCTTGGACAATCTAATGTGGCCCATTCCTTCTCAATTTCAAATAGACATGTCTCCCATTCACCTGACTGCAATACTGTTTCATGTCATCTAATCCAAAAGGAGCTCATAAAAACATTGGTGGCTACAAAGTGTACAATTGACAATAATAGAAAAAGGAAGATATCTAAGATTGAGTCTATGGGAGCTATGCTTAGGCTCAAAATCAAATATAAAAAACATAGTTTTCATGCTAAGAAAAACCTAGAAATTTTCAACAACCATTGACTGACAGCAGTAAAAGGAATGCTCCACAATTGAGAAATAAACAGGCAGGGTTAATCGAGGGCCAAGACAGGCCAGCAGAAAACCTAGGGTTCTTTAGAGATTGGGCCAAGACTGAGGATTGAGATTCCAAACAAACAAGATAAGATGACGCCAGGAGAAATCCCTATTAATGATCCCAGCAAATGAGAACTTCTTTAAAGACTCCTAAATGTTTTCCGTGCTCTAAGGCTTTTAGTACAGAGCAAAGTTGCCCCCCAGAAATCTCCAATCAGGTAAACACATTAAGCACATAACAAGTGGATTTATACATGGATAAGTTAGAAGTTGATATTACCCAAGAAAGGCTAAGACAGCAAGAGTCTTGCTTTTTGCCACGATATATCTAGCACTTTCAAGGTAGGGAGATGCACATCTAATCCCTCGGGAAAATAGGGTACTTGTAGATCCCTAATTTTTTCAATATTTGCACATGGACCCCTCCTTTACTTTTTTGTCAGCTGATGATACCCCTGAGATCTAACGAGTGAAAAGGGAAATGCAATGTTCAAAGTGTGCTCTTCAACTATTTAACTGCAACAGCCAAACAAATGTGGACACATTTGAAAACTAAATTAGAACCTGATCATAAGCCGTCTTAGAAGTGGTTCAGGTAATATTTGTGCCCAGACCTGATCCAGAAAATCTGATGTGCAAAGTAATACTTCCCACTCAGAAAAGGCAGACGAGATAATAGAATCTGCAATGCTGTAGGTCTCCTGAAAATGCCAATGTATCAGGGAAGCAACTCTCAGTAGGCAAAAGAAATTTAAGCTTCCATTCAACTTACAGAATCAACATTTGAAGCGAGTCCAACTAATTGGCAGAAAGCTGGCAATGGAGCAGTTAGGAATAATGTAAACTGACTTCCATGAGATGTTAGATCACTAGAAGCTGGTGATGGTGGTCTTCGAGGTGAAAGAAGTAAAGCAGCTGGCTCTCCCCTCTCCGCACCATGAACAGCCTAGTATTTAATTGTTAACCAGGACATCAGAAATTAATATTTTAATAACAGATGAAGGAAAATATTCCTCAGAAAAGCAGAATTTAGTGAACAATATTTTCTTGTTTGTGCTTTACTCAATCATATAGCATCACTAGGATGGGGACAGCAGAATTAGTTCTAAACATAAAATAACTTTCATTTAGTTTCTTTTCTAAAAGCAACAAAAATTTACAATAGATGTGGCTAGCTCATGCAAAAAAAATTATCTATCAAGTCCAGCATTAGTTATAACGAACCTGCCTTGAATGCTTGGCTATCATCACTATCAATAATCATGAAAAGTGGGCTTCTTGTGAAGGGTATTAAATCATCAGGGTAAAGATTGTCCAAACCTGATACCAGAAAAATTCATAATGCGAAAAGTGAGATTAGAGCCTATGAAGCAAATAATCCAATATTATAAACATCTTA
Source organism: Trichopus zeylanicus subsp. travancoricus (assembly GCA_005019695.1). Classification (NCBI taxonomy): domain Eukaryota; kingdom Viridiplantae; phylum Streptophyta; class Magnoliopsida; order Dioscoreales; family Dioscoreaceae; genus Trichopus; species Trichopus zeylanicus. Next base: position 243,006 of record RXID01014476.1, on the reverse strand, counting down.
TGCAAAGTAAAGGGAATCTGACATAATATGTGATGCATGTCATTTGATATTTTTAATTAAAGAATGCACTGCTGCACAGACCCACTTGGCTTGAGAATGATAAAAACCAACCTTGACTTCCTCGAGAACCAAAAGATAGAGAACTTCTACAGAAATCACTTGAATTTGGCCTGTTGGAGTGATTAGGTTGGGTCAATGATGAACCCCCTTTACAAAAGGAATGAGGAGAAGAGTTTATCCTTAAGGAGTCCAAATAAGTCCCAGAAACATCCTTTGGATGGGCAGTATTCTGGTGAGCCCTCCCTGAGAAGATATCACGTGAATAACCAATCTAGGATTGCAACAAAGATAATATGACACTAAATGAATCCCAGATATCAACCTGAAGCAGATATATAGATTAGCAAGACACTATCTGCAGAGAGTTCTTCACAAATCACTGCAAGTACCTGAACAGTAAATGAGTTCAATAAACTTTTAGTAGCAGTCACATCATAAGAAAATGCAGCATTGCCAGCAAGTTGCATCAAGAAAACTAGACAGAAATACCAACATTTCAATTCAAGATCATAGTTCACTACAGAAACTGCTGTCAATCTTCTACATTGCCTTAGTCAAGACTGTGTAAACTATCTACTTCCATTTGAATATGATATTATATGCGCAGATTATGCTAAATAATTTGTAATGTCCTTAATCAAGCAACATGCATTTTCAAGGATATAAACTGAATTTTAGTGTTCAATAACTTTTATGCGAATGGTAACTATAAGGTAACTGCTGCAGCATATATATATGTTGCATACTAATAAAACAAATGCTTTTATTATCTAAAACTTCAAAACCCAGGACAAACAACATGATTATGCTCAGCTTGAGAACCCACCGCAATCAAATGTGAAACAGTAGGATGATAAAGAATGGCTTTCTTGGGATTTGGAGGCAGAGATGGATCTGTCATATCTGCAGCAAGGTTTATATCAATTAGTCCTGAAGCTCCACTCTGGTCACTGAGAACACCATTATCACTTGGTTCAGTCACTTGAGTTTGGTAGAATGATCCACTCGGTTCCCATTCCAAACATTGCATCATTCTAAAGGTGTCCAAAGTAATCTCTGCTAACTTAACCTGAAAGTTAGGATAGCATAATGATAAGCACAAAATTTGAACCAGCTTTATAAAATCTCCAAAATGATCTTCATGAACAGATAGATGGATAATCATGAAAATTGAGCTTCATAAGCATGTGAAACAAGCAAACCTCATTTCGTCGATAACTCGTTAATAATGCATCCTGCAATTTCAATACCCTCTTAGCCTTTGCCTGAAGACGGGTGATGTAAGGAAGGGATGAGGTATGCGAATCAAGCAGTGTGCTATATCTCAATGGACTTGTACTTGTAAAGGCTGTGTCAGCTTTCAAAAACCGAACAATTTCTTGCATAACTTGCTTCCATTCCTTAAAGTTAGTACCCTGAGTAACCAAATTATCATTCTTAATTACATCAGATATATTGCACATGCAATTAAAACTAAAATTTACCCTCCAGTATTACTTAAATCTGACATGACTAAGCAAAAAGGCAACACAAGTATATCCAGAGAAAAAATATGCATAGAGTCTGATCATGGCTAGAAAGAAAAGCATCCCACACAAAAGATCTTCCCTTTGAAATATCGGAAACATAAGATTATTTTGTTCTATATTCCCAAGCAAAGTCATTGTGCTCATTACAACAAAAAAAAACTCAAATGCAAGTCAAAAATCTCACAAGGCAGTGACCAACTGTAAATGACAAAGCGCTCAATGACGAGCTTACATAATTATACCAGAAACATGGGAATATTTAGTCAATAGATAACCAAGTATGCAGAGAAATTTAATTCATCACCACTGTTCAGATGAATTTCGCATACAGTCTAAGACCCAACACCTCAACTGACAAAAGTAAATGAAAAGCAACAGGCATTGAGAAGCTAGAAAAGAAGAAAGTAATTTATTCAAAGTAACTTCCAGTTCTGAGCATCATTCATTCCAAAATTGAAAAGACTCAGTAAATAGTACCAAATATGCTGCATAACAATAATGATGACATTTGTTTGGCTTCTTTCTGGTTATTGAACTTTGAATAGCAACAAAATCGGAAACAAGAAAAAATATATTTTTTCAAGTAAAATTGCTGAGTTCATTATAGCACAAGACACCAAGGTGTATAGGAAAACACAGTAAAAACAGAGCAATTATTTGAGCAACCACAGGCACTGCCAGAAAAGCGATAAAATTGACCAAAAAAATACCAAAAATTATTAAGCACGGGTCCAGTTTCTAACTGTTCCAAGTATGGCAACAACTGAGAACCCTGCATGGAAGCTCATCAAAATCCAATAAAAAACTTCCAAGCTCAATTTTAGTAAATTCCATATGTTCCTACCTCATGACGGATAAGGAACAAAGCGAAAAAACTTGAAGCATCATTTCATCCGAAAATCGTGAAAATTATAAAACTTTAAATTCACTAAAAAAGAGCAAAATCTTAAAGAGAAAGAGCATCTTGAAACTTACGGGAAACGCTGCCTTAGAATCATCCACGAGATTCCTGAACCTCGCCACGAGATCCCTGACCACCTCCATCCGATTCAACAGCAGCGCAACAATTAAAAACCTCACATGAAACCTCATTTCCCTGAACCTAAGCCCTAGATCGCCATCTCCACCCCCTCTGGCGGCCTGGAAATATCCTCGATTGAGCACGGCCTCGTAAAAAACATAGCTCCCGAGGAGGAACCGAGCCTCGCTGGTGCGGAGATACTGCGCGTAGTAGAGCTGCCCGATCCGGGACGCGATTTCGCCGATCTCGGGACGTCGCAGCCCCGCGGCAACGAGTTCACGGCGACGCTCCTGCTGGAAGCGCCAGAGGCGGGTGTACGCACGGAATACCTTGCGGTAGTAGTGGACGACGTGTGGGCCGCGAGCGTGATGGGGGAGGTCGCGGACGCGCGCGAACTTCCGTCCTGCGCTGTCAGCGAGCGAGCGAAAGGCGCAGAGGGTGGACGCTGGGGAGTCTCCGGCGACGGCGAGCTCACTGGCGTCCGAGTCGTCGGCCATATTGACGGCGGCAGCGCGGCGGGCGGTGGTTTGGAGATGGTGGGGAAGTTGGGGGAGGGGGGTGTTTTTATTTTTTAAAGAGTGGTTTTAGAAGGGGAGGTCGAAGTAGGTTTATTTTCAGATAAACCCCTGAAACTTTTAAGAAATCTTATAACTACCTCCCAGCATTGGTTAGTTTATTGTGGTGAACACCCTTCATCGTTGATATATACAAATCCATCGGTTCTGCCAGTTAATAAAAAAAAAAAAATTCTCATAAGATTCTAAACTAATTATTTTTAAATATTTTTATTTAAAAATATATCAACAACTTTAATTTAATTATAAAAAATATAATATTGTCTACAGTTAGTTGGATATCATGTCAGTCACAGAAACACATCATAAAATATAAATTTAACATATTAATTAAATTTGAAGACATAAAATGATTTATGAAATAAGAATATATATCGTGTTTTATGTGATACTTTTTGTTAATAATTGCTGCATATTAAACTTAGCCTAACGGCAGTGCATTTCAACGAAAGGCACGAACAAAGGGTCTTTTAGAAAAATTACATAATGTAAGGGGTCCGTTGCAAATATTGTAAAAATTTGTGATAGCGTCCCTGTGTATTCCAAGATTTATAAATGTAACCCTGCCACTCTCATCTTGAAATAAATTTTCAAAAATCGCTGTCAAAAATATTTTTTTGGGTAAATATATAATTCCGTAACCTTTAAAATAACATAAATCGTACTATCCAAACATTCTCGTGTCATATCAACTCAAAAATAAGATTGCAAACTGATGTTCAAAATTAAATTTATTTATACTTGTTTTATTAAATTTTAATAAAATTAGGCGCGAGGCTGGTCCACTGACAGCTCTACCCTCACAAAAATAGTAATAATTTTTATCAAAATATTTACATAAGAATCCAAAAATACTGTTTAAAAATAGCGGGACAATAACCTAATCTAAATAACTAAGTTGAGGGGCCCATCCATGAGAGACCGCAAAAAAATTATCTTATTTACGAGAAATATTGAATTTGCAGTGTCACCTTAACAAAAGAAAAATTAGTTTTTTTCACAAGAAATCATCTTCCTTTGAGATTTTATTGCAGAAAACACCTCTCTTTTCTATATTTAGTGGACACCAATATTTGGATGTGATTATGATAATTTATCCAACCAGCAATTTTTATATTAATTTTTGTTAATTGTGATAATGCCGTGGTCGTATCACAATCCAGAATGCCTATGTCGGGCCTGTCTTTTTTCACCACATTAATTCCGGCTTACTCACTCTAACAAGGATTAAAAGGTCATGAGTGACATTCTTTAATGCATTATGCTAATCCTGTCTTTACTTATTAATTATCTTAACTACTAATCGGGATAATTACAATTTATCTCCACTCTAGGCTCGCCTTTAACTCTGCGGAAAGGATTCATTATCGAGAACCAGTGTTTTATATGAAATTTGCCGCCAGCTGCGATTTTTCCACGGATTTCTTTTTCTGCTTTTGGAAAAGTACCCGTTTACTTTATGAAATTTAGATTTTAGTCCCTGTCTTTTGCAGCCCTCCCCTGCCCGTTTTTGTTCCCCTGAGAGTTCCGATAAAGCAACTCGACGTGGAATGTCTCATGGTGGGGACGAAAAGAGAGCTGCCAGCCTCAGATGAGATGATGGAATTTTTGCATTTTTACCTCCTTTTGTTATCTTTTTTGCTTCCTTAAACTTATTTAGCGCATGGGAGTGGCGAATTGTCTTCTCCTAGGGAGAAACATGCATAAAAAAAGATGGAGGCATTTTCAATTTAGAGCACTCGTGAAGGAGAAAATGCAAAACTGTTTTTAGGGGGTAAATGCAAAATTACCCGCTCCGTAGGTTGCACAGGATGGCCTAATGGGACCGACCATGATGAACAATTGCTGCCAGTTTTGAGTTGGATCATCACATTTGAAATGATGACGATGAGGACGATCTAGTGTTCCTAAAATTAGCTGGACATGGATCATTAGTGAACTTAATTAAATATTAAAAGTTCTCTTAAGGGGCCCAAAAAAATCAAGAAATTATATAGGATTATATTTTGGATCAATTACGTATAATTCCTCGAAATAAATTATATATTTTTCTTTTAAGTTTTAAAAATTATATATTTCTTCTCGTATTGCTAGATATATTACAAAAATTTCTTCAAATGTATCTTTATTTTAAAATTTAAAATATTCAAAGAATATTTTATTTGATAATGTTTGTTTAGATGAAATAAAAAAAATAAAAATATTCCTTATTTTATTATAGACAATGAAGTTTTTTACAAATAAATAATTTTTTATAAAATTATTTGTAATTATAATGATTTTATAATGAGTCTTTTGTAATTTTATTTTTTAAATCATGGGTCTTAAATTTGATTCGAATTAGCCATATTGAGTTTAGATTGGCCCCCAAATTTATAATAATCTTCTACTAAGTTGTCATCTAAAAAATAAAATAAAATTTCACATATCTTCTATCATTCTTATTATTCAAATAAAAAATCCAAATTTACACATATATTATTATTTTTTATAATGAGATTTGGAAGAATGTGTGCAAATTTATTTATGTTATTTGGATGATAAAAATAAGACAAAAATATATGAAAATTTATTTTAATTTTTGGATACAACTTGATAAAAGATTATTTGCATTTGTAGGCCAATTTAAACCAAATTTATGGCTGATCCGAACTAGATTTAGGACCCATATTTTCTATTAAAAAATTATAAAAAAACTCATTATGAAATTATTATAATTATAAACAACTCTATAAACAATTATATTATTGTAAAAAAATTTCATCACTTTTAATAAAATAAGAGATTTTTTCATTTCATCCTCAATGAATATACTTTGAATATTTTAAATTTTAACGGTAAATATACATCCGAAGAGATTTTTATAATATATCTAATGAAAAATATGTAATTTTTAAAATTTGAAAAAAATATATAATTTATGAAGATTCTAAGGAGTTAAATACAATTGATCGATATATTTTCATTTGTGAGGGAGATATATATAAATGCAAATACCATATTTATAGGGGTATATATGTAAACAAACGTCATTGCTTCCACCACAGAACGGGGACCATCAATTTGGACAGTCGACAACAAGAGTCACGAGCAGCCTTTTATAAAAGAAAGCACCATATGACAACTCAGGAGACCAATCTTCATCGTCCGATCTCGATCCGACGGTAGAAAATATGATATCAGAAAATTGTGCAGCTTTATGATATCACCCGCTTACTTTATATAAATTATTAAGGGTCAGTGACAGGAGGCAGTTGACTTAAAAAATTGTTCGGAGAGGAAGAAACCGGCGAGTGGGACAATACACCATAAGAGCCGTGTATTCCTCACCACATTATTATTCCATGTGATGGGGATTGTGGGTTTGGTGGCGTGCGGGCTCGGGTCCGTGGACTGGAGTGTACCATTTGGGTCCACCGCAGTACCTGATTGCAACGGCGTCCAATAGTCCATGTGGTACTGTTTGCTTTGTATTTTGTAGCGTTGCACGCACACCAGAGCGGTGTCGCAAACAATAGTCAAGGGGTTATATGCAAATATTACAGGGTTATCTCTAAAAACGAGCGTACAGTGGAGTAACATGAAAATACCGAATATTTAACGGACGTGTATGCAAAGTATGTATATAATTAGCCCAGTTTTCAAGGGTTTATATGCAAATATCTCAATTCTTTAGGTAGAGTTATTAGATAGCACCATATGCCAGCTAACCTTTTTTTTTTCTTAAACAGAGTTATTTTTTGGATTTTTTGAGAGTTGATTCCAATTATTTTATCCAAATATCAAGATTTGCTATATATTAAGATTGACAAATTAATATGAACATTAACTTGCCAAGTTCGCTTATAATTCTTTATTTTGTTGGGATTAGAAACTTCTTTATATACAATCGTGTAGCACTCATTTTTTTTCCATGAAAATTTAATTCATGTAATTGTCGACCAAAAATAATTCTTGAAAAAATTATTGGCATAATAATCCTAGCCATATATTAGAACCATTTGATTAGAATAATAATCATGTCCATCATTTGGTTGATGAACAAGGGTCATTAAGCCTTAAGCCCGGATTAAGACCCAAATATGGAAACTTGAGTTAACCCAATGTTTCCCAGTTAACCATTTGATTGCTCAATCAATTTTAATGAAAGATATCATAATTGCTATTGACGGTGGAGAGCACTTGATCATCATTAAAAGAAAATCTTAGTTCCACCAAGCAAAATAAAAAAGAAAAGAAAAGAAAAGAATTCAAGTTAAGAAACTTCCATTCTTGCTTTGCTAGGTCAAAAGTGTGGGCGGGTCAAAGAGAAGTACTATGAAGGAAAAAAGTAAATGAAGAAAAATTAAAGTAATAGATAGATTTTTGATCATGTCTTTCAGCGCGTCAAAGTGATCAAAGAGAAAAAGCGAGGCCTTTTCTTAAATAGTGGAAGCCAAAGGGTTAGTTGTTCTAATTAGTGCTTAAAATTGCATAATCTCTATTATTATAGTTGGAATTATACGATTAGCTGGGCAATAACACCAGTGCTTTAATAGGATAATGAAATTGTAATTGTATTCATTTATAATAATCTTTTGTGCTAATTCTTTTTGCATCACACCTTATGCTTATCCGTTTTAAAGTCATACTTAATTTTTTGTACTGAAGTAGTTTATAAAAATTTACTTCAATTAGAATCTACTGTAGTTGTGGAAAATATTTTTGGAATATTCCATCAGACAAGATTAATTATATTATCAAATATCTAAAATTTTATTTTTAATTACTTTCTTAAGATTTAATAGCTTGAGTTTTTATTCTCAAAACCCAATAGTTAACCGAATAATTGTTAGAGCTTGTTCAGAAGATGTAGAGGTTTTTTATATCCCAAAGCATTGAAAAAACCACCCTAATAGCGATTTCTGATATGTGATCATGGGAGATGGAGCTCCAGAGCTTAAGCTTATCAATTGAATAATTAATGCAAGATCGGTATACCTTACTTAAATTTAAGGATATTTGTGGTTTTTTCCATTTTGAATTTAAATTTTACTCAGAACAACAAATCAAAATAATGAAAATTCAAGTAGAAACAAATAATTTTTTAACTTTCAAATAAAAATATGTAATTTAATAAAATTTTAAGTATGTATATGTGAAAAACTCTTTATGTAATAAAAGTAAGAGTTTTTAGGAAAAAAATTAATTATAAATTTGAGAGTAACCAATTTTTTTATCACTATTAGTAAAGTTATTTAAATTATGATGAAAATTATTATGCCCTAATTTTTAAAGTCTAAATGTAAAGATATATTTCCCATAAATTATCTCATTCTCTATTCTAATGCATAAAAATTTCGAATACTAAAATGTTATTTTTTATTATTGGTTAGCGAATTTTAAAAAAATAATATTCGATTATTCGGAGTTCTCATGTTATATAGGAAATAATGAGAGAAACGTAAATTAAAGAGTTGAGATAAAAAAAATATTTTTATACTAAATTAAATATTAAAATTAAATAAAAAGAATATTTACCGGAAAGAGATTTTTGTAAATATTCATCATAATTTTTTACTATTAATAATAAAAAACTTTTCGTAAATTTATAATAGCACAAATGGTTTCCACACCACTTTTTTACTGGAATGGAAATGAGACTTCTGAAATTTAATATTTAAAATAGAAATATACAAAAGCCAACATAAATGTTTAAATCAATCGTTGGAATTAACAGCTAGACAAATAGGTAGAATTTCAGAAAAAGATGATTTCAAAAACCAAATAAAAACTAACGTTTTATTTGAAAATTATGCAGAAATTTTAAGCTTCCAACTTCTTAGATTTTGATTAAAATTAAGAAAAAGGAAAATTATAAAATTAGCTCAAAATTATACAAATTCTGCCAAAATATAGAAGAAAAGATTCCAAAGATCATTGTAGTTTGCGGGCCTCGTCACTATCACTCTTTATTGGAAAAAAATCACTAAAATTTCGAAAAAAAATTGAATTTTGGAAAAAGGAAGACTAGAAACTAAAATATTGTTAAAACGTAAGAAATTAAGAAAATAGAATTTAAATTAGCAATAATGACTTTATAAACATGAAGTTCTCTGTAAAAAAAAGTTGCGATTTTTGCCTCAATGCCCCTGAAAATCTTTAAAATTGTACGTATATATTTTTAAAATTGCAAATACTCTCCTTATACCTGTCCTCAAATATAAAAAATTTGCCCGGGTACTCCTATGATTAACTTTTTTCAAGAGGAGTCCTCTTTGCTAACATGACAAGTATAAAAAGACATTGTTATGCTTTTTATGCCCCTAAAAATTACAATTAAAATTTTATTTTATATTTTTAGGTATCCAAGAGTAAAGTTGATTTTTCACAATTCTAATGAAAGTTTAACCTGTTAGACATTCAAGGGAATGTATGTGCCAAAATCATCCAGAAACATTCATGTCAGATCATTGAGAAAAATAAAGATCACGGAAGCGTACCTGATTCCATTGGGATAAGATTGACACCCAATCAAGTCCACTGCGCTCCGGCGACCGGCAGCGAAGACGGCGGCGTGCGGTGCGGCAGCGTGCGTCGCTGCTGCGCGCAGGCGTCGTGCGCAGACAACACGGGACCCGACGGCTCGGCGTCGTGCGCAGGCAGGCGTCGTGCGGCAACCGTCGTGCGCAGGCTGCTCGGGCTACGGCGGCGCCTACTTCGGCCCGACGGCTCGGGGTAACGACGACCGGAGGCACGGGAGAGCACGGATCTGACGACGCCGGACGGCGTGACGGCATGGCAGTCGTGGCCCAGCGGAGACGACGACGTGGCAGCGAGGAGGCCGGACGGCGTCACGGCGTGGCATCGCGGCAGCGTGGCAGCGCGGCGGCCTGGCGACGGCGGTGGCGGCGGAGCTGAGGGAGAAGATGGCGGCGCTGGAGGAGTTAGGGTTTGGGAGGAGGTCTTCTAACTGTTTGGAATTTTCCCCACGATGGATTTAGGGTTTCTTTTCCTTTTTTATATCAAATTCCACAGTGAAGGACCACACTCATAAATCTTAATGGGTTAATTGTTAATTAGTCTATCAATAATTAATAATTAACCCCAGAAATTCTACACATTCACAATTTAGACACCACACTTATATTTTAGATGACAAAGACCCTAAATTAAATAGATCACCTCAATTGGGTCCTTATACCATATAATAGAAATATATACACAATAATTTCATGCAATACATGTACGTCTACATGTCCTTATGCATAAATATATATGATTTATAGTCCAAATTCTAACATAACCTGGTTATCCACTTAACTCAAATAGGGCTCAACGAAGACAAACCATGGTTTGAAAAAATAATCAAAACATTTTGGTTTTGGTCGATTTAATTTTGATTTATGTGAGTTAGGGTCGGCAGCTAAACAAAGACTAGGATCGAAAGATGATGACCGAGAGCAACGCGAGAAGGAGAAGAAGGTCGAAAACTAGTATTAGGGGTGTGCATTCGGTTAAAACCGAACCGAACCGAACCGAACCGGCCGAACCGAATTTTCCGAAATTTTTGAAAACCAAAACCGAACCGAACCGAACAGTAATCCGAACCGAACCGAAATATTTCGGTTCGGTTCGGTTATAACCGAATTGCAAAACCGAAATTGACAGGGTTTGAATCTGGTCATTTGCATAAGGGATTAAGGGGGAAAAAAAATTTAGTACAAGATATACAACAACAACACAGCAGGAGCAACACAGCAGCAGGCTAGGAGCAGCAGCAGCAGCAGCAGCACTTGAAGTATAATGTACATAAGTGTCATATTTGCAAGAGCAGGCAGCAGCAGGAGCAACACAGGCACACAGCAGGAGGCTAGGAGCAGCAGCAGCAGGAGCAACACAGCAGGAGCAGGAGCAAGTGAGCAACACAGCAGGAGCAGCAGGAGGCTAGGAGCAGCAGCAGCAGCCAGCAGGAGCAATACAGCAGGAGCAAGTGAGCAACACAGCAGGAGTAGCAGCAGCAACAACAACACAGCAGGAGCAACACAACAGGAGGTTAGGAGCAGCAGCAGCAGCCGCAGCCAGCAGGAGCAATACAGCAGGAGCAAGTGAGCAACACAGCAGGAGCAGCAGCAGCAACAACAACACAGCAGGAGCAACACAACAGGAGGTAGGAGCAGCAGCAGCAGTCGCAGCCAGCAGGAGCAATACAGCAGGAGCAAGTGAGCAACACAGCAGGAGCAGCAGCAACAACAACAACACAGCAGGAGGCTAGGAGCAGCAGCAGGAGGAGCATCAGCAGCAGGAGGCTAGGAGCAGCAGGAGCAGCAGGAGGCTAGGAGCAGCAACAATAACAACAACACAGCAGGAGCAACACAGCAGGAGGCTAAGAGCAGCAGGAGCAGTAGGAGCAGGAGCAACACAGCAGGAGGCTAGGAGCAGCAGCAGCAGGAGCCAGGAGCAACACAGCAGGAGCAAGTGAGCAACACAGCAGGAGCAGCAGCAGCAACAACAACACAGCAGGAGCAACACAGCAGGAGGCTAGGAGCAGGAGCAGCAGGAGCAGGAGCAGCAGGAGGCTAGGAGCAGCACCCCTAGGAGCAACACAGCAGGAGCAAGTGAGCAACACAGTAGGAGAAGCAGGAGGCTAGGAGCAGCAACAACAACAACAACACAGCAGGAGCAACACAGTAGGAGCAACACAGCAACAGCAGGAGCAACACAGCAGAGCAACACAGCAAGAGCCAGGAGCAGCACAGCAGGAGGCTAGGAGAAGGCTGAGCAGTAACAGCAGGACAATGTATAGTTGCAGACTAGCAGTCTAGCAAAAGCGGGCAAGCTGCAAAACACTTCAACAGCTCAAATTCATGTAACAAGACAGTTCAAGACTTCAAGTCGCAGGAGCAGCAGTCAGCAGAGCAGCAGGAGCAGCACAGCAGCAGGAGCATGTATATTGTATAGTATCAGAAGCTGGCAAGCTGCACTACTGCAGAACACTTCAACAGTTATGTGGTTTAGAATAAATATGATCAACTGTAATTATGTGGTTCAGAATAAATAACAGTAATTATGTGGTTCAAAATAAATATGATCAATTCAGTAATCAGTTAGCATTTTAACTTTGAAGGATTATATCATGCCAAATGATCCATTAAGAAAAAAGCTTGAGAAATCTCCTGTAGTCCTGTGTACAGAAGTAACAAAACAGAAGCCAGAACTCAGAAGGCCCAGAACCAGAAGTTCCAACTTCCAAGCAGCATAACATTACTAGGGTGAAGCCAAAGAATGAGACAATCGTCCAATCAGTCACTTGCCCATATGCGAGCATAGCATATGGCAATGAGCCAATAATTCAACATCTTCATCGCCTCAAACAGCTTATGAAAAATTCAACAAATATTATTAAAAAAACCATAAAACAATTCCAAGAGGGTCATACTGTCAAATTCCCTCTCTGGCTGTCCCCGTGAGCGAATGGTAGGTAGTGGTTGCCTTCACAGGCCATCCAAACAACCATGCCATTGCTACAAGTAGGGGTGTGCATTCGGTTAAAACCGAACCGAACCGAACCGAACCGAACGAGAGTAGGGGACCATTGGAACACCTCCGCATCAAAACACCAAAGACAAAAAAAACCTCAAATAAAAGCAAAAATTCAAGAGGCTCAGATGGCTTTAATGCATCATCAAAAACGAAGATGTCTCCCCTCAGGCATCAACCTGCTTGGCTGCTCCTGCAAAATAATAGTTGGATACATACCTGTCCCTCGATAGTTGGATCATACTGTTGAACCTAAAAAACATAGTAAAATATCATCACAGTAAAAGCAATTAAGAAAATATCACGTGAGTAGGTATCTGGGTAAGGAACTAAGGACAGTAAGATTATAACTTCACACATGCACTGATGCTGCGATGCACATAAATGATAAGGATATATAAGAATGAATCTGTAAGAGATGACCATAGAAAGTTAGGAACATAAACAGAAATGCATAAAAAATAAGTAAACATATTCAAACCTTAAGATGACTTTTCAAAATTCAACGGTTGCGACATCCAATTTCATTTTTATCAACTCTGAAATAAAAAAATCAATCAATGATTATCTGATCATAATAAAGAAATATACAATACAATAATAAAAATATTAGCAATGCAAATCTTACCGTCTTGAATCTTTTCAAGTTCTTCCAAACTTTCCTCAACATTGATTTCTGTTTTTGAATTTTTAATCCAATCTTGAGTGCAAATAAGAGCTTGTACTAGTGTAGGAGTCAAAGAGCTACGAAAACGATCAAGTACGCGCCCTCCTGTACTAAAAGCTGATTCAGAGGCCACTGTAGAGATAGGTATAGCTAACATATCACGAGCCATGTGTGACAAAATAGGAAATCTGCAGCTATTCACTTTCCAGAAGCCCAGAACATCAAAGTTTGGCTCATTTTTTTCAAGATCCTCTGATAAATACTTGTCTATCTCAGACTTCATTTCATCACCCATGAAACTTTTCCTATGCTCAGCAAATAGACTGCTTAAGATGTACTTACCTGATTGCTTTCGCATACTTGATCCTTCACCAGATGGCATTCCTCCCGGCTGTAGTCGCATTCTGTACTCTCTGAACAAATCATATACAACTTCACGCAACCTTCTCCTCATCATAACACCTCTTTCACCTTCATACATTTTTTCAACTCCAAACTCAACATATTCTAACTTGCGTCTTGGATCAAAAACAACAGGAACAAAGAGAAGCATATTAATCTTCTCTGGCTCACCCCAATACTTGTCATATTTGTCTTTCATCACAGCAGCCATTTCTTGGATTTTTGTATCACCGCTGACCTTCCACAGATTCAAAAGAAGGTTAACTTGACAAATTTCATCAAAAAATAAATTACTTGTAACATACATAGAGCCAGAAACTCTAAGAGTCAACTCATAGAAATGCTCTAAGAATGTAATAAGTCGCCTGACATTCTGCCAGTCAAAAGACAGAGGAGTTCCATCTTCATCATTAAGCTCATGATGGAAATTGCTATCTTCCTCTTCAAATTTTTCAAAAGCCCTCTCAAAAGTTTGAGCTGCTTCAAGCATCATATAGGTGGAATTCCACCTTGTGGATACATCCAAACAAAGACATTTCCTGCTTTCAATTTTTTCAATTTCCACACATTCTTTGAACCTCTGCCATCTTGCTGGAGAATATCTCACATATTTAACAGCAGATCTAACCCGAGCAATGGAATCTGCCATCTCTTTCAAACCATCTTTCACCACAAGATTAATGATATGTGCTATGCAACGCATATGAATATATTTTCCTTGTGCCAAACAAGTGCCCCAATTCAAAAATTTTTTCTTCAAATAGGAAATAGCAGTATCATTTGAAGAGGCATTATCAACAGTAACAGTCAAAACACTATCAATTCCCCATTCAGAGAGGCATTTTTCAATTAGTTTTCCTATAACTTCACCCTTATGACTTGTAATCTTGCAAAAATTCAAAAGCTTTTTCTTCAAGTTCCAATCAATATCAATATAATGTGCTGTGATACACATATAGTTTATGTTTTGAATTGAGGTCCAAGTATCAGTGGTCAAACAAACTCTCTGTTTGGACTCTCTGAAATACTGTTTCAACTTTACCTTTTCATCGTGGTAGAGTTGAAAACAGTCTCTAGTCATAGTCCAACGTGAAGGCATTCGAAATCTAGGACAAGCTTGAGACATAAAGTATTGAAAGCCTTCATGTTGCACAAAGCTAAAAGGCAGTTCATCTACAACAATCATGTGTGCCAGTGCTTTTCTAATTTTTTCTTGATCAAACTTCGAGCTTGTTAGCACAGGCTCATTTGCTACTTCTTTCTGAATAGGTTGCATAGCAATTTGTGTTTGATGTGTATCAACATTATATGGATATCGCTTGCACTGATTCATGTGATGTCTAAGAGAAGAAGTACCATTTTTCTTTGAATCACACAAGAATTCATTACCACAGTAGTTGCATTTGGCTTTGGTTGACTTGCCCGGGCCTGTGAACTTTGTGTAATGCTCCCATACAACTGATCGTGCTGCCATTCTTTTCCTCGGCATTGGAGGCTTTGTACTACACGTAGACGTAGATACATTGCCCTCATTTGCAACTTCGATAGCCATAGGCGCAGAACTTTCCTGCGAGGCAGAAATTGGCATTGGACTTGGAATAACTGGATTTGTGCTTGAAAGCTGCTGACTGTCGTCCTGGTTCAACATCTGTCAATAGAAAAATACAGAATTACATATTAAATTGTATGAAATCAAAAAACCCTAATTTAATTTCACAAAATTCAACCCTAACCTTGCAATTTGATCCCGATGATGCCGTTGTAGAATCCTAATTTCACAAAACCCTAATTTAATTTCACAAAAAATCAACCCTAAATTTCATAATTTCCGAAATACTCTCAACTTGCAGCTTAATCCGTTATAGAAAAATGAGAGATTGAAGCTCAGAGCGCGACCAGAGAGATATTGAGGGGTTGGGACTGAGAGTCAGAGCCTCAGAGGAGAGGAGGAGGGGGGTGGTCCGGGGGTGGACCGTGGACGAAAGGATTAACAATAAAATCGTATGAAATCAAAAAACCCTAATTTAATTTCACAAAAAATCAACCCTAAATACCCTCACCTTGCAGCTTAATCCGTCGTAGACTCGTAGAAAAATGAGAGATTGAAACTCAGAGCGTCGACCAGAGAGAGAGGCATCGCCGCGTCCGGACTCAGAGCCTCAGTCCTCAGAGGAGGAGGGCCAGGGGCGTCCGGGGGTGGACGAAAGCTGGAGGGATGAAGGCGCAACACCGCAGGTCCGCAGCAGCGAGAGCGAGAGAGGCGAAAGCGAGAGCGGCGAGAGCCAGAGCGGCGAGAGCCAGAGCGAGAGCGGCGAGAGCCAGAGCGAGCGAGAGCCAGAGCCAGAGCGGCGAGAGCCAGAGCGAGAGCGGCGAGAGCCAGAGCCAGAGCGGCGAGAGCCAGAGCGAGAGCGGCGAGAGCGGCGACGCCGGCGAGAGCAAGAGCGAGAGCGCCGAGAGGGTTAGGGTTAGGGTTAGCAGAACAGCAGGCGTCCGAAGTCCGAACCGCTCTGCTGAAAACAGAGATTATATAGGCGGTCGGCGGTCCGGTCTGTTCGAGCCGATTAGACCAAAACCAAAACCAAAACCGCAGTATATAGATATATATATATAATTCGGTTCGGTTCGGTTTTTACGGTTTTCGAAAATCAGAAACCGAAACCGAACCGAAATTTTAAATTTTTTTTTTTACAAAACCGAAACCGAACCGAGAACCGAATAAACCGAACCGAATGGGTTATTCGGTTTCGGTCGGTCGGTTCGGTTCGGTTAAAACCGAATAGTGCACACCCCTAACTAGTATCCGGGCTGAAGTGATGCGATGTGACAGATTCCTTGGGAAACTCGAGTGCATGGGTAACAATGTCAACCAAGGGACCAAGTAATTGATGGTGAAGCTGTGACCCTCCCTGGAGACGATCTCAAGGACCAAGTACTCGTGGGTCCCAATGAAAGATATGAAGTGGAGGTCCATGGGCTCAACGACAAACTCGAGGTCAAGGCCCCGGCAGCAAGGGCATTTTTTGCGGCAATGCTTGAGATGGAAAATGGGATAGAGGCAGTAGCGAGGGAGGAGGGGTCCTTAGCGGTGGATAAACTTGGTAATATATAATACGATTTAATAATTCATCCGAACTCGACCCGAATTAAGCGGGTTCGGATCATAATCGGGTTGACCCAATTATAACACGAAAAATTTTTGGTCGTAATCAGGTCAACCCATATAATCTTTTTTTAATTCAACTGATCCATTTACCTAATCGGATCAAATTGGTCGAATTAGTCGGGTCAACCCGTTTGGCCCAAATCTGTTTTAAATAAAAATTAGATCTCAGATTTGTTTGCTTTAACTCTTCTCTTCTAGACAAATGCAACAAGTTTCTTTCCCTATATAAGAGATCTAGGATTTCTATTCTCCAATCAAATCAATGAATTTCTCCCTCAACGGCTAATTTTGGGGATCTAGAATTTCTTTCTTCTCTAAGTTCTTTACATGTATTTTGATCTTTTTTTTAAACTCGCATGGATTTTTTTTTTAAATCTTCTTCGAATCCTTCTAAACTGTGATGTAAGCGGTAGTTCTGGTAATAGATGATCTAAATATTTCAAAGCTAGAAGAGAAAGAGAGGAATAAACATATCTTTTGCTTGACTCGTGTCGTATTTGTTCTAAAAATATTTTGACTATTATTAAAGCTTATTTTTATTTTTATCTTTTTCAACAATATTTTTTTACTATATTAATTACTTATTAATTAATTATTTTAAACCTGTACTGTATTCTTCCACGAATCCACTGTCCTTGCTGACATGAATCATTGAATTTGCTCTTGGCGGCCTTTGGATGCCTCGTCAACTTTAGCATAAGCTTAATTAATTAATTAATTAATTATTTTTTAAGGTTTATTTATTAATTATTTCTTAAGGCTTATTTAATAAATTGAAAGATTTAATTCATAGCTTATTAACTAATTATTTCTTAATTTAATTGTGTCTAAACTATTTTTTATTAATTAGTTTTTTACAGTTTATTTTGGTCATAGATGAGATTTGGGAATTCGTTGTAGCATAAGAGATAATTTTTGAATAAATTCTCGATCAAATAAAGCATTGTAAAGTATTATTTTTATCAAATAAATTGTCACTATAAATTTTGATATATTACTTACTAATTATATATAAGGCATATTTTTATTTAATGACATGTTAGGAATGATCACTTTATAATATTTGTTTTTATAGAGTGCAAATGGAATCTAATGAAACTAATGTTTAAAATATAAAAATTGAACATGATAATGTTTTAGATATCGAATTGGAGAATGTGTAAGGAGGGAGTTCAAATAAAGTAAAAAAAAGAAGAGAAATGTTAGCGGTATGGTCTTGTCATAAAATTATTTCTGTGAAGTCTATTGATGGCAAATAAAGATACAAGTGTAAAAAATATGGAGCCATATTTATATGTGATAGTAAATATGAAATAGCTAATTTAAAGAGATATAGCCAATGTTGAGTTTGTAGGGATATATGTGACATTGGACAAATACTTCTTTCTCAAGAGTATGATTATGGGACTTAGATCATCAAAATATGATCCTGAAGTAGCTCCAGAGAAACTTGTTGCTATAATATTTATTCATAATTTACCATTTAGTTTTGTAGAATATATTGGAGTAAGATCATATCACTCTTATTTGCATGAAGTTGCACCAACTATTTGTAGAAATATTGTTAAAGCGGATCTTCTTAAATTGCATCAAAAAGAAAAAGATAAAATCAAGGCTATGTTTCAAGAAAATCCTGGCAAAATTTGTTTGACTTCAGCTTTATGGACTTCTATGCTAATTATGGATATGTCTCTCTTATTGCTTATTTTATTGATAAATATTGGCATTTACAGAAAAAAAAAGTATTGAATTTCTCTCTTATGCAAGCTTCACACACAGGAGTCGCATTGAGTGAAAAACTTTTCATATTAGTATCTGAATGGGGGATTGAAAATAAGCTATTTTTCATCACATTAGACAATGCATACACCAATGATATTTTTGTTAATTTATTCAAAATACAATTGAATATGAGAAAGACATTGCTTTGTAGGGGTGGCTTTTTTCATCATAGATATTATGCCCACATTCTTAATCTTATTGTGCAAGATGGCTTGAAGGAAATTGGTATTGCTTTATATAAAATTCGTAAATGTATTAAATATGTGAAAGGTTGACAAGTAAGAAAGTGAAAGTTTTTGGAGTGTGTTAATTTGCTTTCTTTGGATGCAAAGAGGAGTTTGAGACATGATATTTTCACTAGATGGAATTCTACTTTTCTTATGCTTGATGGTGCATTATTTTATCAACATGCTTTTTGTCATCTTGAACTGATTGATTCCAATTTTACAAGTTATCCAATATTAAGTGAATGAGAAAGGCTTCAAAAAATTAGCAAATTTCTTGTTATCTTTTATGATATCACAAGTATATTTTCAGGAACAAAGTACCCCCACATCAAACTTGTACTTTCCTTCCATTTTCATGGTATATTTGACATTGAAACAAAACATGGATGGGAAAGATGAGTATTTGGGTAGCATAACTTGTAGAATGTTTGAAAAGTTTCAAAAATATTGTTCCGAATTTAGCCTAATTTTGGCTATCATAGTCAAACTATATCCACGATATAAAATTCATTTTATTGATTGGCGTTACAAAAAACTAATCGAAATTTATGAAAGTGAGAGAGATGCTATATGCACTTTTTGATGAGTACATAGTTGAAGCTTCCAAGTCATCTACTACACTTGTCTCTTCTATGAGACATGATGGTGGATTACATATTAATAAAGAATCTTTTAGCACAGAGATAAGAGATGTGTTAAAGGTAAGTATTTTTTCTTTTAATACTCTTTCTTATATTAGCTTTGTAGTTATTCAAAATACTAATATTATATTTAACATATAATTTTGTCTTTTAGGAATTTGATACTTTTGAAAGTGAAGAGTTTAGTAAAATGGCCCAGAAGTCACAATTAAAACTATATTTGGATGAGCCAAAAATTGATAAAAAAAAGTGGAGTTAGATATGCTTTCGGAAAGCAAATCATATTCTGAACTTACAAAAATGGCTCGTGATGTGTTAACCATTCCTATATCTACCATTGCATCTAAATCTGCCTTTAGCATTGGTGGTTGTATTCTTAGTGAAGAACACAATAGTATAACTTCAAATGTAGGAGAAGCATTTATTTACACTAGGGATTGGTTATGGGAGATTCTGAAAATTGATATGTGATTTATTATTTATTCATAAACTTATATTTTATAATTTAATTATTGTATAACTTTTTTACTTGTAAATATAGATACTTTCAAGAAAAAAATTGAGGAGCTTGCTGAAGATATAATAAATATGGATATCAACAAAGAAGATGGACAGTCGACCCAAAGGTCTAATACACTACAAATTTAAGTAGTGTAAAGCATTTGAATCCTGAAGCTTTCCATTTCTTTTTAAAAATTTTTTATATAGTTGAATAATCTTTAATTTACTTTGTAACCTTGGTCTCAAAAAAATTTTCATTGACTTGACAATTTTAACATGTGTTTATTTGTGAATATTTGTAGGTTGAAGTAGTATTATGAATATTTGTAGATTGACTATTGATTCTAAGCAATAGCCTATAATTTTTTTCACGAGCCTTTGAGCTTTTTAATGTAGCTAGAGTGATTATGGCCTTTATGTTGTCTTGATTCAAAAAACATAATATTTTATTAAATTATTAGATATGTAATATTCAATTAAATCACTATTTTCAATTTCTCAAAATTATGTGATATTTGTGAAGTTATTTAAGATTTTATTTTGCAACTTTTTTTATTAATTTTTAAATTATTGCTTGTATATTCATTATTTTATTATCATAATTATTTTTTAATAATGGTCTTATTATAATTGCTTAAAATATGTTAAATTATTAGTATTAGTTAGATAGGTTGAATCGATTCGGGTCAATTTGGATCAATTTAGATTAATTTGGATCAAATCAAATTATGACTCATTTAATTAAATAGGACAATTCAGTTGGGTCGGGTCATGACCCAAATTTGACCCGTTTAATAAATAGGTCAATTCGGGTTGAGTCAAGTTACCCGTTTGAAAATAAGGTTGAGTTCGGGTTTAAAATTTTAATCTAATTAATAAACGGATTGTGTTCAGATTGACCCATTTAGTATAAAGCTATAGGTTTTACCCAACCCGAACCTGACTTGTAAACCGAATTGCTAGGTCTAGTGGCGGAGCGGTTGGCAAGGGCTAGCAGATTATGGTCAGTGACGAGCTGGGCAAGGTGTCTATGGGGCCATTGTATTTCATTGGGAGGTCGAAGACTGCAAGTATGAGTGACTATTGGGTCAGATCAGAGTAGGATGTTCTTTGGCTTTAGATCTTGGTGCATAATCCCTAGCATGTGGATGTATTCTCACTCTCATACAAGAAGCCTTGTTAATATTCCTAGTGAAAACATGTGAACATATTATGCACATGTGAGTGGTGGTTGTATTTTTTTTCTGACAATTCGGTGTTGAAGTGATTGAAGTCGGTGAAGGGAGATAAGGTTAGGGCTTAGGGCATGATTAATGTCCATTATATAAAGCTAGCATTTTGCAAATCAAGGTGTTTAGGGCTTCTTCAATTTGCTAGTGCTAGTATTGGTATTTGGTCTTTAAAGTATTCAAATTATTGTTGCTTTTCTTTACTATAGGCTATAATCATACTAAGAAAAGAGATAAGAAGTTCTTCTAAAGTTAAGATCATTATATATGTCATAAACATAATTCTAGTTGGTAAGTAGATGAGGTTTGTAATATTATCTAAATTTGATGAAAAAGGGGTTAGGGCTGTTGCCTATAAGTAGATAAAGTTTGTATATGATCTAACTTTGGTAAGTAGTTAAGGATTATATATGATCTAACATTGACATTATGATTTCTTGTTCTTACTCCTTTGATCCCTATAAGTTCATTTACTTTTTCAAAATTTTTTTACTAATTAGTTATAATGCTCTTTTCACTTTACTTGTCAATATGATTTTTTTGTTCTTACTATAATAGATCCACCTATGAAGAAAAATAGTTGAGCTACTTACTTTTTTTGATTTGCCATTAATGCACACTAAATCTTATTTTCTTATAAATCTTTAATAAAATGTGAGCTTCTGTGCAAATTACTAATAAAAAAATTTCAATAAAATTTTAATACAACAATATTCGTTAATAAATTTATAAGAAAATTGTGTTTTTTAAATTATTAAAAGATTTAGGGCTTATGTGAAAACTAGGTAGCAAACCAATAATTTTAAAATTTATGTGAAAATTAACTAGTAAATCTTAAAATGTTGAAGTTATGTGAAAATTTGGTAGTAAAGATTTAATCTTTGGCTTAATTATAGGTAAATTTCTTGCATGACAAATTAGTTATTGGGTTATAGAAAGGTCCCAAACAAAACATGTAATGATCTACTCATGAAGACAATATGCATGACAACACTGTGAATTAATGGATGCCGATCTTTGAAACATTTGTTATAAACGGTGTGGTCGTATACTTTGTTTGGAAATTACAAAATTAAAAGAGTATTCGAGAAGAGTAATCGACGTAACTTGAACTTGTGAGAGTCGAAGATTGTATAAGAAAACTCAATGTGGTGCAGACCCTTCTAAGATACTTTATAAATAACTTGTTAGTGGTTCAAATACTTTTCAGGAATATCGATCTACTAGTCTCAAAATATAATGTACATAGTGACACACAGCTGGCCCTTCAGGAGTTAGAGGGAATCTTCAAATTCCTGATATCAGGTCTATTAATGTTTCTTCTATTGACCCATTTTTATTAAAGGCAAGAGATGATATGTAACTAAATTTGAGGACAACATCAAATGATTTTCGGAAAGCAAAATAATAGTTAGGTAAGGTTGTATCCAAATTTTTTTCTATAATTATATTCCATTTTATTTAGCAAATGATGGTTACTTATTATGGGATGATACGTATTACCCAAGAGGTTGGCCCAAGAGTTCATCCACCAAATGCCTACTAAATTTCTGAAAAGTATTTGAATTTTGAGGTTAAAGAGTTGTCTGCTTTTATACAAATCTTTTATAAATATTAGAATAAATTTGGCTACACCTTGATGTATGATGGACAGAAGATACAAAATAGCAAAAAACTGACAAATTTTTTAGTATATTATTCTAAAGGGATTATTTTCTTAAAGTCAGTTGATATATCAAGGGAGTTGAAGATTAATAATTTTTTGTACCATTTGATTGACAATATCATTAAGGAGGTTGGTGAATTAATAGTGGCATGAGTCATAACTGATAATGCAGTTCCTTTGGTATGTGCTGGGAAAAAGTTAGTGCAAAAAAATAAACACCTCTTCTAAACACTTGTGTAGCACACTTTATTGATTTAGTATTAAAAAATATGGGTAAAGATCCTGATATTAAGAAAGTTATTGAAGAAGGCTAGAAATTGAAGTCATTCAATTATAACCATATTTGGTATCTTAAACTGATGAGAAAAGAAATATGGGATCAAAAGATTATTAGACCATATATTACTCGATTTGCTACACAATTTATCTCCTTGGATTTTTTATATGCTCATCGACAAGTATTGAAGAGATTATTTACTAGTGAAGAATATGATAAGTATTATTTGAAGTTGAAATGGTCAAAGAAAATTCTCTTTGAATAAGTATACAATCAAATCTTAAATGAGAAATTTTGGTAATCAGTTGAGAATATAATCGAAATCTTCAGTCTATTAGTTAAGGTACTATAAAGTATTGACTCAGATGATTATTCCTAAATGAGATTCTTATATGATACAATAAAATGAACAGAATTGCATATAAGGCAACATATAAAAATAATTGAATTTTGTAAATGGGAGAAGATTATCGACCATCTTTAGGACAAAACATTATCTAGGAATACTCATGTTGCATGTAATTGAGTAAAGTGTCATTCTATAGTACTTTATTATATTACAACGATAATATTATTGATTAACATTTAATCATGTTGTAGGATACTTTCTGAATTTTTAATATGCTAATGTTGTTGATAACAACAATATAATTTTCAAAGTGTTACATAAGGTAATCGAGAGGATGGAGCCAGATATGAGAATGAGAATATTGACATTGCACGAGATACATTCTAAGTCAGTCATTTGTATTTTTTTACACAGTTAAAAAAGTTTTTAACTTAAGTGCGTTTATTAAACAGGTAGACGACTTCAAAAATAAAGTCAAAAATTTTGGCACACAGCAAACAAGTATAGCTATTAGGGGTGATACTTTAGTATATTTAATATTTAATAATAATACAGATTTACTAACTTAAATACTATCAATTTTGTAATAAATTTTTTCGATAAATCACAACTAGATGGTGGAGTATTTATAGTCGACGTGTAGCACCTAATCTTATAAAGATAGTAATTACATTTTAAGCCAAATTATTTGAAGTTCATAATTCGAGAGGAATTGGATAACTTTTGAATTGATTTACACAAATATGAGGAATAGACTTAAAATAGAGAAAAAACTTATTTTCTGTCATTATAACATGCGTTTAAGAGTCCGAAACTTACAAAAGAAAATATCACTAGACGATGAGATAATCAACTTGTTTGTTATATTTGAAAATGATAATAATCTAACAGAGCGGATCCAAAATAGAGAGGAATATGTCTTAAATTATTCTCAAATATAAAAAACTATTTATCGTCTCTTAGATGAAAAATAAGAAGAGGAAGATGATAGAATGAAAAATATTATTAATACCAGTAGTAATAGTAATGGTGATGCAGCTGGTGAGACCAATTTTTGACAACGCAATATGAGGACTCATCTTTATCTTTTTTAAGATATAGAGGAAATAAGTTTTTTGACTCTAATTTATATAGTGGTTATGTACCACAATATCAATATGCTTCATATAGTGAAAAAAAACAATCGAGATCCAACATATAATATGAGCTCCAGTTATTATGACATATATTATAACAGAACATCTTCTTTCAATCGAGGATATTATTAGTCAATGTAATAATCCTCATAAATGTACAATATATATTCTACATTATTTGATGAAGAACATGTGATTTTGTACTACCCGCGTGATGAACAATACTATCAATTATAACTCCATCGTACTGATAAGGATGATGATTGAGAACACCAATTTTTTTAAAATCCACCTCAAAATAGCATGTAGTTATGAGATTTGGTTTTTGCTACATATGATATAATGTTTTCACTATTCTGTTAAATTAATATGCTTCATATTATGTATATGGTCAGTATGCATATGATATTATTGTAATTTTATGACATTTAAATTTAATACCTCTATGATTTATTTTGTACTATGATAATTTGTTTATTTTGTTATAGTATTTTTCTTTGTAATATTTTCTATTATCTTCTTTATATTCATGAATCTTGATAATTGTATGATATTTCTTTCAAAATATATAATAGTGAATGTTGATAATTATATTACAGTTTCAGAGCAAGTTACACTTGAAACATGAATAATAATTATATTCATTCTTCACCAAAAACTTATATTCTGTTATAGAATAATTCCATCTTCGGCTTATGATATACTTGGATAAGGTTTAATTGAATGACATTAAAAAAATATAAAAGAGTAAATAATCAAATTTATCATTTTTCTCGATAATGTTCACTTAATACTATCAATCATTATTTTGCTGTAATTACTCGTGAGCACTTCACACAATGTGATATTTATTTCTCATGGGTTATTGGACCATTTTTATTCTGTGTTGTTAATAAATAATATTATCATTTTTATTTTAGACCTTTGATATATGATTATACTTCAGAACTGCCACCGCAAGATTGTGCAGAGATAGTTGTTCTTACTCGTATGCCTACAAATACTCATCCTGATTGTCGAAGTATTGAATTTATAATTCCACACTTAAATGTTCCAAATTCAAATGATAATAATGATGATGATGATGATTAATTATATTATATTATAATTAATAGATTATGTATATATCAAGTATATTTTAATGATAAGTTAAATTTATTTATGTTATTTTTAAATTTTTAAACATATTTATATTATTTCTTGTGTACTTTCTATTTTTTATACAATAATATAAAAAAAGACTATTAAAACTAATTTAAATTATAGTATTTAATATTATGGTAAGATTAGTTATAAATTCTTTTATATTTTTTAAATTTTTTTAAAATTTTTTGAAAAATTTATAATATTTTTAATTTAAAATCAAAGTATAATCAAAATATAGTCAAACTCTAGTTAACACATAATTAATAATCAAAGAAAATATTTTTATAAAAAGAAAGGAGTGATTTCGACTGAAATGTATCGATTTGCCGAAATCATTTCCAAAACCAAAACTTAAAACTTTCAAACAAACAATAATAATATTTATGTAAATTTTTTAAAATCTGAAAAGTGTAAAAGCACTTACAATTTTTTTAGGATGTGCGTATAAATTTTTTTTTAAAGGGTATACAAACAAAATTTCAAAAAGGGATTACATAATAAATTAATCTTTTCAAAAAGTAAAATAGAAAATAGCCATGAAATTAAAATAAAAAATACAAAATAAAAATTAAATGATGGATTATAGCGAATTTCAAAGAATCAAAGAAAAAAAATCATTAAAATCTAAAATATAGAATAAATTTGAAATTAAAAACCATATGACAAGGATTTTAGGGGCGCGCAACATTCCATTCCGCCTCTTCAACCAACATGATAATATTAGTTTTAAAATTTTGATTAAAATATTTTGGTTTTAGACTAATTCAAAATTTTTAAATCTAAAATTTAATTTTAGATTTTAAAACATATTATCTAATATCGTATATTATTATTATATCATAATATATTTTTAGCTTAAAAGTAAGGACTTAATTTTCAGTATCAGTAATACCGTTTTGAATTTGATTTGAAATTTTTTAAAATATTTTAAATAACTTTGTACCAAAAAAATTTTTATTTAATAATTTAAAAAATATATGTATATAATTTTTTTTCATATTTTTATTTTTAAAATATTTTTTAAATTTAAAATTTAATTTAGTAAAAAATAAAAAAATTAATTTGACTAAAATCAAAATCGATTTTGGTGAGGATCATAATGAATCTTAAAATAGAAACTTAAAAAACTTCGTGGTATTCATGCCAACCATGTGGATTATTAATTATAGCGCGAGGCATAGGGCCTTTTGGCTGCAAGTATCGAGTTGGATGCAGTCTCATGTCTTCAGGAGTTCAACCAATTAGCCTATTAGCTAAAAATATATGCTTATGATTTGTCAAATTTTTGTTGTTAGGATGGAGATGAATTGCCCGCTATTTTGATGGAGTTTTGTACGCTAGTTGAGGCTGACGTGCAACATATTAATTTTTTTCTCGCATTTTGCCATACGGTTTTTTTTAAATTAAGTTTTTCTAAAACAAAATGGAAAATATTTACGAAGTTTAAAATAAAAATTTTACAAATATATAAAAAAATCAAATGATAAATGCTATAATGCAGTAAAATCAACCAAAATATTTTGTGAGTAGAGACTCAACAAAACAAAAGATTCGTAAAATTAACCTAAAATTTCAACAAAATAGCCGAAATAAATAAAAATAGGAGTAATTCTATAAAACCCTTCCAAATTTGCATTTTAACAAGTATCAAACGAGCACGAAATGGATATTACCCGATCCCGATATCGCCATCCAGTCTCTCCATAGATCCGAACCCGATATCATGCCGGGTTCCGGGTCCGCACGCCCGGATCCTATTAAACGCCCGTCCCATCGTCATTGAAGCTCCTTTCTCTCCTGCGCCGCCTCCACCTCCGCCGCAGCTCGTCGTCTCCGATCAGATCCACAAACGGAAGGGAAGAATATCACCGGAGAAAGGCAGGGAAGGGAACTGAGGAAGAAGGAGATGCCCGTCTTCCACTTGATTTCGCTGCCGCTGACGCTGGGCATGGTGGCGGTGACGCTGCGCTACTTCGCGGGCCCCGACGTGCCGCGATATGTGCTATTCACCGTCGGTTACACCTGGTTCTGCTCCCTTGCCATCATCATCCTCGTTCCCCCCGACATTTGGACCGTACGCGCCTTCTCTTCCCTCTCCTCTGCGTCGGATCTCGGTTCTGCTTGATTTGGCTTTGGTTTTCTGTGAAGTTTGGTGATCTCGGGTTTTTGTTGTCGGATGGATCGTGCCGGTGCCGAATTTCGAAGTTTTAATGTTAGATGCAGGGAAATTACGGATCTTTGGTAGGGAGCTGATTCAATTGTTGTGCTTGAGTGGAATTTAGGGTTTTGATGTTTCTAGACGAGTATCTGGGTTAGTTCTGGATTATCAGGCCACAGGGGATCCGGGAAGATCTAAGCCATGTATGTCATGTGAAAATTGCTTGGTATTCTTGATGGAGTTTGAACGGCGTGATGGTTGATGTTGCTTTTGGTGGAAGTTTTTTGTGTGATATTGAGAAGATTTTGTAGATTGTTGGGGACACGAGGAATGTAAGCGATTGGACTGATGTAGGGTTGAGGAGCCAAAATGTATCATTGAAACAAAGCAAATGAGCAGGTGGATATTAGTATGCTGTTTATGCTTTTGAAAGGGAGGATTAGACACTATGCTGAAAGCTGCTGAAAAAACAATTGTGACAGTGTGTCCATTTCTGCTGTTTTATGACTGCTTTTAACGAAGTAAAATTGTTCTCTATGAATGGTTTTAATATGCTGCTTTAGGTTCTACTGTAAACAGATGATTCCATCCTTTAGAAAGAAAATAATGGCCATGTCATCATTCTGTTCACTCTACTGGTTATGATCTTGACTGTTATAGCCAAGGTTTACCGTTTCGGTTTCGGTTTCGGTTTCGGGACCCAGCGAAACCGATACGTTTCGGCCGTTTCGGCCGTTTCGGCCGTTTCGGTTTCAGTTTCGGCCGTTTCGGTTTCGGCCGAAAGATTTTTTAAAATTATTAATTGGGTGTTGACCAGAGTTTGACTATATTTTGACTGTACTTTGACTTCAAATTAAAAATATGATAAAATATTAAAAAAATTTGGAAAAATTTGAAAAATTAGGAATGAATTTATACTTAATATTATCATAATATTAAATATTATTTTAGTTAATTAATATTAATTTTGATAGTTAGTCACTGATATTGTCTACTTTTAATATATATTAGTATATTAAAAAAACATATAAGAAATAACACGAATATGATTAAAAGTTAAAATTAGCATAAGCACATTTAACTTTTCATTAAAATGTACTTCACACATACATAATTTTATAAATTTTAAGATAATACAACTAATCATCATAATCATCATCAGTTGAGTTTGGAACATCTGGGTGTGGAACTACAAATTCAGTACCTGGATGATCCGGACGAGCATTTGTAGACATATGAGCCAGAACAACTAGTTCTGCGCGGTCTCGTGGCAGCGGTTCTGAAGTATAATCATATATCGAATGTCTAAAATAAAAATCATATTTTAACTAAAATTTAACTTTATTTCAATTATTTTTTAACTTCAAATTAAAAAATTATAATATATTTAAAAATTTAAAAAAATAATGAATAATTACGTAAAAAATATTATGTACGTGAATAGTATTTGACAGAAATCGATACTGACGCCGAAATCAAATTGGCGATAGTGTTGGTCTCAGTGTAAGGCCGGCTTCATCTTGCGGAAGTACGGGTCAGGTCGGTGAGGGCGCGAGATAGGCGATAGAGTGCCGATAAACCAGTGATTGCGCATGGCCCTTGGGCTCGGACACGAAACCAGCGTGAGAGTTCCTCTCCCCCCGCCCCCCCCCCAGCCCCCCGGCGGCGGCGTGAGCCCGCCCGCCCGCCCGCGCTCGAGCCCGGCGATCCCGCCGCCCGCGCTCAGCCCGGCGAGCTCCCGCCGCCCGGGCTCGAGCCCGGCGACTCCCGCCCGCCCCGAGCGGCGAGCTCCCGCCCCGCCCGCCTCGAGCCCGGCAGCTCCCGCCCGCCCGCACGGCCTCGCCCGGCCAGCTCCCGCCCGCCCGCCCGCCGGGCTCGAGCCCGGCGAGCCCCCGCCTGCCCGCGCTCGAGCCCGGCGAGCCCCCGCCCGGACTCGAGCCCGGCGAGCTCCCGCTCCCGCGCGCTCGTCAGCACGCGTTCCCGCCCGCGCTCCGGCGAAGATGAACAGTAACTGTGAACAGTAAACCCTAACCGAAACGAAAAATTAGGTTTCGGTTCGGGACCGGCCGAAACCGCAAACCATGGTTATAGCCATCACCGATCATTTGTTGTGGTAGTGATTGATGCCTTTGCCTTGCTGACGTATTTGGAAAATAGAGCGATAGGATAAGAGGGTTGAAAGTAAGGTTTTAAATCTCAGTTTCGGCACTTAACGAAATCGATATGTTTCGGCTGAAATTTTTTTTTTAGTTATTAATTGTATGTTGATCAGAGTTTGATTATATTTTAACTGTACTTTGACTTCAAATTAAAAATACGATAAAATTTTAAATTTTTTTATAAAATTTAAAAATTATGAAAAAATTTATAATTAATTTTACTACAATATTAAATATTATTTTAATTAATTAAAATTAATTTTGATGGTTAATCATTGTTTTTATATATTACTATATAAAAAATTATACGAGAAATAATATGGATATGATTAAAAAGTTAAAAATTAATATAAATAAATTTAACTTATTATTAAAATATACTTGACACATATATAATTTATTAATTATAACGTAATACAACTATCATCATAATCGTCATCAGTTGAGTTTGAAACATTTGGATGTGGAATTATGAATTCAGTATTTGAGCGATGCAAATTAATATTTATAGACATACGAGGTAGAACAACTAATTTTGCGCGATCTTGTGGTAGCGATTCATATGGGGGTGAGATCGATACAAATTTTTTTTTGCTTTGTTTTCGGTGGAATGGTTATGCACGCATACATGTGAAAAAAAAAATTAATACGTTTCGATTAAAATCATTTCCATTTCAGTTTCAACCAAAATAATTTTTTTATTTATTAATTATATTTTGACTAAAATATAACTTTATTTTAATTATTTTTTAACTTCAAATTAAAAAATTATAATATATTTAAAAATTTTTAAAGTAATAAACAGATACGTGAATAGTCGCATGCACGTGAACAATATCTGGCAGAGACCAGCGAGAGCATCGGACCCAGGCTAGCGATGACGCTGGCGAGGATGCGAGGCCAGCCCTAGCTCGCGGGAGCAGGGACCAGGTTGGCGAGAGAGTGGTGGCAGGCTGGCGAGCGTGTGGGGGCCAGTCCGGCAAGGGCGCGGGCTCGGGCACGAAGTCAGCGTGAGCTCACCTGACGAGCTTCCCGCGTGCCCTCCCGCAAGGTGTTCAGCCGAAAACCTTAAACCGCCACTGGTCGAAACCGAACCGTCTCGGCCAAAACGGTTCGGTTTCGGTTGAAACGGTTCGGTAAACGGTTCAGTTTCGGCCGAGATTTAAAACCTTAGTTAAAAGTCCTAATGCTGCACTCTATATTGCTGTCAAACATAAGGTTCACTTGTGGATTATCTATAACCAGTTATAGTTTTAACCGTTACTTTTTACACCAATTCCCTTACTTGTATAGTCTTGTACACTTTTTTGTATTATCTCATCTTCCTTTAGTTGTCAGTTTTAGCGAGTGCACGCATCTATCTTGCAGATAATAATAAGTCATGAGAAGGGAGGAATTGCGTTCTTCTGGAGTTGGTCATATTGGAGCACATTTTTGCTAACATGGTATGCCTATTAGCATAAATAAACATTATGTTTCTCCTCCAATGTTCTCATATGCATCATGGTCGTTGTGAACTTCATATGCTTATGACTAAAGCTTTTGTGGATCTTATCTGCATCTTTATGATGGAAACTAGAAATTATTTATTCTTATACTTCAAATAGTTCAACTTCATGCCATAATGCAACTTCATGCCCTTCTTAATGTTGTGAAAATTGACACCCACATATATTGGAACCATATTGATACAAAAAGAATCCAGATGAGTTTCACATGCTTATGTTTCTCACTATCTCTATGTGACTGGCAATAGTTTATTTGTTTTATTCTGTATAATTGATGCAACAACCTGCACATGCCAAGGAGTTTGAAGGCCAATCAGTTTGTCCTCTTCTATTCTAATTGAGCTAAGGCACAGTAATAGGAAAACCATGCGATCTCCAGTTTCTATAAATAATCATCGGAGGAAAGTTAAGTTGGGCTTTTACCTTGCCTTGCCTACTTTTCATTGGTTGCCATTCCTAAAGTGCCTTGATTTGTTTCTTTTTGGAAGTTTTGTCTTGGCTGGAATTGCATAGTTGTGTATTGTATCTGCAAACAAAGATGAACTCCATATTAACTTTCACATATTACAAATTTGAAAAGTTAGCTTATCATATTTCAAATTACTTATTAGAAGTCTCCATGAAACTTCGACCAAACCATCATTTCTAACTATTAAATGATTAATTGATTGATGTAGTTGTGCATAAAACATGACTTTCCATCTTGAGCATTCTTGTTCTTCAAATAATACAAGAACCTTTTGCGGAAGGCTTCATAAAAGGCGGACATATTTAAGTGATGCAAGGAAATTAGAGGATAGGAATTGCCTATCCATCTTAAGCACTAGTCTTATTTTACAATGTATTCTGATCATCCACTCATATTTGAATTTTAGGAGGCTTCTACTTCATCAGGAATTCATTTTCCATTGATTTGAATGTGATTTTTTTTGGATATATAACTTGAATGCATCACGCTTTGTGCTTCTCTTTTGGTTGTTGTTATGGCAAGCTTCTCCAATGCTCTCTGTATATGTGTGTGTATGTGTGTCTGTGTGTTGTGTGCACTCGTGAGCTTGTCATGTGCCTATTTGCAACTCAACAATGTGTATATACTCACGATCTTTAATATTGCATGTTGGAGCAGGGTTGTCGTTCCTACTATTCAGAGTTATGACGATGCTGGAGATTTTACTGTGAAAGAACGACTTAAAACCAGCATCCATCAGAACTTGGTCTTCTATCTAATTGTTGGATCCATTGCCCTTTTTGGAATCATCCTACTCATTTTCATGCGGAGAGATTGGTTCATCTCCTGTCTATTCTTTAGCTGATATTGATTATTTGTTTCCTATTGCTTTGATTTATGCAATCATCACCTTATAAGGAGTTGTGATCAAAACTTATGTCCCTCTCATTGCATTTATAAGAGTTAGTTGTTAAGTTCTATTCTATTTTTATTGCTCTCGGTTCTGTTTTCTTCAGCTAGCTAGTATTTTGAAGCTTTCTACACCAGATGCTTGCAGTCAGAGCCTAGAGGTAGCTGAGAAAACAGCCACCTCTGATTGTTATTTTGGGATAGTTAGTTTCTTAGCAAGAATAATATCTTTTCTTTGGCCACACAAGTTTTCCAAAAAAAAAAAAACAAGACAATTGTAGTTGATATGTTATTTGAGGATCTCTAAAGCATATAAAGTTGCCTTTTCATTTCTGACAAATGTTATAAATTTAGTGCTGGATAACAAAAGTAAGAAAGGAATGAATGACACTGGAGGAGCTAGTGGTTTCTGTTGTAATCTGGATGTACTATGATAAATGAGGGGCTTTGTTCCATTTGCCTCTGGTCATGTCCAAGGACCATTGAATTCGAACTTTCACAAAACAATTCTCCTTGATGCCATTCATGCTTATTTACTCTACCTCATTTTTATCTCTATTATGTCCCATGTAGGAGTCTTTATGGGAAACTCTCAGGTAGGATTCTTAGTGCCTTACTATATGCCTCTCCTCTTTTTTTTTTTTTTTTTTGTTTGCAAATCGTCATAGGTTCCTTCTCTTTGCTGTAAATTGTTCTGTGGAAGCTGACTTATGGTTGTCCATAAGAGAAACCAATTTAGGTGGCATTCTTAATTTCATAGATTCAAATATTGCTGCCTAAGGCCTTCCAATGGTATTCTGCTATATGTATATAAATTCCAGTTAGTATCCTCTAGTGGTTCAGCTTGGTCATTTAACAGTGTCCCATTTGTCAATTTCTATCTTGAGAATGCTATTAGTTGCCCTACACACTTCATCCCATTCATTTTTAAGATTGTATTCATTTTGCCCAGAGTCATGTTGTAGGCATTCCTTGAGAGTTCATAAAAAAATTCTAAGTTTTTTTCTCAATTTTTCATGCTTTACTTTATTCTGCCAAATCATTGTTCTCCTTTATTATTGTTGTTGTGTTCTTTCTTTTGTTCAATTTCTCCAAGATTGGATCAAGTTTAGACATAATCATTGTCTCTATTGACAGGAATGATGGGGTTGTTGGCTTTGCCATGGCTTGCTCAAATACTTTTGGACTTGTCACTGATGCTTTTCTTCTTGGTTTTGGTTTGAGTGAAATTCCTAAGAGCATTTGGAGAAATGTGAATTGGACCAACCGCCAAAAAGTTCTATCTCATAGGGTTGCAAAAATGGCTGTTAGTCTTGATGATGCTCATCAAGAACTTTCAAATGTCATTGTGGTACTTTGAGATTCCAACTCCTCCATTTATTTGTTTTCCTTGAGGCATTATACACCTTAAAGTTTGTTCATAATCCTTCATTCCAAATAGATAGAAAAGCTAGATGCAGAATGAATCATTTATAGTTAAGATACTGTTTGAGATTGTAAAATCAAGTCCCTGAGCTCTCCATGGCCACAAAGGAATCCTATGAATGGCCAAACTACAGTCTGTGCAGAAGAGTAGATGCAAATGCTAACTTGTATATGGCAACATGCCTTAATCTTGGATATAGACTTCATGCTCACTTAGTACATGACATCATTGTTTGGTCTTTCTGACTTTACCTTCATTTTCTTTACTTGCTTTTTCATACAATCTACAATTCTCATAGTTCACATTGATTAGATTCCACTCGTGATTCTTGTTCAAATTTTTTTATGTTTACTCAAATTGTCAGAACTAAATTTCTTGATGCAAATGCTAACTTGTACATAACAACATGCCTTAATCTTTAATATAGACTTCATGCTCACTCAGTACATGACATCATTGTTTGGTCCTTTCTACTTTGCCTTCATTTTCTCTACTTGCTTGTTCATAGCATCTACAATTCTCATAGTTCACATTGGTTGATTCTTGATTCTCTCTTGTGATTCTTTTTAAAATGTCCTTATGTTTACTCAAATTGTCAGAACAAAATTTCTCGACGCTTAGATGTAGTTAATCTACCTAAAATAATTACCAAGTACATGACTGTTCATGCTAAATTTACCTGAAGAAAGCTCCGGCGAGCTGGTCACTAGTTAACAATTCAGTCTTTTTGTCAACTTCAATTTGTTTTCCTATATTAATATTGTGTATACATGCCTATAAATTTTTGTTGTTGACACTAGATATGTCTGTAAGGTAATGATCAAATAAATGATTTACCATTACATTCCAAAATCTCATTAGAACCTTGGGTGAGAATTACATGAACAATTGTCTGAAACATCATCTTTTAGCTTTAAGGCATTTCTTTTGCTTCATCATTATCTTTTGTTTATCAATCTGAGCTTACTTTTCAAGGTTGTTTTAGGAGTATTTCATGTGCATACCATCGTTTTTCATCCTCTTGTAAATACTAATGGACCGTGTTTTTTGGAGCTTGCCATCTATCATGTTTGAGCATTCATGTGATAGTTAATACTTGCCATTTCTCAGTTTTTCTGAGATTTTTTTATGCTTGTTTGTGTGATTAGGTTGCATAGGCAACATCCAATCAAATGTCCAAGCGGGATTCACTAAGGTGCTATATGAATATAATTGATGACATGTTGCATCAAATGGTAATAATTTGTTCTTAGCATTTGCAATTCTGATTATAATCCTCTTTGGTGTTTAGTTCTTCAAATCTTCATTTCCTACTTTCAGTTCCGTAAAGATCCATCTTTTATGCCATCCAGAGGTAGATTGGAAGAAAACAAAATGGATTATGATACAGATGAAAAAACAATGGCTACACTTAGAAGGCAGCTTAGTAGAGCTCGAGAGGAATACTATAGATACAAAAGGTATCATTGATCCAATTTACTTGCTAGTTAACTAGTCATTGTGCATTTTATTTGAAGTGAAGAATGCTTTCACGTTGTGTCGCTTTCCAGTGAATATATGACATTTGTCATGGAGACACTTGAGTTGGAAGATACTATAAAAAACTATGAACGTCGTGATTCAACTGGATGGTGTGTTTCTAATTTCCTGATTATTTTTATGGTTCTATGCTTGTAATGGCTTCTAACATTTTTAAACCCTTGCTAACAACATTTATGGAAATTACATAGTTTTACTTGACAAAATAATGATGAAATTTTCCCACATGAAGTTCTTTTATCTCAAAAGTATAGATAATAAGTTTGTGGCAATTGTTAATGCAAGAAATATATTTCGAGTTTTAGAGAAAACCGAACAGGTACACTAGGATCATTTCTTGATGTGATAGGTATTCTTTAGTGCTTAATCTTTAAATCCTTTCCTTTCATAATATGCTATGCCATTTTTGTAGTTTGAATACTGATATTATTAATGGCTTAACAAAATTGACGTGGCGTTGTATATTAAGAAAACAACTTGAGAAGCTCTCGACTGCGATCCTTGGCTGTATGTCCGTTGCCATTCTCTTGGTTGAGGCTACTTTGCTCCCAAGTTGGATAGCTTTATCACTCTTTTCTAATCTTATAAAGGTTGTAGGAAAGTAAGAGATGTTTGTTGTCACACGGTCAAATTTTTCTTCTGAAATTTTAGCCTGTGATAGCACTGAGGTTCACTTTTCTCAGTCTACCAATCTCGTTCACAAGGTCAAAGGTATGCAGGAAGAGAGATCATATAATTACGATAATCTTTGTCAACTTTTTTATTACTCACACAAAAGGGAATATAATCAATATTCAGAAAAACACTATCAAGCTGAAATAATTGAGTGTTTAGTTCCATAAACTGTTTATCTATTTATATTATATGCAAGTGGTTGTGAGTGTTTCGTGGAGAACATGCCCATAATGTTCTTCCTGCAGTACACATGTCCCTTAACCAGTTCACAGCACCAAGTCACATATTTCTTGACTGGTTTTTGTGTTCATAGCATCAAGCTATGTGTCCATTAACTAGTTCTTGTGTCAACAAAATTCTCCTTACAAGCCACATGTCCAATACATTATGTGTTTTCTTACTACAACGCCAAATGTCTTCTGATTATAGCATCAAATGTTTTTACTGATCGCATGTCTCTACAGCACACCATAAGCCAGTCTATTCTGTTTCTTTGAGTTCCTTCCAACAGAACTCTGTCGAGACTGTTTCAATCCCTCCATGTGTGCTGCTCGTACACACATGTGTGTTGGAAATACTTATAATCTCCCAAAATTATAAGCTTTTGTTATATAATTTCCGTAGTAGTACCAACAACTCGTATGATGTGTGCACACATGTATGTGGGAGATATTCCGCGGATCTTTTCGAATCGTA
This sequence comes from Trichopus zeylanicus subsp. travancoricus, assembly GCA_005019695.1. Taxonomy (NCBI): domain Eukaryota; kingdom Viridiplantae; phylum Streptophyta; class Magnoliopsida; order Dioscoreales; family Dioscoreaceae; genus Trichopus; species Trichopus zeylanicus. The sequence goes on along the minus strand of RXID01014476.1, from coordinate 205,598 downwards.
AGTTTCATTACACGATTGCTTATGGTTGAATCTGCCACTCACTTGTGGTAACAAACCACTCTCACCAAACGAGTCCGACGTCCTCGTCGTAATAGAGTTTATGTATTTCTTGATTTGATTCTCAAACTGCTACAGTGCGGATATAGTTCCTATGTGACATTGGCTTCGTTGTCTCCCTTCCATATTGTAAGAAAATCAGCTTGTTGATTTTTTCTTGGCCCATAGTCCTATGTGTAAGAATCTTCTCGACCTTTTTGTTGAACTGCCTTTGGATCATAGGTGGTGCCCTCTTAACTCGTTGATTTCCGAGAATGTCTCTGTGGAAAGACTTAAGAAAACTCACATAAAATGTTGGGTGTACGTTCAACCTATTGGGTAGTTTCAGTTGGTAAATAACTTGCTTGAGTCTCTTTATTATTTCAAAGGGGTTGTCATATTTCGGTATTAACCTACAATATACAGTCTTACTGCTGATCTTTTCCTATATCTGCGGTTTAGTAGTATCATGTCTCCTATTTGGAACTCCAATAATCGTCGGTGAGTATTTGCATGTTTCTTCATGTATTTTGAAGTTTTGCGCAAGCTATCCCAACTTATTCTATCAGCTTCTCTTTCTCTTTGATAAAGCAATAGGCTACTGGACATTTCTCTTGATTTGTTGACCGAGTCATTTCAATAAGGGTGAGAGCATGCTGTCTCATGACAATTTTTGCAGGACTCATCTTTGTAACTGACGACCTATGAATGTTATAGTAGAATTAAGCTGTATCTAACAGCTCGACCCAATTTTGTTGGCTGACCGCGACGTAATGTCTCAATTACTCCTTTACTAGAGCATTAACACGCTCTGTTTGGCCATTCATGTGTGGATGATTTGCCCTAAAAAACTTCAACTCTGAATCCATCAGGTTAAATAGTGTTGTCCAAAATTTGCCGGTGAACTATGCATCTCGATCACTTATGATGTCTTTCAAGATGTCGAAATATTTCACCACATACTTGAAGAATAGTCTTACTGCTATATTTGTTAGGCATGCATATGGTGTTGGTATAAACACTGTATATTTTGAGAATCGATCAATGACAACTATCACTAAGTTTATTCCACCTATTTTGGGAAAGTTCGAGATGAAGCCTATGAAAATAGATTGCCATGATTTCTCTGAAATGGGCAGGGGTTGCAATAGTTTTGCCTCTTTTTTTTTTGTCTTGTCGAGTTGACACACAAAAACAAGTCTTGACGTATGTCTACACATTTTTCCCCATTTTTGGTCAATAGTATGACCTGGACAGAAGTGCTATTATTCTTTCCGTTCTAGGATGTCTCGCCCATTAAGGATTGTGAGTTTCTCACAGCTGCTCACGTCTCAGTCCTTCTGTTCCAGAGATATATAGTTTGTTGCTGAAGTCATAATCAAGCCAATAATGTTTTACTAATCTTTCACGTACCTCTTCTTTGAGCTGGACGTATGCTGGGTCTGTATTGACCTACTCTCTAGCCCTCTCTAATAAGGTTGACTGCACCATCATTAGTGCAGGTACGTAGTATTGCACCTTCTTTCAGCTCATTGCATTTGTCATTTGGTTTTGTCATCCGGGCTTGTATTCCCATACGAAATTAAACTCAGTAAAAAATTTCTACCATTGAGCTTGTTTGGGGGTTAGTTTTTTTTGGGTTTTGAAGTTGGTATTCGCGACATTGTCTGTCATTACTGTGAACTTTGTTTCCAATAAATAATGCCTTCAAGTGTTAAGGCAAATACACTGCTGCGATAATTTCCTTTTCATGTGTGGTGTAGCATTGTTCTGCATTGCAGTTCTCAAACGCCACCGGATATGCTTCTTACACAAGAATTCTCTCAAGAGTACGATCTGAGGTATTCGTATGTATCTCAAATGGAAGTTAAAACTTAGGCAATCGCAGTACTGACTCCGTTGATACCGTTGCTTTCAGCTGATTAAACGCCTTTTGGCATGAGTCTGTCTATGCTCATTTTTGATCTTTCCTCAATAGGTTAGTTAAAGGGTTCATTTTTTCTGAGTAACCCTGAATAAATCTCTTATAATAGTTTGCTAACTTAAGAAAAAAACGAAGATATGATACTTTTGTTGGGGCTTTTCAGTTAACGATTACCTGCACCTTTCTTTCGTCGATCAGAATGTATTCTTTACTTACCCTGTGTCTAAGAAACATGATCTGTTTCTTGCAAAACTCACATTTCTCTTTTTTTACAAAGAGTTTGTATTTATTGAGCCAAAATAATACTTTATTGAAGTGGTCGACGTGGTTTGTTAATATCTTTGAATAGATGACAATGTTATGCAAATAAAATATCACAAATCAATCTAAGAACTCATATAATATCTTGTTCATCAAATTGCAAAAGGTCGTAGAAGCATTTGTTAAGGCAAAAGGTATAACAAAAAATTCAAATAAGCTATACTTCATGATACAAGCTGTTTTTGATTCATTCTTTTTTGCAATCACACTTGCCAACAATCTTATCGCAAGTCGAGTTTGGTGAAATTTGTTGACTTGGCCAATCGGTCGAAAAAGTCAGCTGCATTAGGCACTAAATACTTGTTCTTGATAGTCATCTTGTTTAGTGTCCAATAGTTTACGCATATTCAAAGTGGACCATTTTGTTTCCTTTGAAATAGCACCGAGGTGTTTTATGGGACTTTGGATAGTTGGATTATTTCTGCATCCAATAATTCATTGAGCTGTTTTCTCAATTCTACAAGTTCTACAGGAGTTAACCGATAAGGGGTTTGAGCTGGAGGTTTAGGTTCAAGTTCCAACTCAATTTTGTGGTCGACTGCCATCTGAGAGAAATTCATTGGGCAGTTTTGACGGCATCACGTTCTAGTATTCCGTCAAGATTGTTGTAATTTCATCAGGTACCTCTATGACCTGATTTGACTGGATCTCTATTAGGGCTGCAACATAAGTTGTCTCATCCCTTTTGATTTCTATTTTCAACAATTGAGGCGATTGCACGTCCGATAATGCTGTATTCCTTCTTACATATGCTGCCTATACAAAATATGGTGAGTTCTTAACAAAAATTAATATACTTGATAAGTGAGATATCAAAGCTAATATTCGCTTGTACAAAAAATTCTATTTTGCAGGATAAACTCAAATTCATTAAGTACCGAGATCGTTAAACTGATCTTTCCCTCTCAAGTATTAACTTTGAAGGATGCGCGTCATATCATAAATGGGGGTTGACCGAGAGTTTACTGCTTTCATTTTGCATGAGTTCGATTGTACTTACAAACCAAATTCAATTACTAATTTATAGGAGAAGTTGTTGGCCGTCTTTATGTCCAACATCACTCAAACAAGTCTCTTATTTACCAACACCGAATCATACATCAACCTTTGTAAGATGGTTGTCTCTCCATCGTCATGGAATTGAGTAACTGTATTAGATTCATTCGTGATGTCATATCAACACCGTATTTTTCTTCTTTGGATTCTTGAAGAGACAATACATTTAACTTTTCTATTTTCGGATACTCCATTATCGGATGGGGTCCATTGCATATGAAGCAACTTTGATCTCTTTTGATATATTGCGGCTTGGCATAGATAGATTCTGCAATTTTTTTTGCCTTTACCCTCGAGTTTTTTGCCATTTTTACTTATAGGTTTGGCCTTTCTGTTATTATCGACTTTCTTGGTGGTCGATATGATCTTAAAGTCTACTAAGCCTTTTGTTGCCTTTAATTGCAAAAGGCAAATCCCTTAGTCTTTACCGTTGGAGTTCAACTTAAGCCCACTGCTGCAAGCCAGAGAGAGTTGAATATTTTGTTCTCTTCGGATATATTGGTTATATCCAACATAATGAGCTGAATTCTCGCACGTATTCTTGTATAGTTCCCAAATGTCATAGTCTTTTTAGGAATTTTCATGTAACTCACGCCATGTTACACGAAAGAAATTGCTCTTTTAGCTCCTTTTTTGAGAGTCTCTCAGTTCTCAATCTGGACCCTTCTGTCACGAATATTACCATCCATTTGGGTACACCACCACAATTTAGCATTCGCAGCCAATTACATACCGGTGATGGTGACTTTCTTCTGTTCCGGAATACGAGCAGCTTTGAAGTATTAATTCATGTCCCATAAGAAGTTCTCTAATTCCTTAGTATTTGTACAACCATTAAAGGAATAAGGTTCCAGAACTTTTACTTTTAAAGGGGCTCCGTTTTCACTTGTGGAGTTTGCCACCGTCTTCTTCACTAATAGCAAGTCCTTCTCCGAGGACTTTAGACTGGATTTCATCGAATTCAGAATAGAAGCGCACTTTTCCTCCGAGTCATTCACCTCTGTTGCAAAGGCTTTTTTGAGAGTATCGATTTGCTCTTCTTGTCAAGCCAATTATGCCTATATGCTGGTCGCATCACCCGTTGGAGGATTCCTTACGATCTCTTCTATGTGAATCAACTGATCCCGGATTTCGTTTTGGGTTAGTATGATTTTCGTTGAATCTGATTTTTATCAAATTGAACTCTGATATCACTTGTTACACAGCCAAATTTCTCTTTTGAAATTTCAACCCGTGATAATACTGAGGTTCACCCTTCTTAGTTCGCCAATCTTGTTCATAAGTTAAAAGGTATGTAGAAAAAGGGATCAAACAATTACAACAATCTTTGTTAATCTTTTTATTTCTCACAAAAAAAAAATACAACTAATATTCGAAGGAATACTACCAAGCTAAAATACATAAGTGTTCAGTTCCATAAACTCATTATCTATTTATATTATATGCAAGTGGTTGAGAGTGATTCAGAGAGAATATGTCTATAATGTTCTTCCTATAGTACACATGTCTCTTGACTACCTTTTGTACTCACAGCATCAACCCAAATGTCTTTTGACTGATTTTTGCGCTCACAGTATCAGGCCACATGTCCATTGATTAGTTCTTGTGTTAACATAATTCTCCCTATAGGTCACATGTACAGCACGTCATATGTTTTCTTATTACAGCGTCAAATGCCTTCCGACTGTAGCACCAAGTGTTTTTACTGGTTATATGTTTCTACAGCGCATCATAAGCCAACTTATCCTGTTTCTTTGAGTTCCTCCACGCAGAACTCCGTCGGGATTGTCTCAATCCCTTCATGTGTGTTGTCCATGTACACCTATATGTTGGAGGTATTCATAGTCTCCTAAGATCATGAGCTTTTGTTACATGATCCCTATAGTGGCGTCAATCACTTATGTCATGTGTGCTACCTTACACACATGTATGTGAGAGCTGCTTCGTGGATCTCCTCAAGTCATGAGTTTCGTTACACAATTCCTTGTGGTAATTTTCACTACTCATTGCTGGGGTAACATTTGTCTAGATATTGTTTAGGAACATATAGGTTGTTATGGATTTATCATCTGCTCTATCATGCTTGTGGCTCTTCATCAAGTTGCAAATAGATGCATATTTTCATCTAAGAAACTCTATTGTCAAAATACAAAACATGCCCTGTAAAATTCCAAAGAAAAGTTCTGCAACTGCCTCTAAGCATATTAAAAGTTCATAATATTTCTAGATTTTTGTTTTGTACAGCGTGGTCTGTAATGCAGAATTATTGCTTGCATTTTGGGAGGCCTACTAATTGAACTATGCCAACAACTACGTCTCTACTTTCTGGTGCTATCTTGCTTCCTTTCTTTTTCTTTGAGATAAAGGTGGGCATAACATTGTAAATTTTATCAACAAAGTAAAGATTACAAACAATACTTCTGTTGTTTTCTGGAAATTTTGTTGTTAGCAAGTTTTATTTGTAAGTGAAATTTTATTTTCTCAATCGGTATTATGGTGGCTCCAGCATTTATCTCGTTACTTTTGTTAGAACCCCCTCAGATAGGGTTTTAAAAGTTTTAAATGTTTCTGGAAATTTTTGCTTTTCTGTACAATGTTGTTTGTAGGATGCTAATGCAGAGCTATTGCTTGCTTAAGAAGCTGTTTTTTGCATTTTGTGAGGCCTACTTACTGAGTTATTGTAACAACTAACTCTCTGCTTTCTGGTGCTATCTTTCTTTCTTTTCTTTTTTTTGATATGAATGTGACCATAACATCATAAATTTGATGAACAAAATAAAGGAAGAGTACAAACAACACTGCTTATGGTTTCTGAATTTTTGTTTTTTTAGCCAGTGTTATTTGTAACTGAAATTTTATTTTTACAAGTGGGTAGTATGGTGGTTTTTACATTTTCTGCTCCAGCATTTATATTGTTACTGTTGGTAGAACTCCCTCAGATTGGGCTTTGCGTCTCTATTGCAGTTATAGTTGAAACATAGATAATGTTGTTATTTATCACTATTGTTTGTGTTGGCTATTTTATTGATTCCATTAGCTAAAGTTTGTTTCTACTTTTAGCAGTCAATGAACTATTTGTCATTCTTTTCAGATAGCTGCCTTTGTACCCTTGATATGCATGTGCATTTGCACATATTATTCCTTATTCAAGATTGGAATGCTGATGTTTTATTTTTTAACCCCAAGACAAACAAGCTCAGTCAGCTTGCTTATGATTTGCTCGTAAGTTGTTGGTTACTATGGTTGAATTATATGTCATGGTTTTTTATAGCATGCCATGTTTGTATATAATTTTAATCTGCGAAGTTCCACCTTGCATCTTTTGCCAGAATGGTTGCCAGATATGCACCTCCCATTTGTTACAACTTTCTTAACCTCATCTATCTTGGAGGTGATGCTAAAACCCTTTTTGAAAAGGTAATCTTTGTGCTTCTTTATTCTTCCATCTCTTGTTCTTGTTGTTGACGCTAGCTAAAGTTGTAGGCCCATTGTCACTTCTGCACTTTCTTACAGGTGGCAGCATCTGCTTTGCTAATGGTTAATTCGTTACATAATTAGTTTCTTTCTTCATATGTTCTTTAGTTGCAAATCTGAGCGGTAGGTTATTCACTTCTTCTCAACAAGGTTAATTTTGTATACTTCTGCATCCTATATGTTTCTGTTGGTGTGAGGAGGATGAGATTGTCAGACACTGGTCACGCTTTGGATCTCTTATAAACTAATCACGGTTTAGTTGACAGAAAATGTTTGGTTGTTTATGCTAAGAGATTAATCTGTTGTTGTTTTGCAGAGAATGGGGAACATTGATCGGGCTGTCCCTTTCTTTGGGCAAGGATTCAACAAAATTTATCCACTTATCATGGTAGTTCACACTATATTAGTTGCAAGCAATTTTTTTGGTAAAGTAATTCAGTTCTTTGGAAACTGGAAGAGATTCAGGTTCCAAACTGAACCAGAGGATCGTAATGGATTTGATCCTTCTGGAACGGTAATCCTACAGAAGGGTAAGTCAAATTTTCTTCTCATATTCAATTTTTGAAATCCCCATGTAGATATTTGCTAGCAATCACAGCCGGTGAAGAGTTCAACACAGCCCTTCGTGCTAAGAAATTCACTGATGTCCTTAGATTGAATATATAGGCCTGATTTGGACTTTTGAAGCTAGAAAAGTAGGGCAAATGGGTTGAATGTTTTTGTTAATCTATTTGCCCAACAGACATAGGCTTCTTTCATGTCAGGGCTAGGTCTAGGTTGGGTTTGAGCTTGAGCCTGGCTCAGGTCTTTTATAGCCTTACATGTAATCATCATGGATATTTGGGGTTAACCTATTCCCTGATAACATGTTACTGAGGGTAGTATATGCCTGATCCTGTGGGCTTTTGTCTCCCCGAAAGATCTTGGCTTGAACAAGGACAGAAGGTTGGGGAGCAGGTCATTCCATTGGCAAGGAATTTCAATAATGCAAATGAGGATATTGAATCTGGCAACATAACTGTGGTATTTCTGCTGGGAATTCTTATTTTATTTACATACTTTCTTTAATATCTATTTCTTAGAGGTCATTATGTTTATTTTACAACTCAGATGCCCTCTGGATATTTCATTGTGCCTATATTTTGAGCATTTCATGTCATATCTTTATGGAGGAATGCAATTTATAGGTCTCTTCCTCGGAACAGAAGAAGCATATCTGTTGACTTTTTGTTTACCAGCTCCTAAGAAAGTCGAATAATTTTCAGGATAAAAGCGTCATGGAGATGAAGGCTAATGCTCCGCAATCAAAAGAGGAAGAAAGAGGAAGCTATTCAAAAGCTCCAAAAGCAGATAGCCAGAAATATGGAACAAGCTGAGAAACCATAGACAGCAAGTATGCTGCAATTCGTGAACAGCAAGGCAGGAAAGTGTCCTCCAGGACCCCCATAGAATCCAAAAAGAAGCAAATATCTCCAGCATCAGTCTCTCTCCTTGATTCTGGCAACTCACAGAAGGCAGTTGAGTGTTATAATTGAATGTTCTACAGCAGGACTAGCCTCAGCATGGGCTTCAATGAAGACTGGCTTCCAAAATGTCAAGGCAAATATTGGGGCAAATAAGTTCCCTCCCACTCTGCCAGGCTCAGGAGAGTACTTTCCACATACGTGCTGCTTCCTCCCAGTCCCTGGATGAAATCTTTCAGAAATTGAAGCAACGTCCAAATCAAGATCAGAATGATCTTGATGACAATGATGATGATGTGGACATAAGTTCAGGCACAGCCAGATAGTATCTGAGATGTTCATCCATGTTCTTGCATGTTCTTGCATGTGACTTTGGTTTCATGAAGCAATCAGGAACTGTACAGATTCTTTTCACAACAACTACTCTGCAGCTGATCTGGAAGCTGAGATCAGTTCTTTTATGCTAAAAGCAATAGCTACATGCATGCTCAACGAACAAGTATTGGGGCAGAGATTGTTCACATGTACTATTACGGTTTTGTACATAGTTGCTTCTGAAATTTTTCATTTGTGATTCCTCCATACTATCTGTGTTTTGCACCTCAGTCCCTCGATACTGGGCTTAGCAACTGTGTAATCCAAGGACGATGCTAAATTTATCTTTGTATGAAACTTTCCATTTGAAATCATGAAGTAAATTGATGTTTTTTTGAGCCCATGCTGAAGCATGTGGATTAAGCTTTGTAAAACCGGCCAAAAAACGAAGCTTTGTTCTCAATCATCCACGTAGCTTCGTTTTTTGAGCGGGTTTTACAAAGCTTCAATCACAAGTAATTAAATAAATCTAGAAAAAAAATAAGTACCACTGGTATTTTATAGGTCAAAAGAAAAAAAAAAGCAAGCAAAACAAAGGAAAAAAACAAAGATCCATTCAAAAACAAATAACAGAGGCGTCACAAACAAAATTTAAAAGAATATTGAAATTGATGTATATACAAATCAAACATTCATTTTTCTTTGCTTGTAGGCAAATCAACATAATAATCACAAAAATCAGGAAAAAAGAAAAGAAAGTGTTGAGTTCGAATATTTCAAATTTGGATTAGAGTTTGAGTAAAAGTAAAAATCCAAAGTTGAATTTGAATTTATGTCTAATTTTGAATGTTTATTATGTAATATTAGGAATTATAATTAAAGTAGAACTCAGATTAGGATTTAAGTGTGGTGTGGTGCTGAGGTTGAATTAGAGAGAAATAGAGAGAGGAGAAAAGAGAGAATAAAGAGAAGAGAAAGTGAGAGTGTGCCAATTCTCCAGTGTAAATCTTTTTAGTACTTTTCGGTGATCTCTCAAGATAATTTCTCGTAGTGCTCTCTTAGAAATTCTTTCTAAAAGTAGAGGTATTATTGAGACTTGGTGAAGAGTTTAGTTGAATAAAGTTTATTGATAGTGAATCTCTTACTCCTCCCGTGAATATAATCTGATTTTTAGATGAACCATATATATCACTATCTTTTCTTATCTTTTTTTTTATTTGACATTATTTTTTGTTTTTTGTATTGTTTGAAAATAAGGTGATTCATAAACCTTTCATTGTGAATTACAAGAAAAAAGTTAAGAAACAAAGCCCATAAGCTAGAGGACTTCTCCTTCATGGTCTTGGAGTGGTTCAAGCCACCCTTACTTTCCTTACTCTTTCCTACTCCCTCTTACAACTTAAACCAAAACCTCCCTTTCTTCTACTTCTTCTTGATCTTGTTCTTCTTCTCCATCCTCTTCTTCTTCTCCTTATCCTCTACAATAGCAAAAGCCAAGGACTTACTCTTTTTTAGTAGCACCTACTTTCTTCGAAGCAAAGCAACAAATAATAATACTTCAGAAGCCGATGAATTACTTGATGAAGATGAAGTGGTTGACACGACATCCATAGAAGAAAATGAATTTGAAAGGTGAGACAACCTCTCTCTTAGGCAGTAAGGATGCACTCCTTTTGATTGTCTATGCTCAAGGTGCCTTTGGCACCTCTGCTCCATCTCTTTTCTTCTTTTTTTCTTCTCCCTCTCTCTAAATGAATAAATCTCTCTTCTTCTAAATGGATAAGTTACATTTTATGAGAGAAGGAATGGTGAAAGTGTAGTGTGTGTGTGTATATATATATAAGAAGGGAAGAGAGGGTCACTGCAATATAACTAACTATTAATGATACTTCAAAAATATTATCAATACTCAAAAAAATGTCTACAAAGCGGTGCTTGAGAAGTGTAGCAAAAAATAGTATTGCAAAATTTACTGGCGCTTTTTGTAACATTAAGAAACTATAGACAATTGTTGAATATAGCCAATCCTTTTGGTAAGAATATCAACAAAAGTTATTATTAGTATTTTTATCAAGTGTCGATAATACTGAAATAATATTGACATTTCTATATAAATGTTGATAATAGTATTATTTTTTATGTTTGTACAAAAGTGCCAACCATATCTTAGTTGGTGCTTCTTACAAAAAACACTAATAAACGATTTTTTTTGGGATTTGTCGACTTTTTCCTGTTGCTTTATAAAGCGTTGGGAACAATAATAGTAGAGATATCATCTTGTTAAATACAATGGTACATTCCACCACTCCTTCACTATTACATATTCTTAAACTTCTTTTTTTAATACGATAATGCATATTCAAACAATAAATGTAAGGACATCTTATTTCTGACTGATCTTTTGTTTATGTAGTCATATTCAAAAAATGCATTATGCAAAGTAACTAGAATTTCATATATCTATGGTGAGAGGGAGTAAATGCATAATTAAGATATGTACGCATGTTACTTTGTATAGATTAGAATAAATGCATAAGAAGTTACTGAGAAGTCTTCATCTTATCCACCATAACATTCTACACTTGTTTGGCTAGTCTTGGATCAACTTTTTACAAGTAGTGCAGTAGCTTTGAGAATTGTAGATGCATTTCAAAGATGTGAATCATTTCAGACATGCACTACGTGACTATGCTATCAAATCTAATTTCAATTTTCTTTTTGTGAAAAATGGAAAAACTAGAGTAACTATAAATGCACTAATATAACATGCAATTAATGTATTCATGTTTCTTAAGATGACTCTATTTGTATATTCATGATCAAAACATGCAAACTGGTGAACACATGTGGGGTGTGTGTAGCCACAGACTCCTATGCTAAAGCTTCAAAAAAAAAAATGGATTAGCAGGATTGTGACACCTAAGTTAAAAGTATAACCTCTTTTGAAAATTGTAGAGATTCAAAATAAATTATTGAATGAATTTGGTGCCCATAAGATGCAAACAAGCTTGGCATGGTAAAGAGATAGCGAAGAATCAGATTTATAGCAGTGACATGGCATTTTCTGATTTTCTATTTTGGTATGAAGACATGATATGAGAGACCAACAAGATGGCGAAATTTTTTTGAGGGTTTTCTTTTGTTTTAGTGCATGCATTAGAGATTTCAAGAGAGGTTGTTGGACACTTCTATTTATGGATGACACTCATATGCTATCTAAATACAACATAATTCTACTTGGTATAATAACTAAAGATGAAAATGAAGAGTAGCGATCATATTATGTAATAAGTTACTTCAAGGTCATTAACAATGAAACAAATAATATGGATCTTATAGAACATATTTGCAGCCATGGTGCTTAGAAGTGATTGGGTTGTTATGCATACACACGTGTTGTGATCCTCCTAACCAACAACTAAGTTAATTCTTTCATTGATGACTACTTTACCATTAGCAACTATGGGGCCATATATGAAAATGCTATTTTCCTGATACCTAACATCACAAATCAAATGACAATCAAGATTTGAGAATAAGATTGCCAATCATTAAAAGCAATCGGGTTGCCCATGGAGAAGGCGCATCGAGTTGCAAGACTTTGGCTTAAGACTAATATCGTGTGGATGATGTAAGGGGGTCAGACATAATAGAAAAACATACAATATAATCATTGCAAATTGAAAGTGTTTTATAGTTATGCTTTTGTTTCCTTATTTTGACATTTAGGCCTATGCCTAATTATAGTGTAAGGAGAATTTAGTAGATAGAACAAGTTTGTATAATTAGAAATCAAATAATATAATCATAACTAATTAGTTATGACTAGAAATAATAGAAATACAAGAGTTTGACTTGTTTGCCTGCAACAAATTAATCAAAAATACATCAAATACTAAAATAAATTAGCTAAAATTATCACAAGTCATTACAGAAATTAGCACCAATCAAATGCCTTTTTCTTATCAGAGTCTAAGCCACTATTATAATATTGGATGCAAACTTACAATGTAATACGAAAATATTGACAAGGTCTATTTTAACATCTTGTCCTTCCAAGAGGAGATTCATAAATTATAAAACAAAAGTCTCACAATTGATAGACATGTTCAACTGAAATATACGATTAGAAATAGTTAGTGCTAATTAAAACCAACCAAATTTGATGAAATCTAAGATAAAGATTATAATTAATATGTCAGACTTTGATGGAGGCAGGACTACAAGTGAGTTATTTCTAGGTAGGAGGACAAGCAAGATACTTTTTGTTGCTTAAATAGATGCTTTTCGAACAAGCAACTTTGGGAGAACTTAAAAAAATTATTAAAATATTATATACAAGTGTAAGCAATTGTATCACTTCTCACATGACCATATTGTACTTTGCGCTCTTGATCAAAGTGTAGTGGTCATACTCTTTTTGCTTAAAATCTGTAAGTAATAAATGCATGTGCCAATGGGAGTCTCAAATTATCAACATTATGACAAGGTGAGTAGTCTCATTGAAATTCTTATCAAAGACCACCCATGTGCTTCTCTCCACAATGGCAAATTTTTGTGTTGCTCCAGCAAGCATGCATGTTGGACAAATACTGATGACATGTGCTCAATGGGGCTAGACTTCATATACTGTTGGAGAATGCACACGTAGTAGTCAACAATATTCTCATATGTGCAATTTTTATATAAAAATTCACGAAGAATCCTCTCTATCACAAAAAGAGTAGGGTGGCTCCATATAGGCTTACTGCAAAATATGTTCAAAACTAATCCCATATGATTCGAAGTATTTCATAATAATATAAAAATAATTTATATGCCTAGAATTAGAATAGTATAATCAAAACTAACCAAATGATTTACGAATAAACTGGTATGTGTTAGCCCATATAACAACTTTTGAAGGGGAGATTTGATATGAGAAATAAAATACAAATTATAATTATAAGTATTATCAAGCCCCAATATAAATTTCAAGATAATGACATTCAAATTTTCAATCAATTTGAATCAATCCCAATCAACCACAAGTGCAAATAAGTAAAACAAGTAAAGATAGAGTGTACCGTAATTTTGACGTGGTTTGGAGACTAACTGCTCTACTCCACGGCCCCTTCATCGCTCTTGAGTACTTGGATTACTCCACTAGTGATATCGCTTCTTGAGGCGAAATCAAGATTTTACAAATTACTTCAAACCAGAGTGTCTCTTCTGTCAGGCGAAACCAAGCTCGTTGCTTCATTAGGGTGAAACCATGTCTGTACAAACTAATTTTACTTCCACTGAGAAGATCCACTCTAATCGGAGCATTTGTACTCTCAAACTCCTAACACTTAGGAGTGTTCACAAGTGAAAAAAAAAAAGATAATATATTTTAATCTTAACTATAATATCACTCAAAGGTTGAGAATAAGGGCAATAAGGATTTGCTTTGAGATTAAAAAATTTAGAGTATTTCCTGACTAAAAGGCATGGGGGGCTTGATCTCTTCTCCGAATAATAAATGAATTTGTAAAACTTATTAATAGAAATCCAATCATGCCGATGTATATCTTTGGGGTCAAAATAAGTTATTGAGAGTGAAATCTCACCATTGGATTCACTCCAATGATTAAAAAACTGGCTGTTAGTCACGCAGATTCTGCGAATCGAACGTTCATTTTAGACAATTGTAAATCGGATATCCGATACTTTAGTAATTACTATAGAATCCTGTGCGATAAATGATCTAAATAAAATAATCTCAAAGACAAATCTTTGACTTGACTAAAATTAATAAAAGTCTAAACCTATGAGTTCGGAGTCGATCTAGCATCTTAAGCATTCTTTGAGCTTTCAACTTGATCTTTAAGCTTCATTTTCAAATTATCATTTTCTTTATCTTCGAGTCAATATCTACAAACTTTAATCTTAACAGTCGGTCCTTCACAAGTATGGATGATCATTGCAATTCTGAAGCTTATTAAAACTTAAGAAACTTGTTAAATACTAGTTTGATTAGCATCAAAATCTAAAGGATAATAATCTCCTCCTTTTTGATGATGACAAATTATACATAAAAAAAAGCAAATAAGCATGCTATATAATAGATGCATATAAAGATAAGCATACATGTTTTTTACCGTAAAGTTCAAATAATAAAATATTTAACAAGTTTAATAAATATAAATATCGTTCTCCCCCTTTAACATAATCAAAAATATAACTTTCACTAAATAAATGCATTACAAGGAACATGAGGTAGGAATAAATAATAGCAAGATTTCAACAATGATTCTCTAATATCATGCATCAAGAAATATGAAAATTTGAGGAATGAGTAAGATAATTTCTATCAACTAGCTTCAAAGTAATAATTATTAAAACTCAAATTAATTAATAATTTTAGGCAATAGAAACTCTCCCTTAAAATATGTATAGATGGGCTTAAAAATATTTTGAAGATTATATACATGTTCTCCCTATCTATGATACTTAGAGAATGATGAATCAAGTTAGAAATCAAGAAAAGTTTAAGAGAGATCAATACAATTTTTTTTAAAAAAACTTATTTTATAAGAAAAACATCAAAAGTTGCCAAAAGGATCTAAAACTCATGATTGTTAGACTAAAAATATGAGCATGAGACTCTAATACCAATTATTAGCCTATATGACAACTTATAAAGGGGGGATTTGATATAAAAATAAAATACAAATTACAATTATAAGTATGATCAAGCCCTAATATAAATTTTAAGATAATGACATTTAAATTTTCAATCAATTTGATTCAATTTTTAATCAACTACAAGTGTAAATAAGTAAAACAAGTAAGAAAGAGTACATTGTGATTTTTCTGTAGTTTGGAGATCAACCACTCCTACTCCATGGCTCCTGCCTCATTCTTCAGGATTTGGATCACTCCACTAGTGATATCGTCTTTTGAGGTGAAGCCAAGCCTTTACAAATTACTCCAAATTGGAGTGCTACTTCCTTCAGGTAGAACCAAGCATATTACTTCGTTAGGATGAAATCACGCTGGTATAAACCGATTTTTCTCCTATCGAAAAGATTCACTCCACATTGGAGTATTTGTACTCTCACACTATTAACACCCAAGAGTGTTTACAAGTGAAAAAAAATAAAATATAATACATTTTAATCCTCACTATAATATCACTTAAAAGTTGAGAATAAGGGCAATGAGGATTTACTTTAAGATTGAAAAATTTAGAGTATTTCTTGGTTAAAAAGTGTGAGGGGCTTGATCTCTTGTCCAAATGATAAATGAAGTTGTAAAATTTATTAGAAAAACCCCAATTATGCCTATTTATACCTTTGGGGTCAAAATAAGCTGTTGGGAGTGAAATCTCACTGTTTAATTTGCTCCAATGGTAAAAAAAAACTAGCCATTAGTTGCATAAATTTCATAAACTAGACATTTGTTTTAGACAACCGAACGTCCGGTTGTAAATCAAATATCTGGCAGTGTAGCAATTGCTACAGTAATTACTATAGCTATTACTACGGAACCCTACACAGTAAATGATCTTAAAAAAAAATCTCAAAGACAAATATTTGACTCAACTGAAATAAATAAAAATTTAAATCTATAAGTTCGGAATCGATCTAGCATTTTGAGCATTCTTTGAGCTTCCAATTTGATTTTAAGCTTCATTTTCAAGTTATCATCCTTTTTATCTTTGAGTCAATATCTTTAGGCTTTCATCTCGACACTCAGTTCTTCACAAGCATGGATGATCATTGCAAATCCTAAAACTTATCAAAATTTAAGAAACTTATTAAATACTAGTTTGATCATCATCAAAATTTAAAATACGATAGTATGATCATAAAATAACATATGTGACTAGAATGATATTTTATAGGATAATGATCAAAACCAAGAAAAATGTGCGTTTGACAAAAAAATAATTAGATTCATGTAACATTTCAAGAACTTACTCATCAATCACCTTTGAGAGGAAGAGCTAGATTGTGTCTTACTGCTTCTCATCCAACAAGTCTAGTGCTTTTGAAGTGGTCGTCTTGTGAAACCCATCATTTGATACCTTAAGATTATCAATAACTTTTGTAATTATTCAAACATAGTCTGGTTGAGACCCACATCAATTTCTTTTGGGGAACTCTTTGGTGGGTCTTGAGTATCCCCATCTCTTGGTTGGGCATGATCACCTTGTTCTAGAAGGGTCCCCTCAACTAATGCCTCCCCTTCATCTTCTTCATTAGGCGATACAACTACTCTCCTTGATCTTGTTCTCTTTCATTTTCATCCCTTCTATTACTCAGTTAGAGCATCCTTTCTTTTAAATGCCCCTGTAGAAGTTCACCTAAAATTATGACAATATAAGTATATCTTCAATAGTATGATAATTTATAATCAATTATACACACTTATCTTTCTCCAATGATTCTTGATTATTAGCGGGGATCAACAAAATTTGCTCTCCAGCCTGTTCCTCTGTGGTCTTGTGTAACATCACATACATTGACAATGTATAATAATTACGAGGATATCCAATTCAATTGTAGAGTAGATCAAGTTAGATAAACATATACTTTGCTCGACAAGTATTGATGGCTCATTAATCTCTGGGTCCATATTTCTTACTTCCTGGGGTTCCCTCATGGCATGCACGTGTAATGTGTCGGGATCATAAGTGATGGTTGGCTTTCCAAGGAATTCAACCAACTCGTGCTCCAATGTACTTAAGTGTTTCTCTATCTTCCTTAGCTAAAAATTATTCTTCTCAGAGAGTACATGGGTTCTTCTTTCTTATTTTCAAAGTTCTTTTGATCTTTTTTAAATTATTTTCGATGTCACTCAAGGATGTCGCAATGCCTTCTGGGTTTCTCTTGTCAACAACAACAATAATAATATGACTTTGTGTGAATCTCTAGGAGGGTCTTGGCATATCTATTTCCAATGTCCCCATCGATCTTACCCTTACTCGAAGTTGTTCATGTATGGATAAGCTGGGAGTTATTTCTGAAGGGGTGCCCTTAGGAGTAGGTATTTCTTTGCATTATCAGACTGAAGCTCATGCACCTTGATGAAATTAGTACCTTTCAAAGTCATTCATATAGTAAAATAATACAACATATCAATATTGAATTATAATACATAACCCATTATGATCAAATATGATATTTATTAAACACTTCTAATACATTATACTTATAACATACATATAATACAATCTAGAAGGCTATAATACTTAATACTTATATAGTATAACTTGAAGCAATTCAACATAACTAATTTATAGAAATAGAAGTACTTGACCAGTCCTAAGGTCTTGATAGTTATCTCTACATTGGTATGCCATTGAGCACCATAGCCTCCATAGACAAGATTATATGATAGATATTGAAGTGATTCCTCTTCGCATCAAAGTCATATCCTCGAACTACAAAAGAAGGAAATGGTTGCATCCCCTGATGTAGTTGATTTTCACCTCCTCATTGTCCCTCGCTTGGAGTCTATGTGAGACATTCGGAACACCATCCATCAGCTATGTGTGTATTGCTTGAGCCCAAACATAGTCCTTCAATGCAAAAATATATTCCACGTATTGAAAAACTTAGGGTGATGCATACATGACTGTATTCAAGAACATGACAAATCCAAGATGAACACAACAACATTTGGAAAAAGTCTTCCTGCTCACTACATGTGTGCTTCCCCACATTCTCTTTTAGCATTTTCACTATGTGATATTATGCTGATATGAGCCATTCGACATCGAACACTCCTCAAACGGAGTCTTCTCAAGTCCACTAACATTGAACTTCACTTTCCACTACTCATTCCACTTTCTACTACTCTAGTGCAAGCTCCAACAATATGCAAACGTTCTCTGACTTAAACTAAACAGTCTTGCCTCCAAACAAAGCCACCCTTCTATTCTTTGTAAGTGAGAAGTAGCTATCAAGCAATGACTTGTCATTTTTTATGTTGGGGGACATCAATTAATTTGGTAAACTATATCACATCCAATAATCTCGTGTGGATCTTAGATATCTTGTCTTTTAGATGACCCACCATTAAGTTCAAGATTGCAAAATAGCACTTAAGATATTAGTGTCTTTTCCTTCATTATTGTTTTCCCTTTTGTCCTTGTAACTATAAAATATATTACAAACACATTACTATAGTTGTTAAAATACCAACAATGACATAAGTACATAACTAAATATCAACCAAACTTTATTTTTTATCATTTGTATAATCAAAATTTCTTTATTATGCATAAAATTTATCTAAAATACTTATAATTTAACTGATATGTATAAATATCTTGCATTTCACAATACAATATAAAATTTAACATTGATCTTCCAGTACATAAACTATTGCATCTCCAACAGCATAGACACATGTATAATTGAAATTTTTTTTATATGTATGCAAAACTGGCTATAGTAACTAAATAACCAATCTCATATATATGCACCAACACACAAGCTTCTACATTCATCAACATATATCATATCCAATAGAATCGGGAGCAAAAACAGAATAATTGAGGCACAATTATTTTTCATAAAATTGCGATAAAAATATAACAATTAAGGCATATCTCATTTCCCCAATTTAGCATTACAATCTTCTCACATAACATTCACCGTCTCATCATCTTCCTAAATGAAAGCAAAAATAATACAATTGAGAAAAATTAAGTATAATTTTTTATCTCGATGGATAGCTAATGCAGCTATATGATTACTAGAGATGAAAATCACTGACAGGAGAATCATCAGAGATGGTTTACCAGCAAGAGTGATCTTGAATGGTGGCCAATCCAAGACAAGCGTGACGTTAGGGATGATTGCATGAGTTGATTTCGAGGACAGTTAGTGAGAGAAACATTAGAGACGATTTACAATATGTGTGCAAGAGTGATCCCAAATAATAACTAAAAGATGAATAAAATATGAGAGCAAATTGCTGATGAGAGAGAAGCAGTGAGAGAGCATGATTAGGAGAGATGGATAGGCCCCAACCAATATCATTTTTATACAAAAATTAAATAAAGAGAAAACAATAATTTTACCCATCGCTAGTAATGACAAAATTTTTCTTGTGAATTCAGTCATATTAAAAAAGCCGATAAGAAATTTTTAAAATAAAAAATTATCGAAAATTTAAAATTTTTCAGGAAGTATTGAAAATTTATTTGCGAGGGTTTCTAGTAAATTGGAAATTTTTTAGGTGGTCATAAGTAAAAATTCGAAAAAAATAAAGAGAATCCGATATCTTAACAGTTCCCGATTCAAGCGGAACCTAACCCGACCCATTAATTTCAACCCCTATATGTACCGCCAACCCGCGTTTTCGTTCTTGCCGCCCAGACTTCGCCCACTAACTCGCAGATGGCGCCATCGCCGGAGAACCGCGCCGACCAGATCCACGCTTTGGCTCGCTTCCTGATTTCCCACCGTTCTTCAGAGCTCCGATCCATCCTCCTCGCCGCCGATCCCATCCATCACTGCCCCCTCACCGTCCACTTCGCCGTCCTCCTCGACTCCGACCCCACCCTCGCCCGCCTCCTCTCCTACCAGCCTTCCCTCCTCCTCCCCATCTTCGACATCGCTGCCCGCCTCTCCCAGGTCCGAAAATCCTAGATCGCGGATTCGATCTCGTTTCTGAAATTTTTGGTTTCTGGGGCATCGTGTTGGACGGCGAAATGGGGTTGCTAGAGGAGTGCGCGTGCGTTATGGAGTTCGTGCATGTCCGGGTTGACGTCTGTGGGTCGCCATTGGAGTGCCCTGGTGAGATTGAAATGGATGGATCTATTTTGGTGTAGAATGGGTTGGGGTTTTGGAGATTTTGATGGGGTTTCGGTGGGCACAGATGTTCCCGAGCATTGGGAGGGTGGGGGTGAAGCTCCAGGAGACGCTTGTGACGCTGAAGGGAACAGCGATGAGTTCTGGAGCAGTGAAGATGATCGAAGGGGAGCGGGAATGCGAGTGTAGGAAGTGACGGCGCACGTATGATGTTCTCTGGTTTTTCTTGGCTTTTGGTTGGATCTCAATATGATGAATGATGAGAGGATGACAGAGAAAAATGAAAAAGCAGGGAAGGAATGAGCACAGGAAATGGTTCAGATTGATCATTGTTCCAGAGAATTAGACATTTTTTATAATTCATTTTCACTATAAAAATTCAGCAGTATGTACTATTGATTAAGATATGTGTTTCGGCTCTAGGGATAGTTGTTCTCCTGCTCCATAAACATTTGATAACCTCCGTCAATTGAGAATTGTAAAATTTTCATTATTTATAATCTAATTTACTTTTTCGAATTTGCTCCTTTATTTTTCCATATTTTCTATTTTCTTTTTGAACATGGCACACTTTAGTCTTGCAGTGGAGGATGTGAAGTGATAAGGTCGTAAATATAGATAATCGATCTTCTTCTTTTCCTTCTAAATACTCTTATTTTTTAGTTTCAAAGTGTATCCGGAGTAAGAAGCAGGAAACACCATAAGGCTTCCAACTTCATGTCCATCAAAGGCATAGAGTTAGTTTTTATTGATTCTACATTCGTAAGTAGGGGTGTGTACTATTCGGTTTTAACCGAACCGAACCGACCGACCGAAACCGAATAACCAATTCGGTTCGGGTTATTCGGTTCTTGGTTCGATTTCGGTTTTGAAAAAATAAAAATTTAAATTTCGGTTTCTGATTTTCGAAAACCGTAAAAACCGAACCGAACCAAATTTTATATATACCTATATATCAGGGGTGAGCAAAACCGGCTCATTTTAGAACCGGAACCAGATTCTAAACCGGTTTTTCGGTTCCGGTTCTAAACCGGTTCTAAAACCGGTATAACGGAGCTCCGGCGTTGCGACGACCGACGAGGGCGAGGGCGAGGGCGAGGCGGCGTCGCTGTGAGCACGGGGGCGAGCGCGAAGGCGAGGCGGCGTTGCTGCGAGCTTGGGGGCGAGGGCGAGGGCGAGGCGGCGTCGCTGCGAGCTCGGGGGTGAGGGCGAGGCCGAGGCCGAGGCGGCGTCGGCGCATTGCTGCGAGCTCGAGGGCGAGGGCGAGGGCGAGGGCGAGGCGGCGGCGTCGGTGCGTTGCTGCGAGCGCGGGGTCGAGGTGAGGGCGAGGGCGAGGCGGCGCAATTAGGGTTAGGATTAGGGTTTTAAATTCGGTTTGTAATTCGGTTATAACCGAACCGAACCAAAATATTTCGGTTCGATTTGGTTCGGTTTTATTACTGTTCGATTCGGTTCAGTTTTGATTTTTGAAAATTTCGGAAATTTCGGTTTGGCCGGTTCGGTTCGGTTTGGTTCGGTTTTAACCGAATGCACACCCCTATTCGTAAGTCTTAGTAAGTGACGCACATGCAAACTTTTGAATTCACAGGTTCATTTCAGCGACCTACCATTAAGATTTAAATGTTAGCACTTCAGAATGGCAATCAATTTGGTGTTAATTCAAACCTTTGCATCTGTTTTTGTCAGTTAGGCAGTCAGATCCGACGCAAAGGTGGCATTTAGCATAGAACTGAAAAACGTGTTATGGATCATTAAAGCCCTCCTTTGGGGATCAATGGCTTTGCTAATAGATTAGCTCCAAGTTGATATAGATTTGAGCCAAATATTCATTGTTTGATTTTGTTTAACTATTGAACCCAACCTCACCATGTTCTACATCATCTTGCATGACTATCATAAGATCACTATTAATGATACATCAAGTCATTAAGTGGCGGTTTGAAAAAACCGGATATATATGAAACAAAAGTGAAATCATTAACTAAGGTAACTAAATGGTGGGTTTCGAGCTGAATCTCCTCAGTTCAAAAAAATCAATATAACTGAGTGTTATAATATCAGATGTGATGAATTAGTCCCACATCAGATATTGGATAGATAGAGTCCAATAGATATAGTGAAAAAGACTCATATCCCATGAGCTTGAGCTTTTGGGATGGTTTGGTGTCCGGCTTACTATATGGATCTGGTTTGACACTCTTGCAGCTCTCCAACAACTGAGATCAAAGGATAGGTTGTGAACAAAAATGTTTAAGCCAAGGGTTCGCTAATATATTGAGTTATTGCGAACTCACGGACTTTGGATAAGAATGAACTTATGGGAAGAGTCAATCATGTCTCAAAATCTAACTGTAACCGAACTCACTAAATTTGGTCGAATGATATCGATAAACTATTTGGTTGACCCGTAGCTTCTTTAGAAGTCAATTCTAAAAATTTCGAGATTAATTCTCTTCTTTATAGGGAAAATTAACGGAATAGTTATTCGAAATTACGAGATTCGAATACGCTAAATCTCCAAAAGCACTATACATAATGAAACAATTGAAGAGGTAAAATACTAATGCCTAATTTCTCATTTTATTTTTATTTTGGAGGGTGAAACTAACTTGAGCATCGGAGCGACCGCCATTGGAAAGTTCTAGGCAGTTTCTTCATGGTTCTTTTTTGTACAATTTCAAGAAAATCTAGCCTAGTATATCGAGATCTCAAAAAGCCTCTTAGATTGAAATTGGTGGTGAAACAGACTTTATCAATAGTTCGTACTTTTATTGAGATTCGCTTTGCCACTCTTTCTTGTAGATCCAAAAGAACTCTAATGGTCCTCTCGCCATGCCTCCCAGAGTAGCACAACCGTTATTGTTGAAAAATCCCCTGGGGGCTAATGGCCTCAGCACTAGTGGAATCACACAATTCATCTAATGGACCATGTAAGTCAGATTAGCTGGCCAATTCGGCGGTTTAAATGCCATAACAACTTTGAGCACCCCTTTTTTAAACGGTACCTGAGGTACCACCAGGACCTTCCAACTTGGCGGGTCATCAGAAGTTTCAAACCTTGGTAATAACAGTCCAACAAATGACTCAGCTCCTTGAGATTCAAGGATATGCTATGTAAAATCTTCAAGCGCAGCAACTGCAAAATTAGGTTCAAACAGTGTCAAGTCTACCACTTTATTATGCTCGGGAGTTAGTTCATGCTCCAGCATCAAACCTAAGTGCTACACCAAACCAACAAGGTGAGTCATCACATCATTACGCACCGAGTCCTACACAACTTAGCGAGTATCTGCACTAAGGTTAGTATAACCCCTCCGCGGTGGTTCTTCCTCTTCGATATCATACCTTGAGAGAATATGATAGGTACGACCCCACATATGATCTAGTCGACAAGATCATATATTGCATGCATGTTAGTTAAGCCTTAGTCAGAATCGCATGATGCACCTAGAGAGAGGTTATTTCACATTCAAGTTGAGAACTTCTTGGGACATCGACTCATTTGTCTCAGATGAGATATGACACCTCTCTAATACCCAAGATAGCATACTCTCTTGTGCAACTGAAATTTTGATAGCCCCTCATAAGGTGTATGACAACAAGAAGGATTTGATGAATTATGTTAGTACATTTAGGAATACCATGATTCTACAAGAAACATGAGATTAAACTATATGCAAGGCATTTCCTGTGACTCTGCAATGCTTGGCTCGAGCTTGATACTCCAGACTTTCGAGGTACTCTATTACTTATTTTGATGATCTAACAAATAGATTCATGCAGTAGTTTGTTTTACTAGTACCTCGATGAAAAAATTCCTCTACATTGTTGATACTGAAACAAAAAGAAGGTGAAAACCTAAGAAAGTACTTGGCTCGATTCAATAAGGCTCAACATGAGGTCACCGAGCTGAACAGTTCCATCGTCCTAATAGCTACAACCAATGGAATCCGATAGGCTTGGATTGCCTATGAGATGATTTATTAACCTCCCAAAATTTTGGCAAAATTTATTCAATTAGGCCAAAAATACATTGACGCCGAAGAAGTAATTGCTGCTAAAAGAGAGTTTGAGGGTTCTGGTAAACCAAAAAAAGAACCTTGGAAAATGAAGCTCCCCAACCTAAAGAAATGGAGGACCAAATAGAGGGAGTGCAGGCTCGAAAAACAAAGGCCCGATGTTCAAGCCTATACCTCATTGAATAATTCGTGGTCTGAAGTTCTTGCTCAAATTGAACACTAAAATTTGCTGCGGAGGCCTCTGCCAATTCATATAACTCGGCAACACCTCGACAAGTCAAGATATTATCATTTTTATTGAAAATATGGTTATGATATTGAAGAATGGGGGCACATCAAAGATGAAATTGAAAGATTCATACGAGACGGACATCTCGGGCATTTTTCTCATTGAGGTGAGAGAGTAGAAGAGACTCGTGCGCGAGAGTCTCATCCTTGAATCTCACCACAAAGGAATCTCATTCCAAAGTTGCACAATCCCCTAATAAAGAAAAACCTCAATATGATCTTAGTAAGCCCTCTAATTCAAAGTGAAGACTTGGCTTCAAACAGTAAACACTGAACTATCATTGAGGGGCAAGAGGCTTGAGAGGAGTTGACAAAGAGACAATATTGTGTGTTGGGGGAGCCGAAAGAGTATCAAACTGGAATAATATAGTAGACTGGACACCAAACCATCCCAAAAGCTTAAGCTCATGGAATATGGGCCTTTTCACTATATATATTGGATAAATAATATTGGACCCTATTTATCCAATATCCGATGTGAGACTAATTTATCACGCCTGAAATTATAACAATCTCCCCTTCAGATGTGATTTGACCACATCAATTTTAACACTCTTAATCAATAACTCTTTTACTCGATCAGTTCCATCGTGTGACCCATACCAACGGGTTTTTGTCTCATTCTTTTGATTTTTTAAGAGAAACTAACATGCGACTTAATTCAGTCACACCATCATGGTAATTTTGGTCTTAAGAGTTTACACAACTTCTAATTGAAGCTCTGATACCATTTGTAATGCAAAATATCGATATCCACCATAATTTACGATATAGAAAAAGAATAGAAAAGATAAAAAGATAGCACATAAGACATTTATGTGGTAAAGACGATCCAGAGGATATTGTATTGATGAGAAGAGGAAGAGAATATTATAACGATGAAGACGAAACTCCAATATCACCAACTCTCACAAAAGACTAAGTAATTTAACTGTCACAAGATGTCTTGAAAGTATTGATCTATGCCTCTCTCTTTCACTCTATGTCGAAACTCTTAAATCAATAGAGTATTTATATATGTGGCCTAACTGTGTTTGAGTCAAAGTAGAAGACTGACTCAAATAAGACTTCTACTAATTTAAGTCTTCTAGTAGAAGATAAATCCAGATAAGGATTAAGCCCACTAAATTATTTTCTAATATAATTAAGACTATTTGGAAAATCCAGATTCGAGACACAATTAAGAAAATAATTGTGAATCTAGACATCGAGATATAGTCTTCTCTATAAAAGATCTAGAAGAAATTTCAATGTCCTATAATGATGCACTATTAATCTCGGTAGTCTTGGACAATTATGCTATACAACGGATTATAGTAGATACGGAAGGCTCGACTAATATCTTATTCACTAGGGTCTATGATCAAATAAAAATTGAGCAGAAGTTGGAGCTATATATTAGGATGCTCACTGGATTCATTGAAGACTCAGTTATTCTTGTTAGCACTATCAATTTACTCTTTAAAGTTGGAAAATACCCTAGAAGCACTACCATAAAATTAAAGTTAGTTGTAGTTTGGGCACGCTCAGCATACAACATAATACTAGGTTGTTCGACACTTAATCAAAGTTTAAGCAGTAATCTCAACCTTTAACTTAGTTATGAGATTTCTAATTAAATATGGCATAGGTGAAGCATGAGGTAACTAGAGTTTTGCTAAGAAGTGTGAGGTCCCTTATTAGCAAACTAGCTTCGACCTAAAAGGTAAAG
Source organism: Trichopus zeylanicus subsp. travancoricus (assembly GCA_005019695.1). NCBI lineage: Eukaryota > Viridiplantae > Streptophyta > Magnoliopsida > Dioscoreales > Dioscoreaceae > Trichopus > Trichopus zeylanicus. The sequence continues at coordinate 179,199 of RXID01014476.1, read as the reverse complement.
ACTTGATAGTGGTCAAGATCAGTGAGTCTTCCTTCAAACCAAAGAAGGTGTGTGCCGAACCAATAGAGCAGCTTGTCAACCTCTTTGTTGATGAAGACTCGAGAAAAGCATTGAAGGTTGGTGCGAATCTCACAAAGCCTCTTTACACAAAATTAGGAGAGTTTTTGCTATAGAGTCAAAATATCTACGCATGGTCTTCAAAAAAGCTACATGGGATAGACATCCTAGTTGCTTAGCATGAGCTCGCAGTGGCAGAAAATGACAAATAAATCAAACAAAAGGGAAAAAATACTCTCGAGCATTAAAAAGCCATTACCAAAGAGATAAATAAACTTCTGAATGTCGTATTGGTTAGAGAAGTCCATTATCCTAAGTGGTTGATGAATATAGTGATGGTGAAAAAGACTAATAACAAATGAAGAATGTGCATTGACTTCACCGACTTGAACAAAACTTCCTAGAAGGATAGCTATCATCTGCCAAAGATAGATCAACTAGTGGTTCTACCTTAGACCATCATCTCTTGAGCTTCTTGGATGTTTTCTTAGTTTGCCACCAAATACAGATGCACCCCAAGGATGAGAAAAAAAATAACCTTTGCTATGGACTAAGATACATTTTGTTATGTCATCATATCGTTTGGGCTAAAAAATGTTAGTGCAACATACCAAAAAATGGTGAACAAAGTCTTAAAGACTCAATTGGGAAAAATGAAAAAGACTATGTTGATGATATACTAGTGAAAAGAGTTTACACTAAAGAACACTTGAAGAATCTAGAAGAAAATTTCAACACACTGCGAAGGTAAGGATAAATCTAAATCTCAAGAAGTGTGTATTCAGAGTAGGCTCGTAAAAATTCCTCTGGTATCTTATCTCAAAAAGGGAAATTGAAGTGAATCCCGAAAAGATAGAGACAGTGAGGAAAATTAAGCCCCTAAGTTCAATTAAAGAAATACAGAGACTCACAGATTGTTTGATGGTACTCAACCGCTTCTTATCAAGGTCGGGAGAAAAATACCTCTCTTTTTTCAAAGCACTCAGGTAAGGCTTGGGATTCAAATGAAATGATGAGTGCAACTGAGCTTTCGAGGACCTAAAGAAATACTTGGTCGAGCCTTCCCTACTTATAAGACCTGAACCAAACGAGATACTCTTCCTCTACATCGCAACTTTAACCAAGTCATGAGTTCGGTGCTAATAAATGATTGAGATGGAAAATAACATCCCATCTATTTTGTGAGCCATGTGCCAATGGGAGTGGAAGCTCGATATCATCCTTTAGAAAAGCTTGTATATACCATGGTGCTAGAAACTCGAAAGCTTTGCCTATACTTCCAAGTGCATTTAATCCTAATATTCACCAATCTCTCGCTTCGATAGACACTACAAAAAATAAAAAATCTCAGGGAGATTGCTCAAGTGGTTAATTAAATTGAGCTAATTCGAAGTGACTTTTAAAATTCAAAAGACTATCAAAGCACAGGGCTTGGTGGACTTCATGGTGGGAACCACATCATACTCATCTAGGTCAGAACCCAAACCATGGGAGGCTTAGATTGATAATTTATCTTACGAGTCAGGGTGCGACATTGGGGCAGTCCTCCAAAGTCTAGATGGAAGAGTGGTTAAATACTCAGCTCAAATAGAATTTGAAGCTTTGAATAATGTCACAGAATATGAAGTCTTTCTCCTTAAATTTGCATAGCATTAATGGTAGGAGCTAAGGAACTCCAAGTATTCAACAACTTCTAACTTATATGTCTATAGGTTATTGGAGAGTATGAGACAAAAGAGTTAACTATAGTGGAGTACCTCATCGAGACACAAAAGCTAATAGTAAGGATGGACCAAATCGAGATTTTCGTGTACCTTGGAATAGCAACACTGAAATAAATGCCCTCATAAGACTTGCCTCGACCTCTTCAAATTCAAAATTGAGGTAGATTTTTATGGAGAATCTTCAGTGGTCAAGTTATTCAGAAAATATCGAGGTAAATAACACATACTTAAAGTCAAGCTGGATGAACCCCATTATTACTTATTTAAAAAAGAAGGAAATTTCCTAAAGGACCAGTTGAAGCTCAGAGTATTATGAGGCTTTCTCTGAACTTTACCTTGATAAATAAAGTCCTATACAAGAGGTCACTTACATGACCACTACTCTGCTACTTGAGACTCGAGGAAACTAATTACGCCTTTCGATATCTCCATGAGGGGACATATAGAAACCATGAAGGGGGACAAACCTTGGTACACGAATGCCTCACACGAGTATTATTGGATCAACATGGTTGTTGAGACATCTGAGTTTGTATCCAAATCCGAATAATGCCAAAGACATGCCTCGATTTACTATAGTCCTGTAGTTCAACTTCAACATACTTAAGCCGTGTGGCCTTCAACCTATGGGAAATGGACATCTGGAGTTCTTTTCTAGCAGCCTCAAGATAGAAAATTCTTAGTGGTCGCTATTGACTATGTCACTAAGTGGATGGAAGATGAGCCGCTTGTCACAATCACTGAGAAGAAGATTCAAGAGTTTCTTTGGTAGAACATCATTTGTAGGTTTAGACTTTCACGAGTGTTGGTCACAGATTATGGGAAGCAATTAGACAATTCAAAGTTCAAGGAGTATTGCACTAGCCTAGATATTGAGTAAAAGTTCACTTTGGTAGCACATTCTCAAGCCAATGACTTGGTAGAGGTAACAAACCAAAACTTATTCACAGAAATAAAGAAGCATCTCAAAAGGGCAAAAAAAGGGTGCTTGGGTTGAAAAACTACCGTATGTTCTATGGTCTTATTAGACCACTCTTCGAATAACAACTAAAGTCTCACCCGATATGCTCATCTATGGAGTTGAGGCAATCATCCCTATGATAATTGGACTCACTTCTTTGCAATTTTAGAGTTATAATCCTTTATTGAATGAGAAAAACAACTAGACTGATAAGGACCTTGTATTGGAGGTTCAAGAGGAGGCTTGCACTAGGATCGCTGAGTATCAATGGCAAGTGGTATATTACTACAATACTCAAATTTGTAGTTGAGAATTGTAACTAGGTAATTGGGTACTCTGCCAAGCTGAGCTCGTCGATCAAACTTCAAAGAAACTCTCTAAATTGGGTTAGCCCACTTAGAATCTCCCAAGTTGTGAGACTAAGAGCCTTCAAGATTGAACACTCAAATGGCTAAGTACTCCTGGGAACATGACACATCGACGATCTTAAAATATTCAATTTTTAAAATCATGTCTCACTCATTTTCCAATAAAATTTGTGCTTTGCAAATAAGTTTTTGCTCAAGAAGCATTACAAAGATCTAAGATCAAATGAGGCACATAAGACCTTAGCCCAATACCAAACACAAAAATCTCGGATCAAATGAGGTATATAAGTCCTTGACCCAATGTCAAATATCAAGACCTCAGATTAGATGAGACACATAAGACCTCGGTCCAATGTCAGACACCAAGTCCTCAGATCAGGTGAGATATATAAGACCTCAGTCTAATGCCATGTATAAAGATCTTAGATTAGACGAGATACATAAGAGCTGAGCCCAATACCAGACACAAAGATCTCGGATTAGACGAGACACATAAGATCTCGACCCAATGTCAGACATAAAAACTTCGAATTAGATGAGGCATATAAAATCTCGGTCCAATGTCAGGCACAAAGACTTGGGATTAGATGAGACACATAAGACTACAGCCTAATGCCAAACATAAAGACCACGAATTAGACAAGATACATAAGATCTCATCCCAATGCTAGACACAAAGATCTTAGACTAGACGAGGTATGTAAGATCTTGGCCCAATGCCAAATACAAATATCTCAGATCAGACGAGTCATGTAAGATTATGACCCTATGCTAGATACAAAGATCTTGAAATAGATAGGGCATAAGATTTCAGATCAGATGAGGTATAAGACGTCGATCTAATGTCAGACATAAAGATCTCATATCAACATATACAACCTCGGTGTAGTGCTAGGTACCAGGGACCTCAACTTAGACGAGGCAAATGATCTAACCCTATATCAGGCAAAGGGTTCAGGTCCAAACAATATTTAAGGGGAGCTCCATGTTGGGTAAAGGAAACCACAATATAAGACATTAATAGAATTGCAAGGATGGAATCAAGTTTGCAGTTTAGCTGCGTATATCGGCTGAGGTGTCCCTATCTAAGAGTACTCCTGAAGAGAACCTAGAATGATTTGTGTTGAACTAACACTTGAGAAATTTGCCTTGAAGAAATTTGGTGTGTGCGACTATCTTAGCCATCGATAACATTTGGGTGAGATTGAATAAAGTTAAAAATTTGAAAGAATAACTCGAAAAGCATAAAGACACAAGAGAAAAGTAAAATTTTATTGAGTTAGGAGAAGAAGCTAGTACAATTTTTTTTACTACATGGTAAAAGAAAAATAGTCGACTAATAGAAAATATTTAAAGGCACTAAAGACTCCTCCGACCTATTAGGCCTTTGGACTTGAACTTGAGCCTCTGTTGGCTCCTTTCCCTCCAGACCCTTACCTACTATCTCCACAGCAACCTCCTTCTCGCTTTGAAGAAGTGCCTCATAATTCCACCTGAGGCATCAAACCCTTGAGTCATTATAAAGCTTGACACAGAGATTTTTAGAGTTGAAGTCAGAGTCGGGATGGGTTTGCTTCATTGTGTCCTTGCAAACGAGGTAACCCTTAGTAAAGCTTTTAGTAGAGAGCTTGGGACAGTCCTTGAGATATTCGTTGTTGGCCTTGAACTTTGTAATGACGTGCAACTTAGTCATCTTCAAGGCATCAGTGTGCTCTTTGCTTCGAAGGTAATTAGGGACAATGGTGTCATGGGTCTCCTCTAGGGCAATCTGGTGCTGAATCTTCATTGCCTCCATCTTGGTTTTTGTTTCCTCCTTATTCAACAAGGTTAAGTTGTGCTGGTAGTGGGGAGATTTTTCTCTTCCTTTGCCTTCCTCTTCAACTCCTCTATACTGCTTTGGAGGGATGCAAGTTGAGAGCGAAGTAGATCGACCTTCTCCTCAGCCTTGGTCTTCTTAGAGCTTGTTTCCCTCTAAGCCTCCTAGAAGAATCACCTCTCAAGGTGAAAAAAAATGCAATACTTATGCCCAAACTAAAAGTTAGAATACTAAAATAAGGAAAGAATGAGAGAAGTCAAGTTCAAGTAAACTTATGCCCTGACGAACTCTAGCTCCCTTTAGGAAGAGCTTATCAATGGGGAGTTTGGGGATCGAAGAGCCTTTGTTCTCCTCAAAATCTCTAGGAAAATACTCCTCAGCATTAATGTCCCTCAAAGCACTTTGGAACTTGAGAGGAGATCACTTCATGTCTCGGAGAGAGTTGGGAAAAGGATAGAAATGGTTCCCTTGTCACGATCAATCTTCTTTATCATACAAGAAGGTAATTAGGCATGGTCGCTTGAGGAGAAAGCTTGGGAAGGAGGAGAAGAGGAGGGAGGTGACACTTATCTTTTTTTCGCCTGCTCCTTGTTTGTTCCTCAACTCATCTCCTTCTCTTCTTTCTTCCTTTTTCCCTTGGCTTGGGGCTGTGGCAGGAGGAAGATGAGGCATTTCTAGTGTGGTGAATTTCTTTCGAGCTGACAATACCCGAGAAGCCCCTCCTTTGATGATCCTTGTAAGCACAACACTACTTTGTCAAACTGAAGAAAAAATTATTGAAAAATGAAGGAAGCTCGAGTCTTGAGAGCTATGTTTTATATTGGTTGTTTGAACAATGAATAGGCCATGCTCTTCCAAATAGGCCTCATCAAACTATGTAGGGATGGATTTAACTTCTTTTACCTTCTCAGTCCAAAAAGATACTAAAAGATGGTGGATTTCAGAAGAGATTTCAGAGTTGATTATATGGAAGAAAAGATTACCCCACTCACGAAGGAGGCCCGAATCATCCTTGAAAAAGACCCTAATAAGATGATCCTTTCAAGCATGACTGGAGATGGGGTTAGAGACAAAGAGTTTACACTACTTCTTTGAGGCTAAGTACTATCTACCTCCTGCATTGGGACCTCGACAATCTTTAAAGTATCTCTAAATATTTCTATGGTTGGAAAATGATCTTCGGAGGTGGCTAGGGTTTGAACGCCTATGATAAATTTCATGGCATTAGGAACAATCTGATTTGGAGCTAAGTCCCAATCTCTCGGAATATTTTGGGTGAAAGAATCTATAGAATACTTAATCTCACTTTCAAAAATCTTCCAATAAGTGAAAAGCTCAAAGTTGAACCTCTTCTTCAGGATTCTACTATCTTTCTCTAATCTCCATAGGTTTAACTCAGTTCCATCCAGAAAGCCAAATGCGTTGATAAATTGTTCAAAATTTTTCTCTTGGAGGTTAAACTCAAAAATTCAAACCCTCACATTAGGATCATCTAACAAAATACTTATGCTACGATCGTCAAGAGCATAAAGAAAAATTACTTAAATAAGTGAACTCATTTGAAGGTGATGATAGAATAGTCACAGTCTCTAGAAATGATTCTCATAAACTCCCCCTATGACAAATAGAGTGGTGAAGGGCACCATAAAAGATGTGGTAGTCTTTGTGGCGGATGACATTACAGAGGGAGAGGTGATCTTCAAAATGGAGGAGCGTTAGAGATAGCAGTTCCACATTTCTCCTTTGGTGAGGGCATAGAGCTTCGACCTTTAGATGACGGTGTCGAGACACCATGAAAGATCGAGGGCTTTTTCAAGCATGAGCCATTTGCCCCAGAATGCTCTCCTTCTTAGTGGTGGAGGATTTCTTCCCGGAGCTCAATAGAGCAAAGGATGACATCATTGATGAACAAGCTTTTTGGTAGAGGATAAAGATGTCAAAGGAGGAAGATGAAAAATTCACATATTTGCTAAGGTGGAAAAGAACATATCATCTTTTATATAAGTCTCGTTACATCAGTGGATTGCTTTCACATGACTCAATTAAGGTCGACAAAATCCAAAAGGTCAAATCTCCAAAATCCTCATCAAGGTCCTATGATATGTATCTCCCATTTGATTTCAGAAATTGAAAGAAAAGGAATCACAAGGCATTCAGTACATCACCCTAATAAATGAATAAACGACTTTGGACTGGTGTCTTGAAAAGAGGCAAAATCCTAAATAATTACGTAGGATACAACAAGTTAGCGGTCTGCCTCCGGCCTCCCTAAGTATTGTGACAGCTAATGCTTTGCATCCAAAGGCATCAAGTTAAATAAAGGTATGACTCTCCAAATCGCTTGACAGCTGACACTTCATTCCCCCAAGTTGCAATGATTAGTAGCCCAAAATAAGAAGAAAGAAGTTCTAAAAACTCAAGATCTCGAACTTATGGAATAAGACCTATGGTTGGGGGACACTGATGATGCATCAAGTTGCCAAGTGGTGGTTTAAAGAAATCATATATATATGAAACAAAAGGGAAGCCACTAACGAAGGTACCTAATCGAGAAAACTAAAGGGTGAGTTTCAATCTGAACCTCCTAGGTCATAAAAGTCAATGAAACTAAGCTCAAAGGGTAGGTGGCAAACAAAAGTATCCAAGTTAAGGGTTCGCCAATACACTGAGCCATTGTGAGCTTAGTGACTTTAGATAAGAATGAGTTCGTAATAGGAGTCAACCATGTCTTAAAATTTGACTGTAACTAAATTTACTAGATTCGGTCCAATGATACCGATATACCAGCTGACTAATCCGTAATTTCTTTAGGAGTCAATCTTGAGAAATCTGGAATTAATTTCCCCATTTAAGCAGAAAATTAGGAGATTAATTATGTAAGATCACAAGATCCGAATATACTAAATCTACAAGAGCACTATAAATAATGAGGCAACTGTAGGTAAGAGACTAATGTCTAATTTTTTATTCTATCTTCATTCTTGAGGGTAAAATTAACTTGAGATTAGGAGCGACCGCCGTTGAAGAGTTCTTGGCAATCTTCTTCATGTTTTTTTTCTATACAGTTTCAAGGAAAAGCAGTCTAACATATTGAAATCTCAAGAAGTTTCTTAAACTAAAACTGATGGTGAATCGAGTTCCATTAACAACTATCATTTGTCACTTCTGCTAAACATATTTATTTGGCCATCGAAATAGACTCTTGTTCATATATTGTTAGACTACCTCCTGTAACATGCATTACTGTGCTTCTAGGAATCTTTCCCTACAAAGACTAACATAATTTTAGAGTTGTAATGTTTCTTCAATGTCAAAAGTGTTGACGCTTAGGGTTTGCACTTCAATGATGAAAGAGCTTATAGTTCGACTCTTTTGAGAAGAAAACAATTAGATATTCAAACCCTAGAACAACTGTGAATAAATATGCACCTTCAATAGCATCTATACCCTAATTGGACTAATAGTGGGCTTAACTAATAATCCGATTACATACTACAATCTAATGGACTTTCAGACCTATTCTAATAGGTTGTGATGACACTAAAAGAAACTACTAGTATAGGATGACACTTGTTGCAACTATACTAAGCCTATTAGTCCTTAATTTGAGCCTATATTCTTCAACCTCCCTCCTCAAGGTAGGTTGTATATATTATACGTGCCAATTTTGGTCTTGATTTGTACAAATTTCTTAAACTTCAGAGATTTTATGAGATTGTTTGCTAACTGATCTCCTGATTTGATAAATGTTGACTTCAAAACTTAATTTGATATTTTTTTTCTTTGATAAAATGAAGGTCTATTTCAATTTGCTTTATTTTCTGCTGTAGGGCTCTAAATTTGTGAAGAAAGCAATTTTCATTTTGCAGCTGACAGTATAATATGCCATGATTACCAAGAAACCGAAATCCAAGAGAGCACACAAGTTTTGGGTGTTGGATCCATGCTGCACTCAATTCCTATTATTTTAATGGATGACCTTGTTGATGTTGTTAAAGCTGGAGGTATGTTTCTTGCGAGCCTGGCTTCTGATCTAATATATATCAGAATCAATACCTGATATATAAATTGAAAAATTCGTTTCAAAATTACGTGTGGCACAATTTACAAAAATCGTTCTGCCTCAAACTTATTTTAGAAAATAGGAAAGCAGTTCATCCTTGGGATATTTGGTTCTCTTTAATTCCTATTATTTTAATTGATGACCTTGTTGTTGTTGTTAAAGCTGGAGGTATGTTACTTGCCAGCCTGGCTTCTTGATCTAATATATTTCAGAATCAATACCTGATATAGAAATTAGAAATTTCATCTCAAAATTACATGTGGCATCATTTACAAAAATCGTGCTGTCTCAAACTTATTTGAGAAAATAGTAAAAGTAGTTGATCCTTGGGATATTTGATTCTCTTCAATTCATCACTATTTGTTTTGTTGTGTCCATATTGACAATGTTTCATTCGGCTACTGTTTGGAATTTAATTTTAGACTCATGGCTTATTTGTAAATTGAATCTTTATTGTTTATGTGATGTCTTCTGCTTGAGATTGCATTATGGTTACTGGCCTTTTATCAGCAAAATGGTCTCCAGATTTAGAAGATGTTCGCCGTGATCTTGATCCTATGTTGACTGCTAATCATATAAGGTAAATGAAATACTTATTGGTCTATGAAATTTGACCTTATCTGTTTGTGTTGACGCTGTAATTTATCATCCACCTCATATATTTCATGTTCAAAGTAAGAGGGGCTTGGATAGTAGTTTGCTTCCAAATTCTGAAAGTGAGTTTCATAAAGTTAGTTTATGACAAATAACCAGAAAAAATAAGTCTAACAATTATAAATGTTAGATTCCTGAATTAAAAAGGTAAGCTATATAAACCAAGGGAATTGGAGCAATAGCAGGAATATATATAATCAATGGAACTGTTTTTCTTAACATTCCTAAACTCAAATGTAAGTTCTGAAGAAAGACTATCTAACCACAACTGAAACACCTGAGGGAGTATCATATATTTCCTTTTTAGTAGACAACAGCGATGTATAGCATCTCATAAAATCCGAAATTTATTGTTTTACTTTGCAGGTTCGAAGTGGAAGTGTTAAATTCTAGTAAACTAGTGGATCGTCATTTTATTTTCCTTTAGACTGTCTAATAAAACATTGCTAAAAGTTCTTGTACTTCAATAAATTTTTGTGTTCTTAAATGTTTCCTTAGGGATATCTGTTATTTTGGTTGCAAAATTTTGTTAAATTTTATTTGAATTTTCTGACGAGCATTCTATATCACATCTTTTGATGGAATATTTCCTGTGAACATATTCTTCCATGAAAGTTTAACATTGATAACCGTTAAATCTCTGATCGAAGGTAATTGCATACCTGAATTTCTTGGTTCCTGCATTGTACTGTATATCATGCAAGTAAATAGCAATCCCTGCCATAGTTTGTCAAGCTGATATCTGCAGAAATTATATTCTTTAGCCTATACATCCAAGTTCGTATAACTTAAGCCCAGAAATTGTTTATCATTTAGCAAGGGCTTTACCTTCTAGTGACAAGTCAACCTGTGTTTCTCTTTGATTTTGACTTTGTAAATTATCTGTTTCAGGAGAACCAATGAACTAAAGTCAGAGATAGACATTCCAGATGATGTCATAAGACAATTGAAGAATTCTGGTTTGCCTTTAAGAATGCTCCGTTGAGAGTTGAAATTGAACTTTCTGCAAATTTCCAATTACGACTTGCTCCTGACACTCGCAGACAACTGATATTCATTTACAGTGCTTTAGAGACATCCTTCTAGTCTGATCCCATAAGGATGCATATTTCATTGTTATTCTTTGAATCAGCATGAAACTATCACCTGCTGTATTGTTATTCAAGTAAAAAAAATTAAAATAGCATTTTAAAAACTTTATAGTTAGGGTCCGTATTTATCCTTATAGAAAAAACTCCTGTTCTTTTTCAGCCTTTCCAGAATATTACTAGTATATTATTTGTATTTAGATTTCATTTAGTTGCAGCACTTCTTTTATTGTGATCATATTATCTTTCATGGGCATTGCAGGAAGAAATGCATACTGCAAGGAATTTGTCCTCAAGTTTTTGAGCTTTTCACTATGAAGCTTGCAGGTATGACCTGATATATCACAAATTCGTCGTCAATCAGAGTCATTGTCACATGTTTAAAGCAAAAATTATTATGAGTTTGTTGAATGGAATTTCTGCTGTTCCTCTTTCCTTTTGAATTGGATAAATTCAAAGCTTCAAACTTGTAAAAATGAAATATAAGTAGTCTAACTGAACTCGTCACTCTCATTTTCAGTTCCGTTAACACTTATTGGAGGGGTGCAAGCATGATGATGCTTCTGGGATGAAGATTGGAGGAGAACCTCCTTCTTCTTGTTGGTGATCCAGATATTTTTAACTGATAATAAATCAGATAAAAATTTGATATGGAGCAAGAAACAGTGCCGTCAATTGTCAGTTCTTCAATAGACAGGTTTTAGAAAGTTAATCATTCATGCAGTGTCATGTTATGCTCCTGTTCTGCTATCGTATGACATCGTCACAAAAATCAGCTAGTTAGTTGAAAATAGCAAATTATCATGGACTCTATATCTGGTGGATTATTCTTCCTGTAAATTGCCATGTACTGAATTTACCAATATAGTGTGATATATTGGCCAGATAATTGAAAAATCACGAGAAATTGATAGTATATGAAGACAAGCTTGCTTATTCGAGAGACAAAGGTGACACATGGCAATTTGATAATTGGTGTTTGCATCAGTTCCTAGTAGAGTAAGTTCTATTTTTTATCAGATATCATACATTATTTTTTGTATTAGTTTAACATTTATTATTTCCTTATAACAGCTGAATAAGTCTTGAATTTCCAATATTTTCCCCAATATTGAAAAAGATGAAATACTTCTCTATCAAAGTGCTATCATCTTTGAGAACATTGATCGTTATTCATTCACTTGCTGAGGTCCTTCTTTACATGAAGCATATTTTTGTTGCAATCGAATCTGCTAGCTTTTGTTTTGACAACTAGAAATGATTGTTCCTCGAAGCTATTTCTTATCCATGCACATCAAATGTCAGGTACTGGGAAATTCCAGTTTCTGAAGTTTGCTGCGAAGTTAAGCAATTGATCTGTGATTACTACTGGTTTGGGAAGTACTAGTGCAGGTTTGACTGTTACAGCTGGGGAAACAAGCTATGATTAGTCTTGACCAGCCTTAGGCCTGCCTGGGTCAATCCCAGCCCTGTGGATGTCCTGTGCCATCTTTTAATTCTTATCGTGCAATATGAAAGCTGATTGGGGACATACTGAATTAGGGTTCTGCATATTTGTGAAGGACCATTTGCCATCTTGATAGATGAGATCGCTAGTTATCTACTATTGAAGTTATGGTTAATGGATATTTACCCGAGGGATACACTTCTGCATATTTTGTTGCATGACTCCAATTGGATTTCGGATCACTTGGTTTTATAATTTAGATATCTCACTTGTCACTTCGTTTGTTTCTTGTATGTTTTCTTTTGGAGTAACATATTCTTATGTGTTTAACTAAACCATCGGTGAGCGGTTGTTAGAGGCCGGGGCACTTGTCTTGGCTGATGGTGAACCTTGCTGTATAGATGAGTCTGATAGGTGCATCCTTCACTGAAATTATCACACTTTTTTCTGTTGGAATTATCAATTTGGTTACCTTCTGTTCTTTAACTTTTGATACCTTGATGTCATTGAGGCAACATTTCATCATTTTAGCAGTGTTCAAGTCCATTTTAAGATGTATGCCAATTTATTTTCAAGAACCCTACACTATTTGTTGTAGCGAGTCTAAATGGAAGTGTGGTCTTATCTATTTGATATATTCAGTTATTTACTAAGCATCAACATAGTACCAAATATTTCCCACCAGATCATGCCTCAATACCATGAACTTTGAAAGTTTCATGGTCATTGTCACTCAGAACTTGGAAGAATCTTCTGCAACTACAGCATATGTACACTTTAAAGAGTTGAAGCAATCTGGATCAATCTAACTGAAGATGAATTGAAAGTTGCAAGTGCTTTACTGATGCTTTTCCTAATGCATTTTGTGTCCGCTTGTTTTCCACGTGACATGGTCATAACATTGTACATAAACTATTAATTTGCAGCTTGCATTGTGTGACCTTATGTAGAGCATAATTTAGTGCTGCTACATTGTCTATTTAGTACAGTGATTTATTGTTTTTTTCAAACCTGTCTTAACTAAATTATTTGCTGGTTATTAAATTAACAACCTTGTTTATGTGTATATAGGATAATCATAGAAAGGAGTTGATTATCATGGGCCTTAAAAGTGAGATACCTTTAAATATTTTAAACTGCTGATGGCTTTTTGGGCATGGTTATTGTTGCACTAAATATCGATGTCTACCACAATTCATGATGTAGAAGAAGAAAAAAAAAGAAAAAATAATACATAAGATATTTACGTGGTTTGGTTTACAACTTACTCTATAGATGAAGGGGATCTAAAGGATATTATATTGATGAGAAGAAAGAGCATATTATAATAATAGAGGCAAAACTCCAATATCATCAACTCTTACAAGAGATTAAATAGTTTAGTCGTCACTAGACATTTTAAGAGTTTTAATTTATATATCTCTATTTCACTGTACTGAAACCTTTAGATGAATATGATATTTATAAATGTGGTCTAACTGAGTTTGAGTGAAAATAGGAGATTGATTCAAATAAGAATTCTACTAATCCAAGTCTTCTAATAGGAGATAAATTCAAAAAAATTAGATTCACTAAATTACTTCCTAATATGAATTTTAATTTAATTAGGACTCTTCGGAAAATCTGAATTCGAGACACAACTAAGTCAACAATCTCTACCTTGAATCGAATCCTCTTTTTTGAATTTGAATCTTCAATAGATGCCTTCGTCATTGCTTCATAGGATAAGATCAATGACCTTAAATATTGATCAAGTCCAAATAGAATTTGAACTTGTCAATCGAAATTACTTTCGTTAATATATCTGCAGGATTTCTTGAATTATAAATCTTTTGTAAAGAAATCTTGTTGTCTTCAATAATATTTTGAATAAAATGAAATCAGACATCTATGTGTTTTAATCTGGCGTGGTGCGTTTGGTTCTTTATAAGGTGTATGACTCTCTGACTATCGCAAAAAATAAAAAGAGCACATTGAGAAAAACCAACTTTATTTGTCAATCCTTTTAACCATAGAGCTTCTTTGACTATTTTTATAGTTGACATATACTCGGACTTTATTATAGATAATGACACAGTTGACTGCAAGGTATACTTTCAACTAATAGAGCCACCATAAAGAGTGAAAATATAATTAGTGAGAGATCATCGTCGATCAAAGTCTCTAGTATAGTATGAATCGACGTATCCAATAATTTTGGCATCTTGAACTATGTTTCTATCAAAACATAAGCCAATATTAAGAGTATTTTTAATATATCTTAATAACCACTTCATAACTTGCTAATGTCCTTTCCTAAATTTGTCATGTAACGACTAATAATGTTGATTACTTGTGCAGTATCAAGTTTTGTGCATACTATACCATACATTAGACTTTGAATAACACTTATGAATAGATTGTTCTTTATATATGCATACTTCTCATCTATAAAAGGACATAGTTGAACTGAAATTTTGAAGTGGGATGCTAAAGGAGTACTAATGGGTTTTGAATTTTGTATAGAAAATGAGAAATAATCTTCTCGAGATACTTGCTTTGTTTAAGCCATAATCTATCATGCTTTCGATCTCAATCAATCTTTATATTAAGAATCTTTCTTACAGTATCTAAATTTTTCATTCTAAGATTTAGATTATTAAGTAGAGATATGTCTTAAGTAGTAATATGCATGTCATCAACATAAAAAAATAATATAATAAATAAATTATTGACATGCATTTTAAAATAGATACAACAATCATATTTACAATGGATAAAATTTTATCCCAATATACAACTGTTAAATCTTTTATACCATTATCTTGAAGACTATTTCAACGATAAAGTGATTTATTCAACTTGCAAATATAATTTTTCTTATCTTTTTAGATGAACCCTTCAGGCTGTTGTATAAAAATTTGTTCTTCTAATTCTCCATGTAGAAAAGATGATTTTGACATCAAGTTACTCTAACTCAAGATTATGAAATACAACTAAAATAAGTAAAAAATGAATAGATGTGTATTTAACCATAGGAGAGAAAATTTTATTAAAGTCAACACTCTCCTTTTATGAATACCTTTTTACAATTAAACGAGACTTGAATTTAACACCATCTATCTCAGAGAACTCTTTTTTTTCGAAATACTCACTTGTAACCAATTGCTCTTTTACCTTCTGGTAATTTCACCAAATCCCAAGTATGATTCCTTTGAACGAAATTCATCTATTCATTTATAGTAACTTGCTACTGAAAAAATTATTATCCTACACTACTTCTTTATAGCAAGAAGGATCACCATTGTTAATAAATAAAATAAAAACTATCATGTCTTCAAAATCATACCTTTCAGGTGATTTTATGTTTCTCTGAGATCTTCGAAGTGAAGTCTTCCTAAAAATTTTAATTTGATTCTTAAAATTTTTTTGAGAGTTTAGCATACCCTAAATATCTTCTTCTGAAGAAACTATATGCTCCACCTCTACTTGCATTATATCATTAGGATCTTTTTTGAGAGATTTTAACATAACACTTTCATCAAATACTACATCTCTCTCAAGAATTACATTAGAAATAGTTGGATTCTACAAACAATAACCCTTAACACTTTTGACATAACCGAGAAAAATACACATTTTGGAACGTGCATCTAATTTATCCTTAATGATATGCACATAAGTAGGGCAAACAAAAATCTTTAAAGAAGAATAATTTGCTGGTTTACCAATCTATATCTCTTCAAGAGTTTTATAATCAATGACTGTCTGAGGGAAGCAATTTATAATAAAATATATTGTATTGACTGCTTTTGTCCAAAAATTCTTATTAAGATTAGTTGCACTAAGCATACTATGTGCTTTCTCCAATAAAGTTTTGTTCATCCTTTCAACCATACCATATAGCTTTTTTGGGATGATAAAATGGCATCTGATATCTTCATCTTTACAAAATTCGAGAAACTCTGTTGAATTGTATTCTCCGTCATTATCACTTTTGAGCTATTTGATTTTTCTACTAGTCCTTTTTTCAATTGAAGTTTTTTATCGTTTGAAAATAGAAAACACTTTGTTTTTGTGATACAAAAAATAAATCCATACTTTTCTAAAAAAATTATCAATAAAACTAACAAAATAACAAGCACCAAATTTTGATAAAATAGAAGAGCACTACACATCAGAATGAATATAATTAATTAAGCCTTTAGTGCAATGAGTACTAGTGTTAAACTTTACCTTGGACTATTTACCATAAAGACAATGCTCAAAAAAATCTAATTTGCATGATTTGAGGTCTTTCAGTAATCTTTTTTTGTTGAACTTAGTTAAACTTTACTCACTCATATGATCGAGACACATATGTTATAAGTGGGTCATATCAAAAGAAACTTGAGAAATTGTTGCTCTATCTTCAATTATTTTTTCTACTAACTCATATAAATTTTCATATTTTAGGTCCTTCATCACTATCAATGAGCCTTTGGTAACCTTAAAAACTCTACCTTCAGCAGAATATTTACAACCAGTAGAATTCAAAGCACCCAAAGAGATCATATTTTTTTTCAAATTACGAATATGTCTAACATCAGTAAGAATCCTAATAATATTATCAAATATCTTAATTTTAATTATTCCAATTCCAACAGTTTTATATGAATTGTTATTACCCATCAAAACTAAACCACCATCATAAAACTTGTAGTCTTCAAACCAATTCTTACTATGATATATGTGATAAGAATAACCAAAATTAAGAATCCAAGTATCATGGTAATGATCAAAATCAGAACTAATAGAAAAAACATTACTATAATCATTATGAGAACTCCCTTCAGCAACTGACACTTATTTTTTGGCTTACTTTTTAGACTGAGATTTTTTTTTCTTTACTTTGAGTTTCCAACACTTTTCAATTATATGTCCCATCTTCTTATAATACCTATAACTTTTTCCTTTTGATTTGGATCTAGAACTACCTATTTTTGATCTTTCTTTAATATAATTCTGGCAATCAATGCTTCTGAGTGTAACACATCCCTTTCAATCTTTTTTAAATATTCATTATATAGAAGGACAGTAGAAATATCGTTAAATTTTAAATTTTTATCATACATGAGAGTAGTTTTCAGATTATTAAGAAAAGGAGATAAAGATGATAATAAAATAATTATCTTATCTTTATCTTTATTTTTAACATCAATGCTTAATAATTGAGAGACTAGTTTATTGAAAATATTAAAATGATCAACTATATTCGTACCTTTTTTTATTTGAAAATTGAAAAACTTCTATTTTAAGTAAACTCGATTTGAGATAGATTTACTCATATACTATTTCTCCAACTCTTTTCATAGTTCTGAAGGTGATATTTCATCAAGAAATAGATAGAGTACCTCATTAGTGAGACTGAGAATAATTGTGCTATGTACACTAGCCTTCTGATTTTTTCATATACTTTCGAGGACATCTTTAGTTTTGACATCCTTCAATGTATTTATCAATTCTTGTTGAGTAAGAATTGTACAAACTCTTACTTGCCAAATAGGAAACTTTTACTTTTCATTGAATTTCTCTACATCGAACTTCATAGTGGACATATTGAACCAAAATTTGATACCAATTTATTATGCTAAATATTGTATCCACCATAATTCACGATGTAGAAGAAGAAAAAATAGTATAAAAAAGATTTACGTTGTTCGGTTTACGACCTACTCTACGGGCAAAGGTGATCCGGAGGATATTGTATTGATGAGAAGGAAGAAGAGATTACAATGATAGAGGCAAAACTCTAATAACACCAATTCTCACAAGAGACTAAGTAGTCTAGCCGTCATAAGACGTTTTGAGAGTTTTGATCTATATTTCTCTATTTCACTATACTGAAATTCTTAGATGAATAAGATATTTATAGATGTGGCCTAACTGAGTTTGAATCAAAGTAGGAGATTGATTCAAATAAGAATTTCACTAATCCAAGTCTTCTAGTAGGAGATAAATTTAAAAAAGGGTTAGACTCACTAAATTACTTCTCATTTCTATCATAGTAGATAAGTGATAAGCTTAGTTTTCAACATCAAATATGAGAAGACTGAATCTAAAGTCATAGAAAAAATAACATATTAGAGGATACCATTCACTAACAATCTCAAAAATGGAGACCTCTTTGAGAATAAATCAGTATGGATATAACTCAGGAAGAGGACTATATGATTTTTGCTTATCAGTGACACCCTTTATAGGAGGTGTTTTGATAAATAACTTCTATGCTACCTCTTAGATGAAGAGGTGAGAGAAGTTATATATGAAGTGCACTTTGGGGTTTATAGAGCCCATCAATTAGGTCCCAAGATGATGATAAAAATCAAGTGTATGAGCTACTATTGACCCATGATGGTGAGAGATTGCATTAAATATGCAATAAAATATCACCTATGCCAAATTCATGGTAACTTTATTCATCAGCATCCAAATTATCTACATCCAATGGTACCATCATGGCCATTTGAATTGTGGTGTATAGACATAATTGGCCTAATTCAGTCATTTGCTTCTAGAGATCATCGTTTCATATTAGCAGCGATCGATTATTTCTCTTGACTGGCAAAGACAATCTTATTGAAAGAAGTAAAAATGGATACTATCACCCATTTCTTTTGGAAAAATATCTTATACCAATTTGGTGTTCTCTAATAAATTATTTCTAATAATAAACCATCTTTTAGAAGCTTCAAAATGGGATAATTCACACATCATCACAAGATAGATTAGAAATATTTATCCATTTATAATGCAAGGGTAAATGGTCTTACTAAGGCATTCAATAATTTCCTCTCTAAAACATCAAAGAAAGTTATCATCAAAAATAAAAGAGATTGACACCAAAAACTTTTTGAGGCATTGTGGGCATATCGCACCACATACCAAACCCCTACCCAATCAATATCATATGCTTTGGTATTTTGGACTAAGACAACCTTGCCATTAGAGGTACATATTCCCTCTTTAAAGATTGCTTTGTAAGAGAAAATTATAAAAGAAGATAATATTTATCTTCATCTAAATAAGCTAGACTCCTTGGATGAAACAAGCCTCGTACCTCAGTAAAATCTAGAGATGTACTGAGCACAAATGTCCTAGGCTTATAACAAGATATTCTTGGTCCTGAGAAGGCCCACAATCCCAAATCAAAGCAAAAAAAATAAACTCAAGCCTAATTGGGAAGACCCTTATATCCACGAAAGGATATTTGAAGGAAAATCCTACTAACTGATTGATGACAAAGGGGAAAGACCTATGTCACCAATTAATGCTCGATTCTTGAAAAGGTATTTTGCCTAAGCCTCTAAGAGCAACAATAACAATAATAAAAAGGTATTTTTTTATGAAATTATATCCAATTTTCTCAAAAGAACATCCAATCAAATATGCATTTTATATTTCTTGAGGTAAAATATGGGCACAAAACCCTCCATTTTATGTGATAACTAAGTCCACATCTACATGGTGAATCAAGCCTACTTTGCATGATAAAATCAAGCTCACTTGGCAAACTAAGTCTAACTTCATGTGGCAACTTAACTTCACTTTCACATGGCAAATTAAATCCACTTTTACGTGGCAACTCAAGTCCATCCCATATGGGAAAGTTAGTCTATTCTCACGTGGTAAAATTATAGTCCACTCCTATTGGCAATTCAAGTTAAGCTCATTTTATGCCCAACAAATCCAATTCCAACTGTGTTGAGGGTCATTTTGGAATTAGGATTCAAGGAACACAAGATTGCAAGTAAAATCTAACACAAAGTGAAGAAATTCTATGAAGTTTTGTAAAGAGATAATAATGTTCCTAAATAAGGTGGATAAAAGCAAATGGGCATCCTAAATAGAGAGGATAATAAGAATCCTAAAATACATAAAGCCTAGTGATGTCTCTCGATAATTGTGGCAACTCAATAGTTACCTGCTCATGCTCTTCCATTATCATCTAAGAGAATAGTGCTATATTAGTAAAAAAGATTGTGAACCGCAAAAAAAAATCCTCAAGACAAGAAAGGAAGATGGTGAATCATCACCTAATGATGGTGAAGGTGAAAAAAATACCCATAAATATAAGCACCACCCGATCGAAGCACAATCTAGAAACCACGTCTGCAATAGAAGCTTAGAATTAGCACATATACAATGCAAGACTTGGCAAAGTTCAGATATCTCTAATTGTCTAAATTTGAAATATCTTGAGGAGGGCCCCTAAAATCCTTGCTTTGTTCACTTGACGAGAAGAAAACAAACATAGGACAAAAAGTTACCATTACCTATATCTAACAAATGGTCAGTTGATGTGGGCACTAGTGGGTCGGTCTAACCCCTCAAATCAAATCCATATCAAAAGACTCGCAAATTGGTATCGATAAAGGAAGGGTTACCTCTGGTCCTATCTTTATATCAATTGCTGGTAGGTAGGTGTAGGGAATAAAGAAATCAAATCTCAATATGGTGTAGATGAAGGAAGCAATGGCGCCAATCCTTGATCCTACACCTCCCACAAATGCGACTAAGTGCTCTATAACATTAAGAATGGGAAGGTCACATATAGACTGAATTGTCTCTCACCTTGAACTCAATCTGGCACCAGCATTGCCTCAAAAATGGCCGTCATCAATGCTATAAGGAGGAATTATCCTCTCTCTACCTAGTTCAAGATGAGCAAATTTATGAACCGAAGCCTTTTGCATCTCTTGCACCTGCTACCGCTTCAACCCTTTCTGAATAATTGCTTTATTTTCCTTGCTGCATAGGTTTAGCTCGTTTCTAAATAAAAATTTTGGATCGATGCAAAAATAACCCCCAATGCTATTAAACCATGATGTGGTGTATAGTTGAAGAATCTTGGTTTCCTACTCAATATTAGCGATATAATACTTTGAATTATTTTGGAGATGAGTAAAGTGTAACCAATAGCCCCCTAACAAGCCCAAACACGTTGGCAGTGGAGGAGCGGGAACATTCTCAAGAAAGCATTTGTCAAACTCGAATTGTCGATAGAACCAATGTAGATTATAAGATTCTACAACCAAGTATTCCCCTCAGCGAAGTAGGAGTATCCCATGTCTCAAAGAGATAATATACCCATAAGCTTCTGGAGGTAAAGAAAGATGAGTTACATCTACTAGCATATTAAAATCAGAAAGTGCATAAGTGTAAGCTTACTGCTTGAAATTCTAAGGATCTCGCACATACATCCTAGCCTCTCTAGCAAAATAAGGGGAAGCAACCGTATTTATAATTTGAATCAACTTAGGAATATAGATCAAATATGAGTAACATAGCTTCTTGATTTTGGCACTAGGCTAAAATCAGTATATATCCTCTAGAAGTGGGCATAAATTCAAGCATACAGAAAATAGATGAGAAATCAAGTCAAAAAACTGCTAGTCCCATAGAGCTATCCACCATCGCTCTGAGACCCACATATATTGTGTCTAGCACTTTAGGAGTCAAAGCAACTTTTTTTCTATGCTCCATCTCACAAGCCATCGCAAATGTCACCTAACCAATGCACTACCCACAGTGCGGTATAATGAAGTGGCAAAGTCATAAATAAATGAGAACAACAAAATAAGTCTCAAGGACAAATTGCAAAAGAATGTCACCCGTGTCATGCATTACCTAGTCAAATCTAATTGGCCCACTTGTTAGGGTTCTCTAATAGAAAAGTTCAGTAGAATAGTCAAACCACTCACTTTTGATTATTCAAAAAGTCTGTCACCATCTAATCACAAACTCGAAGGAGGTCATGTAGGATGTAATTGAAATCAAGACTTATGTGGTAGTTAGGAGGGACATATTCATCATAGAAATCTTCCAGAATGGGAATCCCAACTAGCTGTCATATGTCTCATAGAGAAATACCAACTTCATTGTATGAAGTGTGAAAGGTGTTTGCGGCACAATTCCATATCTCAATCATGTTGGGCTAAATTCCCAAGTCTCGTGCATACTACCCCTTAGATGTTATGACACCTTCTAAAATACCAAGATCCATAACTTGAGCTAAAATTTGAGATGCCACATCATCAACTGTCTCCAAATAATTTGGCAAAACTAGTAATACTTTGGCAAGTGTAAAGGATCATCCCCAATAAGATGAATAGTCATTCAAGATATGAAATCCTAAGATTTCTAAAGACTCTCTTTGTCTAAAGTGCCCAACTGGTTAAAACCTAAATGACTTTTTGGCCCCATCAGCACACGACTTCTCCTCTTTGGAAAATTAGGCAAAAGGGTGATAATTATCAAATCTCAGTTTTTTTCAATACTCTTGAGGTTGATATATAATAATCGCCTTAACATTAGTTCCCAAGATTAAAAAAAATTGGTGTAAAATAAAACTATTGTTTCTCTCATTGTGAATTCTTTTAATCACAAAAGGCCCACAGTACCTTCAAAAGAAAAAAGAGATAAATAAGTAATAGCGGGAAAAGGAAGCTATTACAACCAAGGTTTTAAGTATCGGTTTCGGTTTCGGTTTCGACACCTAGCGAAACTGATACATTTCGACCATTTCGGCAATTTGGTTTCAGTTTCGGCCGAAAAAAATTTTTTAGTTATTAATTGTGTGTTGACCAGAGTTTGACTATATTTTGACTGTACTTTGACTTTAAATTAAAAATACGATAAATTTTTTAAAAAAATTTAATAAAAATTTAAAAATTATAAAAAAATTTATAATTAATTTTATCACAATATTAAATATTATTTTAATTAATTAAAATTAATTTTAATAATTAACCACAGTTTTTTATATATTATTATATAAAAAATATATGAGAAATAATATAAATCTGATTAAAAAGTTAAAAATTAACATAAGTAAATTTAACTTATTATTAAAATATAATTGACATATACAAAGTTTATTAATTATAATGTAATACAACTAATCATCATCATCATCAGTTGAGTTTGAAACATCTGGATATGAAATTATGAATTCATTACTTGAACGATCGAGATGAACATTTATAGACATACGAGCAAGAATAACTAACTCTGCACAATCTTGTGACAGCAATTCACATGGGGGTGAGACTGACACAAAATTTTTTTTGTTTTACTTTCGGTGGAACGGTTACGCACTCATGCACGTGAACAAAAAAATCAATATGTTTTAATCAAAATTATTTTCATTTCAGTTTCAACCAAAATATTTTTTTATTAATTATATTTTGACTAAAATTTAACTTTATTTTAATTATTTTTTAACTTCAAATTAAAAAATTATAATATGTTTAAAAAATTTTACAAATAATGAATAATTACGTGAATAATATCATGTACGTGAATAGTATCTGATAGAGACCGGCAAGCACATCGAAACCAAACTGGCGACAGCACTGGCCTCGGTGCAAGGCCGGCCCCAACTTGTGGGAGTAGAGGTTAGGTCAGTGAGGGCGCGAGGCGGGCGAGGGAGCGGCGGCAGGCTAGTGAGTGCGCATGACCAGTCTGGCAAAGGCGTAGGCTCGAACATGAAGCCGGCGCGAGCTCCCCACTCATACTCGCCGTGGGCGCGCTACACTCACCCCGCGCGAGCTAAGCTTGCCGTCCGCTCGCTGCGCGCCACACTCACTCTGCCCGCTCTGCCTCTTCTGAAATCCTAAATCAAAACGAAATATGATGTTTCGTTTCAGAACAGACTGAAACGGCTCGATTTCGGCCGAAACTTGAAACCTTGGTATGATTATAAGAGTGGTGTTTATACTTGTAGTTGTAATGAATGTCATCATCTTCCTTATCCTCCTCGTCATCCGCATCTCCATATTAGTCGAAGTCGTCAGCCGCCAGCTCATTGTCTGCTGCATCTTCATCGTCCTAGCGCCCCTTTGTGTGCCTATCGATCATGACCTCGTCGTCCACAGCCCCCGCTAATCTCACCGCGCCGAGACTGATGATAGCAGCAGTAGAAACGTGATGGAAGCAGTGCTGTTGCTAAGCCTGATCCATCAGAGCAGGAGTGGGTGGCAGAGGGCCTCTGCCGGCAGTGGCAGTAGTAGTGGTGATGGTGGTGCTTCCACCATTGTTGTGATAGGTGCACATCTCGCGAAAGAAGAGGTGCTTGGAGTTGAGGAGCTTGCGGACCTCTTCCTTCACCTTGGAGGACAGGTGGTCCATTGAGTCAAGGACGGACTGGTTCTCCACCATACAGCATGCCTTCCCCTTCCCCAGCAGGTCATTCACCCGCTTGTACCGCTTGTTCAAGTCATTGAACTTGTCTCGCACTGCTGCGGCGACACATAGTAGCCCCTCTCCATCATCACCCTTGACACCAACTTCCACTTGCCTTTCTTATGTTGTTGACCCTGTCCCTGCCCTTGTCCGTGCCCTTGTCCTTGCCCTTGCCCCGTGGAAGGGGCCGCCTTCTTGCCCTTGCCCCCAATACCTCCGATAGTGTTGTGTTGGGGGTCCCTGCCGCCATCCACGTCTCCATCGTCCCCAACGCAGTAGACCACCATGATGAGAAGCCGGACCATACTGTCAGTCCACTTCACCCTCTGCCACGGATACGGCGTTTGTGCAACACTAGTCTTTGCTAGAGTGGTTTCACCAGTGGCGCCGGTGGCCTCATCGCTGAATCGAGGGTACTCTTCTTCTGAACTTAACGTGGGCTATTGCTTCCCTCTGCCTGCACCCCGAGCACTGAAGGTGGTGGTGCCACAGGCTATCTGTCTGATGGCTTGCGGAAGCTGGTGATGATCAGCTCCACGCGTTAGCTCGCCCGGCCAGCTCCCCGTGCGAGCTCGACCGCCGAGCTCGACTGCCGAGCTCCCCGTTCGAGCTCGACCGCCGAGCTCCCCGCGCGAGCTCCCGCCCCTGCACGCTCACCCGGCGAGCTCCCGCTCACACGCGCTCGCTCGGCGAACTCGCCTGCTCTGCTTGCTCCCGTCATCAATGATGAAGAAGCGAAATTTCTGATAAAAAATAATGTGATATTTAAAACCTTGAAACTTAAAACCTTGATTACAATAATGTGATATGATAAAAAAGGGAAATAAAGAATCCCACCTGCCAGACACTTATAAAGATAATGATGTAAGATTAAATATTCATTATTGTTCGCATCCACTCTTCTCACAAAGAAAACTTGCGAAGTGAGTGTGAAGGAATAGTTTGTTTGAGTGTATTTTGTAACCCAACTCTGATTTTGAGTTTAACAAGAATTAGAGTTGGACCTTGAGTCTAATTTATGATAGATGGGGCCTAATTTAAAATAAACATAGGCTAAAACTTTAGACCCAAATATAAAATTAGGCCACATTGGTCATAACTGGTTGACTGATTCCCTTGAACCAGGATTGGTAGTGTTCTATCGGTCGATCGGTTCCTCAATCAGTTATCCAATTCGGGTTAGAATTTGCAGAACAAAAATTAATCTCCTCCAAATTCATCAGAATCAATAGAATTTTCAATTAAGAGATTACAATTTTAAAATATATCAATCAAAGATCCAAATATGAGAACAAAAGGAAAGAACATATCCATCAAATCTCAAATTCACATCAATTAGGGATTCATTTTGAATATCCTCCCAAGCCTATAAAAGCATGAAAGGATCAACATAAATAAACACAAATTTCACATGAATTTTGGACCAATTATTGGAGGAATTATTAGTACAATTTAGTACAAAAAAGGAGAATGAAAGATAGCATGAATCAAGGAGAAAGGAGATCAAGAGGACATCATCAAGGAGGAGAAGTAAGTTTCTATCTCTCCTCTATCTTTTCTCTTTGATTCCTTGTGAGGACCTCACTACCTCCTGTACTCTTGCTACAACCCCCCCTCCCACTATCACGGCCACCCACATTTGTCCCATGCTCCTATTGCTCCCTCACTTGTGGCCACCCGCAGCCATCCCAGGCTCCTGCAGCCTCCTTGCCACTGCGGCCACCTATGGCCCTCTCGTGCTCCTACTAACCACCTGCCACCTCAGCCACCTATAGCCCTCCCATTCTACTATAGCCCCCCTTGCTACCACAGCCACCCATAGTCCTCCCATACTTTTGCTACTCCATTGCAACTGGGGCCACCTATGGCCCCCATCTATGTCATGACATCATGGAGGTCTCTAAAAGGAAGAATTGAAAACTATGAAGAAGAGGGAGAACCACATTAATTAACAATAGAACAATAACAAAAAATAATTAAAATACATCTTACTCCATTGAATGTGCTCCCATCAATTGACCTAGGGCCAACCTGCAGGCTTACCCAAAAGTTGACTAACTTAGGGCTAGTCTACAGGCTCGTCCAAAAGTTAAATGATCTAGGGCCAGCCTATGAACTTGCTCTAAAGCTATTTTTGACCAAAGCGAGCTTGCGGGCTCCCCTGGATGTCAATTTGGTTAAAGGCTAGCTTGTGGGTTCATCTAAAGGCTAATTAGACTAAAGGCTAGCCTACAGGTGCACCTGAATGTCTATTGAGACTAAAGGATAGCTTATGGGATTGCCTGAACATCTACTCAAACTAAAGGCCAGCTTGTGGGCTTGCTTAAAGGTCTAAACAACTTAGGTTAAGCCCACAAACTCACCTAAAGTTATCATGACACCTTAAGGGCTCCCAAACTAAAATTTATGAACATAAATCAACCAAAATGACTCAATTACATTGAATTCAGGCCAATTTGGCTAAAACAAATGAACAAAATCAAATAAACTTGAACAAAAGATCAAAAGAACTTGAGCTGATAAAAGAAATGGACTAAAAATAGTCATCGATTATATAGAAAACTTTTTGCCAGTTGTCCAGTATTCCAAATCGGTCGACAAGTTTTGTAGACTAAGAAAAGACACCTATTCTATCGGACAACTAGTAGTAGAACTAGTCATCTAGTTTTGATAAACCTAGAATGATATTCTCCCAGTTGGTTGATTGGTAACCCAATCAGTCATCCATTTTAGTTAGAAAACTAATAAACCAAATTCAAATTCAACTATGATTGGGTTAAGCTTTGATCGATCCAAACTTGGATCAATTTGGATTCAAATCAAGTCAATCTTGAATCAAAAGATATTTGAAATGAAGTCAACCATCATTCAAACTAAATCAAAATTAATTCAAATTGAACTCTAATTGAGTCAACTCATAACAAGTTTAAATAGAGCTCTGATTAAGTAAAACAATATTCAAACTAAAGCATCAAAAATTCAAATTTAACCCTTAATAATATTTGAACTATACCACAAAAAGTTCGAATCAAGTCATCAAAAACTCTAATTGAGTTAAGCCACATCCAAATCAAATCAAAATGAATTCAAATTGTGTTCAAACCAAACCCAAATTGGTCAAGCCAAGTTTGAATCAAATCCCAACAAGATCATGTCAAGTTTGACCTAACCCTAATCAGGTCAAGTTGAATATAAATTCAAATTCAAACCAAGTTTGAACCTAGTCACAACTAGGTCAAGCCAAGTTCGAACCAAATCTCGACCAGGTTAAGTTTAGTCCAAATCAAATCTTAATTGGGTTAAATTAAGTTCAAATCAAACTCAAATCAGGTCAAGGCAAGACCAAAAATCAAGTCAACCTTGAACCAGAAGCAAGTCAAACCTAAACTAGAAATTTGGTCAAACCTAAATTAGAAAATAGGTCAAACCTGACTCAAAAATCAGGTCAAATCTGAACTAGAAAATTTGTCAAACCTAAATTAGAAATCAAGTTAAACCTAAAGCAGAAAATAGGTCAAACCTGAACCAGAACTAAGTGCAAACCTGAACAAGAATCAAGTCAAACCTCAATCAAAACCAAGCTGAATCAAGCTGACTTGAAGTTAAACCCAAGTCCCTAAAGGTTTGAGCTTAAACAAATTAATAGGTTGAGCAAGGATCTATCAAGAACCCATCAAGAGTTGGATCATCCAGTAAGTATTCATCAAGAACCCATTAAGGGTGGGATCTGACAGATCCATCAAGAGCCCAATCAAAGTTTGATTTAAGATCCATTAGGAATCCATCAAGAATTCATTAAGGGTTGATCCAACATTCATTAAGGATCCATTAAAAAACCAATAAGGGTTAGATCCAACATTCATTAAGGATTCATCAAGAACCTAATCAAGGTCCAATCCAACCTAATTAGGCTTAGTGATGAGTTTAGTTGGATAAGAATGAGTGAAGTATTTTTTGTAAACTCTTGTAAAGCCAATTGATAGTAGATCTCTCTCTCTTCCCATGAATGTAACATAATTTTGGATGAAGCACGTATATCATTATGCCTCTTTTGTATTTTTATTTTATTCTGTATTACTTCTCATTTTTTATATTATTTAAAAATAAGGTAATCCATGAATCTTTCATCATAAATCACAATAATTAGCATCAGAACCTAGGAGCAAATAACTAAAATGGTAAAGTCCTTGCTCGAGATGGAGAATTTTAACAATAAGATAAATTTTACCTTATGACAGAAGAAGATGAAGGTGGTTCTTATTTACCAAGGTCTGCAAAAGGTGTTCGAGGGTAAAAGAAGAAGCCAGCCAAGATGAGTGATAAAGACTGGGAGGAGATGAATCAGAAGGCATTGAATTTAATTATTATAATGTTATTTATGAAGAGGTGGTGGTGGACGTTAGTTCTGTCTGAAGCAATAGTTGTATAGACTATTTATGAGTGAAGGAACAACTATATTACATCACCTAAATACTTTCTATAAGATTATCAATAATTTACTAAAATTTGATGTGAATTTTGAAGAGGATGACAAGGCACTAATTCTCCTTATGCCTCTTCCTAGTTCGTATAATCATATTATGACCATAATTCTCTATAGTAAAAAAAGTTTTAGGATAAAGAAGTTGAAAATGAGTCTCCTTTCTATTAAGAAAATGAGAATCTCAAATATCAGTATTGAGATAGGTAAAGAATTGGTGGCGCATGAAAGAGAAAGATTGAGAGAACGTGGAGAAGACAAGCAATGGTCTAAATAAAAATTAAAGGTGAAAGTATAATGTTATTCATGTAAAAAGTATGACTAAATCAGGCGATATTGCCTAGAGTTTGGGAAAATGAAATCTTCCAATATGACAATAGCAGTAATGAATGATACTTCTGAAAATAGTGTTAATAAAAATATTCTTACGGTACCCACAGAAACCATCACTTCTAGTAAGTAGATTTTAGATTCTAGTAGTTCTTACAATGTTTGCTTCAGGAAGGATTGATTTGCTTCTTATGAGAAGAATAAAAAGAAAAGTACTATTTGGTTGGGAGATAGTTCAACCTATAAGATCATTGGTGTGGGAATAGTCAAAATTTAGATGCTTGATGGAGCAGTTTACACTCTAATTGAGGTGAGGCATGTCCCTAAGATACAAAAAAAAAATCTAATTTTACCTTGTATATTGAACTTAAAAGGCTATAATTATTCAGTAAAAGATGAAGTCATGAAGGTAACATGTGATATTAGGATCTTGATAAAAGGAGAGAAGTGAGAAAATATCTACCAATTGATAGGAAACCCCATTATAAGTGGAGTTCCAATGGCTACAGTGGTAAGAAGAAAGTGTGATACTC
The DNA here is from genome assembly GCA_005019695.1 of Trichopus zeylanicus subsp. travancoricus. Classification (NCBI taxonomy): domain Eukaryota; kingdom Viridiplantae; phylum Streptophyta; class Magnoliopsida; order Dioscoreales; family Dioscoreaceae; genus Trichopus; species Trichopus zeylanicus. Next base: position 149,474 of record RXID01014476.1, on the reverse strand, counting down.
AGATTAATTCAGCAGAAGATAGACATTCTTCTTGAGTGAATTTACCATGGCAACAAATACAGATTTTCTAAAAGGCTATCAAAAGTACAAGGCTATAGGCATGAAGAGCAAATTTGAGATTGGCTCAAGCTTGTGTCTTGTGATTAGTTGAACAAGCTAGTAGCCCATGGAGGCATGCTCGAGTTCAAGCTAAGATGGAGATTGTTAAGTTTGGATGTCTTGAACTCTAATTAGGGTTTGAGTTAAAGTAGAAATCTAAAGTTGGATTTAGATTTATGTCTAATCTTAAATACTTATTGTGCAATATTAGGAGTTGTAATCATAGTAGAACTTAAACTCAACAAGTGTCCATAAATACTCTAGTAATATATAAGGTTTAGGTATGGTGCTAATATTAAACTAGAGATAAATAGAGAGAAATAGAGAGAAGGAGAGAGAGAGTACTAGCTCTCATGTGTGAATCTTTCGAGTTCTTTTCAGTGATCTTTTGTAGTGGTTCATCATGGTGCTATCTTGAATATTCTCTATGAAGGTGGAGGCATCATCATGGCTTGATAAAGAGTTTAGTTGGATAAGAAAAAGTGGACTCTTTCTTATAAACTCTTATAAAGTTTGTTGATAGTGGATCCCTCGCTCTTCTTGTAGATGAAACCCAATTTTGGATAAACCATATATATCATTATGTCACTTCTTATCTTTTTTTATTTTATCTTGTATTATTTCTCATTTCTTGTGTTACTTGAGAACAAGATGATTCATGAATCTTTCACAATAAATTACAATAGGTGTAAGATTAGAATTGACACCATTGCTTTTACTATTTACACTGTCTTGAGATCTAATTCTCCATTCCCCATAGTTCCCTGCCAACTAATTAACATAAATGTAGGGCCAGAGGTGACTCTTCCTTCATCAACACTAGTTCACTAGTCTTCTAACATGGACTTGAGTAGAGGGGTCAAACCGGCCTCATCATTGCCTACACCAACTAAATATTTGTTAGATATAGGTACTGATAATTCTCTTGTCCTATGTTTGTTTTCTTTTCTTTCCTCTTTATTGGCTAAGAATCCCTTCTCCTTTTAAGTGAACCGGATGAGGATTTTGGAGGCCCTCATGATGATATTTCAGACTCAGATGGTGAGGGATATTTAGACTTTGCCAAGTCTTGCATTATATCTATATATATATACTAATTTTAAGTTTTTGTTGCAAATGTGGTTCCTGGGTTATGCTTTAGCCAAGGGATGCTTGCATTCATGGGTATCCATCCACCATCACCATCATCAAGTGATGGTTCACTACTTTCTCTCTTACATTGAGGATTTTATTCACAATCCCTTTTACTAATGTAATACTTACTTGCTCAAATGATAATGGAGGAGTATGAGCAGGTAACTGCTAGATTATTATGGCAATTGGAAAGCGCCACTAGGTTTTATATATTTTAAGATTATCATTATCCTCTCTATCTAGGATTTCTATTTGCTCTTATTTGCACTAGATTTTATTCACAATCTTATGTTTCTTGCATTCTAGTTCCAAAGTGGCCCTCGGTACAGTGGAACTAGATTTTCCCCCTTTTAGAAAAAACTAGTTAGTTTGCCTCACTAAATGGATTTATCTTGAATTGATTTAATTTACCACGTGAGATTTGACTTAGTTTTCTATATGAAATTAGATTTTGACTTGTCATATGAAAGTAGACTTAATTAGCCACATGGAAGTGAACCTGATTTGCATATGAAAATTTATTTAATTTGCACCATGTGGAAGTGGACTTGAGTTTGTCACATGTAAGTGAATTTAGTTTGCCATGTGCAAGTAGACTTAGTTTACAACATGGGAGTAGACTTATTTTTCTATATAAGAGTGGACTTAGTTTGTTATGTATAAGTGGACTTAATTTGTCATATAGGGTTTTGTATCCATGTTTTGTATTGAAAAACATAGAGTGCATGTTTGATAGAACGTTCTTTTGAGACAGTAGGCATCCTATTATAGACAAAATATAAATACTTTTTCTTTTAGTTGTTATCCCCAAAGGCTTATGCATAATATCTCTTCAGAAATCGAGTAGTGATTAGTGATATAAGTCTTTTTTCTTTGTCATCAATCAGTTGGTAATATCCCTCTTTAAATATCCTTTCAATGATATAAAGGTCTTCCTAATTAGGTTCAAATTTGGCTTTCTTGCTTTAATTTAGGATTTTTTTTTTTGGAAGAATCTAAGCTTGGCTATCTTATTGTAGGCCCTAGACATTTGTGCTTAGTACAATTTTAGATTTTGTTGAGCTATGAGGCTTATTTCATCTAAGGAGTCTAGCTGATCTAAACGAAGATGAACATTATTTTATTTTATAATTTTCTCTTGCAAAGAAAACCTTAAATGAGGGAATTTAAACCTCTAATGGTAGGGCTACCTCAATCTCAAACACCAATGCATACAGTGTTGATTAGGTAGGGGTTTGATATATGGTGTGATAAGCCCACAATATCTTAGAAAGTTTTTAGTACCAATTTCTTTTATTTCTAACAATAACTTTCTTTGATATTTTGGAGAGGGTCTCATTGAATGCCTCAGTAAGGTCATCCACCATTGTATTGTAGATAGATGAATATCTTTAATCTATCTTGTGATAATGTGTCAATCATCTTACCTTGAGCTTCTGAAGGATGGTCTATTGTCAAAAATGATTCTTTGAGAAACACCAAAATAGTACAAGATATTTTTTCAAAAAAAATGGATGATAGTATCCACTTCTATTTCTTTTAGTGGGATTGCCTCTACCTATTGAGAGAAATAATCTATCGCAGCTAATATGAAGCGGTGACCTATAGAAAAAGGTGACTCAATTAGGTCGATTATATTTATATCTTATACGTCAAATGGCCATAAAGATACTATTGGATATAAAGAATTTAGGTATTGATGAATAAAGTTATCATAAATTTGGCATATTTTCTTGTGTAATTAATGCAATCTCTCACCATAGTGGGCCAATAGTAGCTCATATGCTTGACTTTCATCATTATTTTTGGATCTAATTGATGAACTCCACAAATCCTAGAATGTACTTCGCACATGATCTCTCTTGCTTCTTCATTTGAAAGACAATGTAGAGGTAATTGATCAAAAGACCTCCTATAAAGGATATCATTGATGAGTAGAAAGCATGTGGCTCTCTTCCTGAGTTGCATCTGAGCCAATTTATTCTCTAGGAGTTCTCTATTTTTGAAATAGTTGGTGAATGGTATTCTTAAATTTGTTGCTTTCTCTATCACTTTCAATTCAGTCTTCTAATGCTTGATACTGAAGACTGAACTTATCGCTTGTCTACTATGAATTGTGATTAGAGTTTCTCATTGGTTAAGGTCAGTCAAAGTCTTAGCTAACTTGGTTAAGGAATTAGCTTCTACATTGATGGACCATGGAACTTTAATTATTTGAATCTGTGGGATTTGCTTCATAAGTTCTTGAGCCTTTTGATGGTATTACAGTAGTTTGAATTTGTGAATTTTATATTTACCTCCCACTTGACTGATGACTCATTACAAATCACCAAAAATATGTAGGCATGATATTCCCATATTAAGGGCCATTTTTAGTCCTGTGATTAGGGTCTCATATTCAGTCTCATTGTTTGTGAAGGATTTTTTCATTAAGGAGTTTGCAACTCAGTGGAGAGTTGTCTAGCATTAGGTGAGCTATGAAAAAAATAAATAAGAGCTTGTGCTTTAACTGCCTTTTGGGAAGTAAACTCCGTATCATACTCCATGAGGATTAAGGCTCATTTTGATAGCCTTCTAGTGAGTACGAGCCTAATCATCAAGTATTAGGACTAATCATCTGGTGGAAAGTAAATCATTGATAGCTATTTGCCTGAATGTGATTGATCCCTGTAACATGATTAACTGAAAATTCACTTTTGTCATTCATATACTAAAATCCTTTTATTTTTTTTGAATAATCCATCAAGAGAAAACCTTATATTTCGTCGTGTGATAAGTTTACACTTCCCAAACAATTCTGTAGCTTATGCCATGGTGGAAGAAAATATAAAGGGTAGTGACAAGGTAAACAGACAAACAATTTGTAAAATTATTGTATAGATTAGATTTTGACGTGTAATATTTTAATTTTTATAAGGTTATAAAAAATGCTAGGTGTATGTAGGTGGTTAGGGGAATTTATAGTGGTTAGGGGAATTTATAGCGCTTAGGTGGTAGACGTCTAGGTGGTTTTGAATAAAAATATTTAAAAAATAAATACGATATGTAAAAAATTATAAAAACATATAAATTTAAATAGTGTTTCAGATAAATATGGATATATATTCTAAGCAATATGTTCTATACATTAACTCATATATATTAATTAGTTATTGAAGTAAATACTCCAAAACAAGCTAGTAAATATCCATATTCTAATTGGATCCGACTCAATATCATCTATTGGACCAAATCTTTTGAGATCTGCCTAGGTGCCTACCTAAGGCAGTTAGGCAAACACCTATGCATTGATTAGTTGATAATGCAGATTTTACTATATAATAGCTTTGTTTATGATTAAGTTGAGCAATAAAGGTACTGCGTATGCCTAAGAAGCTGCTTTTTAAAATCTTGCACATTGGTTAACAAAAATAAATTGCATAATGCACAAGTTTTATTGTGAAGACCCAAAAAAAAAAACCTAATTGTAAATTTCTTTAGTTTGGGAGTTTTTGCAAATAGCTATTAAAAAATCCTAAAGCCACAATTTTTCTTTCCTCTCCTGTTGTGGGAATTAGGTTGTGGCTTTTAGGAAGAAAAAAGTTTGAAAAGAACGACGGCTAAGGTTTGACAAGGATGACAAGCTTGACAATGTGTGAGTAATCTAGATCTTGATTTTTTTTTTTTTAAGTCTTCGGTTTTCAAAGTAGGTGATGATATCATCTGTCTCTCAATTAAGTCTCAATTTATATTCTCCATATTCTTAACTTTGAGATTTTGATTTTAGTTCTATTTTTACATTAATTTTTGTCCTATTCTTAGGAATTCTCAAGGACTAGCATGTTTGATCTTAGGATCTAGATTTTTTTACCTTATTATGGTCTTGTTATAGTTATTTCTATTTTAAAATTAAATTAAATTTTGCTATTAAATTTTTGTAGACTATTTTGATGTTTAGAATTTAGTATAATTTATGCGATATCTCAAAACCATGATTTTCAAACATGATTAGAATTATTATTAATAAAATCAAGAGACTATTATGTCGTATTTCCATCTAAGTTAATATTTCATTTTGAAATTATAGAGACTCATGCACATAGTTTAAAAATCAATTATACAAATTAAATGATTTAATTTTGAAATTATTGTGGTATTAGACATGTGATTAAACTAGGTTCATTGTGACACGTGTCCATTGACTTAATATCAAAAAGATGTGTATTATAAGTTTTGATTTTAGAATTATTATGATACTAGATTTGATATTAGAAATAAGCTATTATGACAATATATTTATTAGTCTTAATATCAAGATAAATATATGTTATAAGTTTTGATTTTGAAATTATTATGGTCAGTTCACGTGTTAAACATAGAATTTGGATAAGACTTTTGTGACATATGTTTTTAATCGAATTTTGGATGATATTTTTAGTATATGTTAAATTAATGTCAATGTGAGTAGCTATATTTGAAGTTGAGTCTATCTTATTTATAAATGTGTTTATATAATTTTGGATTGTAAGTTAGTTTCGTGTCTTAGGTTTGGACATAATTTAGACTTTTATATGCTTGTTTTTGTTCTTTTGGTCTTTTTGTAAGGTAAGCGAATAGACTTCCAATAATATTAAGTGATATTTAATTTATGAATTTCATATCTTTTAGTGATTTATAAGTTTTCAAATATTATACTTGTTGAAGTAATTTTTTGACATATTCTTGATATAAAATTATGATTATTCATGATATATATATATAATTATGTGACTTGAATATATTAAAAACTATGCATGTGAATTTATAAAATATTTATTAGATCTTGACACATATTTGTATTTATTTATATTTAATTTTTGAAAAAAATCATGCATGTGTTCGTAACAAGAATTTCTATCTCGTGAATACTTATGAATTCTCATATTTTTACTAATTTAGACTATGTTGTCTCTCTTGTTATCTATGTCGTGACTCTATTTTTAGAGATTAAATAATAGGCATATCGACATACATGTGATTGTGAGAAATCAATTTCACTGTCATCCGCGGATATCAAAGTGGTGGTATATGTATGTCGTAATCTTTTTTGGGACATCGTATCATGATTCCTTTTGAGGTATCGTGTATTCGTAAATAGACCACTAATTTTAAGTTGCGCTACTAATTGTTTAGGAGATAGTAGTCTTAATAATTTTATTCTATCTTGTACTTCATTTGAGAAATATAATTATTTTAAAATTTTATGTGTATTATTTGTTAACTTTAAATATATATTCATGTAATATGCATTTGGTATACTTTTTGATATGATTTAGTTTTCTTATAAATGAGTTCTTGAATATCTTATGTTATTTTTAAAATATTTATTAAATATGAGATCGTTCATCCTCTTATAAATTTAACTATTATATATGAGTTTTCAAGTATTAGTTAAGTTGTTTGTTGATATAAAAATTCATATTATATTTGTTTATCCTTCTTATACATATGAGTCTATTGTAAGATCATTTGAGAATGTATTATCATTTAGTTGAGATTTTTGTCTAATTATTTATTTAGTTTTTATAAATTATTAATTTGTATAAGTTTAAAATTATAATCTTGTATGCTTATATGATTTTGGTTTCACAAGTACGAGCATTGTTACATATCTAGCTTAAAGATTTCGAATTCGAGACGTGACATATATGGCTTAACATCTAAATGTATAGTCGTTTGCTTTCCACTCGTTTATCTACAGGAAACAATAGGATAAATATAATGAATATTTAGTGGTGCGTACACTACACTTTATGTGGGGCAATGCAATGTAATGTTGGGGTGATGAGCATGGTAAATGCTGATCGTTCGAAGGGACCCAACAACGCCTTAGCCCACTCTGGCCTATTTCCAGGTATACAATCAAACGGATACGTTTGCCAGAGAGACCCACCAGTTCCACTCCTGGCTTATACTAAGCAGCATGATAAGACCATTTGGTTCTACTTCAGGTGTCGAATGCATTCACCAATGGGGAATGTAAAGATACATAACATGACAAGAGACCAAGTAATTATATAAATAGCTGTGGAAAGAGACCCAATGTTGTCTTGGTGATGTTTGAAAAAGAAGAGGATAATAGTGCGATGGAATAGAAAGTATAGGCTTGCACCGCCCATGACAGGTAAATCAAGATGATAATTTGTTGACCGAAAAGAAAAAAAACACCACATGTTATGGTGAAGAGGCTCTCTCTGTATTTATTAGGGATTTCTATTTTCAAAGTATTCAATCTTCAGGAGTTCCACACACTAATTTTGTTGTAGTATGTCAATCAATTTACTCCAGAAATTAATGAGGATGGCATGACTGGTGATGAACCTTAACAGAAATAGCTGTTTGAAAGTATGTTAGGAAAACAACAGAAGACATTTGGAACAACTGGTTGTCAGAGACAAGTTCTATTTCTGTTAGTTCTCACCATTGTATATTTTGGGATCATTTGTTCTAGAAACCTGCTTTATTAACATGTCTTAATAATTCTTTTTTATAAAAAAAAACATGTATTAGTTCTTGTCATGTTTGTGTCCTTTTTCTGTTGTTAGGCAAGGAATTATTTAACTCCTCATAATGGATGACGTGATGCTTTGAAAGTTAAGATGTTACTTGTTGCGGAAAATATCGATGTCCACCACAATTCACAATATAGAGGAAGAACAGAAAAGAGGAAAAGATAGCACACAAGAGATATATGTGGGAAGACGATCCAGAGAATATTGTATTAATGAGGAAGAGAAAAGAGAAGATTACAACGACGGAGATGAAACTCCAATATCACCAACTCTCACTCTCTATTTTCTATTTGAAACCCTTACATCAATGGTGTATTTATAGATGTGGCCTAATGATGTTTGAGTCAAAGTAGAAGACTGACTCAAATAAGACTTCTACTAATTTAAGACTTCTAGTAGAAGATAAATCTAGATAAGGATTAGACCCATTAAATAATTTCCTAATATAATTAAGACTATCCAGAAAATCCGAATTCGAGACACCATAAAGCCAACAATCTCCACCTTGGCTCAAATCATCTTATTCTCTGAATTTGAATCTTCAATAGATGTCTTTGCCATTACCTCCCGGGGTAGGATCAACAACCTTGAATATTGATCAAGTCCAAACAGAACTTGAACTTATCATTCGGAATCATCTTCGTCAACATATCTGCAGGATTTCTTGAAGTATGAATCTTTTGTAAAGAAATCTCGCCGTCTTCAATAATATCCCGAATAAAATGAAATCGGACATCTATATGCTTTGATCTGGCATGATACATTTTGTTCTTCGCAAGGTGTATGGCGCTCTGACTGTCGCAAAAAACAGGAAGAACATGTTGAGAAAAACCAATTTCACTTGCCAAACCTTTTAGCCATAGGGCTTCTTTGACGGCTTCTGTAGCTGCCATATACTCAGACTCTGTTGTAGATAATGCTACAGTTGATTGTAAGGTACACCTCCAACTAATAGGTCCTCCACAAAGAGTGAAAAGATAACTAGTGAGGGATCGGCGTCGATCAAGGTCTCCAGCATAGTCTGAATCGACATAGCCAATAATTTTGGCCTCTTGCACTGTGTTCCTGTCGAAACATAAACCAATATTAAGAGTACCTTGAATATATCTTAATAACCATTTCATGGCCTGCCAATGCTCTTTTCCTGGATTTTCCATGTAACGACTAACAACGCTGACTGCTTGTGCAATATCAGGTCTTGTGCATACCATAGCATACATTAGACTTCCAACAGCACTTGAAAATGGGATGTTCTCCATGTATGCATGCTCTTCCTCTGTAGAAGGACATTGTTGAGCTGAAAGCTTGAAGTGAGATGCCAAAGGAGTACTGACGGATTTTGAATTCTGCATGTGAAAACGAGAAATAATCTTCTCGAGATATTTGCTCTGTTTAAGCCATAATTTTCCATGCTTTCAATCTCGATCAATCTCCATACCGAGAATCTTCCTTGCAGCACCTAAATCTTTCATCTCAAATTCCTTTTTCATTTTAAACTTTAAATCATTCAGTAGAGATATGTCTTAAGTAGCGATAAGCATATCATCAACATAAAGAAGCAATATAATAAATGAGTTATTGGCATGCATCTTAAAATAAACACAGCAATCATGTTTGCAGCGGATGAAATCTTGACCCAGCATAAAACTGTCAAACCTTTTATACCATTGCCTTGGAGACTGTTTCAAACCATAAAGTGATTTGTTCAACTTGCAAACAAAATTTTCTTTGCCTTTTTGGATGAACCCTTCAGGCTGTTGCATAAAAATTTGTTCTTCTAATTCTCTATGCAGAAAGGCAGTTTTGACATCAAGCTGTTCTAACTCAAGATTATGAAAAGCAACTAACGCAAGTAGAAAACGAATAGATGTGTGTTTAACCACAGGAGAGAAAATTTCATTAAAGTCAATACCCTCCTTTTGTGAATACCCTTTTGCAACTAAACGGGCCTTGAATTTAACACCATCTATCTCAGAGAAATTCTCTTTCTTTCGAAATACCCACTTGCAACCAATTGCTCTTTTACCTTTTGGTAATTTCATCAGATCCCAAGTATGGTTCTTTTGAAGAGAATCCATCTCTTCATTTACAACAACTTGCCACTGAGAAGAATTCTTATCCTGCACTGCTTCTTTATAGGAGGAAGGATCACCATTGTCAGTAACTAAAGCAAAAGCTACCATATCTTCAAAACCATACCTTTCAGGTGGCTTTATTTTTGTTTGAGATCTTCGAAGTGGAGTCTTTTCAGAAACTTGATCCTTAGAATTTTCTTGAGAGTTGGGCATACCCTGAATATCTTCTTCTGAAGGAACTACGTACTCCACCTCCACTTGCATTATATCATTGGGATCTTTCTTGAGAGATTTTAGCATACCACTTTCATCAAATACTATGTCTCTCTCAATAATTATATTTGAAATAGTAGGATCCCACAAGCGATAGCCTTTGACGCCTTTGGCATAACCCAAGAAAATACACTTTTTGGAACGTGCATCTAACTTATCCTTGACAACATGCACGTAAGCAGAGCAACCAAAAATCTTTAAAGAAGAATAATTTGCAGGTTGACCAGTCCATACCTCTTCAGGAGTCTTGCAATTAATGGCTGTTTGAGGAGAGCGATTCACAATAAAGCATGCTGTATTGACTGCTTCTGCCCAAAAATCTTTATCAAGATTAGCTGTACTGAGCATACTACGTGCTTTCTCCAACAAGGTTCTGTTCATCCTTTCAGCCACACCGTTTTGTTGAGGTTTTCCTGGGATGGTAAAGTGACGCTTGATGCCTTCATCTTCACAGAATTTGAGAAACTCTGTTGATTTGTACTCTCCGCCATTATCACTTCTGAGATATTTGATTTTTCTGCCAGTCCTTTTTTCAACTGAAGTTTTCCACCGTTTGAAAACAGAAAACACCTCGGCTTTGTGATGCAAAAAATAAATCCACACTTTTCTGGAAAAATCATCAATAAAACTGACAAAATAACGAGCACCAGATTTTGATGGAATAGGAGAGCACCACACATCAGAATGAATATAATCAATTAAGCCTTTAGTGCAATGAATACCAGTGTTAAACTTTACCTTGGACTGTTTACCATAGAGACAATGCTCGCAGAAATCTAATTTGCATGAGTTGAGACCTTTCAGTAATTTTCTTTTGTTGAGCTCATTTAAACCTTGCTCACTCATATGACCGAGACGCATATGCCATAATTGAGTCATATTAGAAGAAGAAGAAGAAGAAGAAGAAGAAGAAGAAGAAGAAGACTGAGAAATTGCTGCTCCACCTGCAACGGTTTTTCCTACTAACTCATATAAATTTCCATGCTTTAGGCCCTTCATTACTATCAATGAGCCTTTAGCAACCTTAAGAACTCCACCTTCAGCAGAATACTTATAACCAGCAGAATCCAAAGCACCCAAAGAGATCAAATTCTTTTTCAAATCAGGAACATGTCTAACATCAGTAAGAGTTCTAATAATATTATCAAACATCTTAATTTTGATTGTTCCAATTCCAACAGTTTTGCATGGATTGTTATTACCCATTAAAACCAAACCACCATCATAGGACTTGTAGTCTTCAAACCAATCCTTATTAGGACACATGTGGTAAAAACAACCAGAATCAAGAATCCAAATATCATGGTAACGATTAAAATTAGAACTAATAGAGAGAACGTTACCCAAATTATCATCAGAACTTCCTTCAACAACTGACACTTGTTCTTTGGCTTGCTCTTTAAATTGAGATTCTCTTTCTTTCTTTGCTTTGAGCTTCCAACAATCTTTAATTGCATGTCCCATCTTCTTACAATACCTGCAATTTATTTCTTTGGATTTGGATCTAGAACGACCTGTCCTTGATCTTTCTTTGGTACGACCTCTGACAATTAATACTTCTGAGTGTGACACATCCCCTCCAATCTTTTTCAAATATTCATTAGATAGAAGGGCAGCAGAAATATCGTCAAATTTCAAATCCTTTCCATACATGAGAGTAGTTTTAAGATTCTCAAGAGAAGGAGGTAAGGACGATAATAAAATAATTGTCTTGTCTTCATCTTCAATTTAACATCAATGCTTAACAATTGAGAGACAAGTTTATTGAAAGCATTAAGATGATCAACTATATTCGTACCTTCTGTCATTCGAAAATTGAAAAGCTTTTGCTTTAAATAAACTCGATTTGAGATAGACTTACTCATATACTGTTTCTCCAGCTTTTTCCATAACTCTGAAGGTGATGTTTCATCAAGAAACGGATAGAGTACCTCATCGGTAAGACTGAGGATGATTGTGCTATGTGCGCTGGCCTTTTGGTTTTCCCAGACACTTTCGGTGACATCTTCAGGCTTGACATCCTCCAATGTATGTCTCAACCCTTGTTGAGTAAGAATTGCACGAACTCTTGCTTGCCAAATAGGAAATCCTTGCTTTCCATTGAATTTCTCTATATCGAACTTCGTAGTAGACATATTGAATCAAACTCTGATGCCACTTGTTGCGGAAAATATTGATGTCCACCACAATTCACAATATAGAGGAAGAACAGAAAAGAGGAAAAGATAGCACACAAAAGATATATGTGGGAAGACGATCCAGAGAATATTGTATTAATGAGGAAGAGAAAAGAGAAGATTACAACGACGGAGACGAAACTCCAATATCACCAACTCTCACTCTCTATTTTCTATTTGAAACCCTTACATCAATGGTGTATTTATAGATGTGGCCTAATGATGTTTGAGTCAAAGTAGAAGACTGACTCAAATAAGACTTCTAGTAGAAGATAAATCTAAATAAGGATTAGACCCATTAAATAATTTCCTAATAAAATTAAGACTATTCGGAAAATCCGGATTCGAGACACCATAAAGCCAACAGTTACTAATACCTGTTTATCTATGGGTGGCGAATGATTGAATGCCTTTTGGAGAACTTATCTACATATGTATAGAGGCGGGCTCGTGGTGGCTGGAATCAAGAGCTGAAATCTCATACATGCAGCACGACTGACATCAAAATCAATTTGTTTTACATAGTGAGGCAAATCTTGACTTGAGAGTCACCCAAGTTTATTTGGTTAGTCTAGAATAGTGGAAAGAAGGCTTTTATTCCTTCAATGTCAACTGATCTGTTTCTTGTCATATATTGGGATTTAAGTTAAAAGGATTTCTTTTCTAAATTGATGTTTTTTAGCAGATTATTTGCAGATCAAACTTGCAATCAAAATTTAAGATACTAGGATTCCTCGATGATTTATCTTCAGTTGACTGTTTTATTGCTTGGTTGTGACTATTGCTTTGCTTCCCAGTCTGGTCTTGTGACAACCTTAAGAGCAGGACGATTGTCTTTGATGCAACTAACCCTAAAGGACAATATGATCCTAATCAGTGTAATTATGTCTTCACCATCCAAGTTCTATTTTTTCTTCTCCATTTATTCAATCAAGTGTCGAAGTAGATGCAACCCCCTACAATCTTCTGGAAGCAAATAATTACGTTGCACATGACAAGAAACAAGAATTTAAACCTCAAGAGTGTTGAGGAGCTCATCACCAATCAAAAGCAAGTGATATTTTAGCTGTTATTCTTGACATATTCTTATATGGCATTTAGGTTCATTCTTTATTTCTAATGTTGATGATCGTCTCACTTTTTAAGACTTGGGAAAATTCCATTTCCGAGCTTGTAAATAAAAAACATTCATGAAGAATTTGTGTGGCCGGATTATTAGCGGATAATTCTGAAAAATCTTGTTCAACTTTCAAGTAATCAGTTGATGATGTTTTATGCTCAACATGCATCTGCCATGCGGCAATTCTAACTCTGTTCTCAAAATCTTATTGTCGACAGATTTCACTACTACATCTACTGCCGCATTCAAATCTTCCAGTTTATAATCTAAATCAAATTTTATTATGTTCAGTTTTCACTTTTTCACAAATTTTTTGATTCTGATGAAAATCCATTCTAATCTTGCGCTAGTAAATATTTGGTTTTCAGAAAAATTATCTGAGAGCTAGTATTGTGTTTGTGGTCAGTTTGTTGATGATGCTAGTAGCTAATAATTGTAAGCTGTCGTGATGCTTTCATGACGATCTGATATTTTATCGGTTTCAGCTTTACCTGTTAGTACAACATTGTCTGGACCACTATTAAGCAAATTTGATATAGTCCTTTCACTCTTGGATATGAAAAACCCTGGATAGGTTGCTATTGTTTCAGCTCATATTCTAGCTGAGGGGTGTGTGTGTGTGTGTGTATTTGGCTTATGGTGAGCTTAACTGACTACACTTGGTGTTGCTACTATGGTTCTCAAACCAATTTATTAAGTTAAAACATTTCTTCCTTGAAAATTCAGAAAGAACCAAGGAAAGCCAAATGATAATGGGAAAGGTTTGGTCACTTGCAATGCTGAGGAGGTAACTTAATTTTGCAATTCTTCACAATCCTAGAAATTATTTTCTTCTCTTTTCCATGAGATAACTGGTAACTGTTCTCTTATTGGTAAGATAATTGAATATAAGATACTAAGTGCTCCTTTTTTTGGTGCAATAACTTTTCATAATTCTAGCTATTTGAAGCTCTTTGGATCTCTTCTCTTTCTGGCCTACGTTGTGGGTATAGGATACCTCTTGAAAGCAACGAGGAATGAAGAAAGCTTGTTACTTATTGTTCATTAATGGGTTCCCGTCTGGCTTTCTTTGTTTAGTTATTAGGATGTCTGACTTTTAACAAAGCTGTTGAGCACAACAGGATTGACAGGATCTAGACCCAGTTATTCCCCTTTTGTTTTTCCTAGATCTTGAAATTCATCTATAGATGTGAAGATGCTGGATGACTTTTGACTGTTAAAAAGAATTTACATTTTCAGTTCCACCCCTAGATCATTGGCCCAACATTAGTGTAACTTATCCCACGGACTTCATAGTAAAGATAATGATTAAATGCATGGTTTTCTGATGAAGGATGATTGTTTATAGTTTGAGCGGACACGAAAACAAGTGACTGCAGCTACTAGGAAACAAGTCTAACCAAAAGCCTTATGTATTTTCTTTTTTGTGATTAAAAAAAAGCCCTTATGTGATATTTATTCCCTTTTCTATAAGAAATTTATCTTTTACACAGCCAGAGACAGACACGAGTCTATCATGGTATCCCTGGGAAGAAATTTCCCTTTCAACCAACAAATTTGCCTTCGCTGTGGTTATTTCATGGATAGCCTAAGTTGACTCAAGATCGGTGATAGTATTGGAATTTTATTGTATGTCTAACTGCCTTTTCTTTATAAAAAACAGATAGCAGTTGCCACACTGATGCCTAAGTGGATTATCAAATTTGCTTATTTTTTAATTGATGCTGAGAAGTATGCTTTTGGTAACTATTTAAGGCCTGTTTTGCTCCAGAGTAACATTGGAGTTACGATTAGCACGAGCCAGAGTCTACTAGTAAAAATTTATAAGAGTGCAGTCTACTACGGCCGGTAGAGTTCCATGCGCTGGGAATTTTAATTTCGATGTAAAATTTTCGTCAAAGTTCATTTTTATTGCATTTCACTAATTTTTACCGATTGTTTTAGCTACTTGAATTTCATAAAGAAGTGTCTCTGATACTTCTCAGGTATATATCTATTATGTTAATCAGCATTTGAAACCCGTCTTATCAAAGGAATCAGAAAGAGTCATTTCAAGTTATTATCAGCTCCAACGCCGATCAGTAACACAAAATGCAGGTATTTAAAAAATATTCTCCTTTAGAATGAAAATACCAATATGAATGACAAAATTCTTGATATCGAGCAAGAACTATGGTTCGGATGCTCGAGAGTTTGATATGATTAGCTCAACGAATGATACAGCTTCCAACATATCATGCGACCATAATTGGATATTTCTTTCTATCACCTTTAGTTATCCTATTCCTCATAGCACATGCAAGACTAATATTCCGAGATGAGGTCACCAGACTCGACGCAGTTGCTGCCATTCTATGCATTGAAGCATCAATGACAGCATCTGCCATTGGGGACAGTGTTGGGAATGCCTTACATTCCAACTTCACAGACGACCCGGATGAGGAATGTATCCTTCCATCTCAAGTAATATTATGATCAAGATACTGCTGGAAATGCGTTATGTTGCTTATGCAGATTTACAGAAGATGCTATCATATAAAATCTAACGTTAGAGGCTCAAATTTTTTTTCCACTCTCCTTATACAACTTTATTGCATGACTAAACCACTCTCAAATCTGGCAATTTTTTGTATTCCTCGACATTCTGTAGATGCTAAGCAAGAAAAGATGATTCTGGAGAACTCAGCTCATTCAACGAATTCAGGGGCCGACATGCTCATAAGAAAAAGATCTTGCACAAGGGTGGGTGGCACTACACGGTAATGTATCATATGAAAGAAAAAGATGGATGAAAGTGAAAGTACAGCATCAGATGGATTCATGCACAGGATTATACATGATTACATGCATAGGTCTATCCCATCATTTTCGTGCTATTGATTGCAAGATTTGTCAGTGATGCAGGTGATATGAACTGATTTGTTTTCTCTACACCGATGCATGCAGTCCATATGATGATGGTTAGGTTGCTGTCATCTTCAATTGAAGTTGCAGACCCCACACCTCCCATTGACAAGGTAAGAGAGACTTCACATCTACATATAGCATCCTGATGCAATTTCTTATCTTGAGCAGTGCTTCTCTTTCCTGTTTTTGTTTCTTGTCTTCCTTTATTTAATGCGCCATGGACATACAAGTCAGAACTAAGGACATAAGGATTATTTTGATAGTAACTGCTGGATTTAGTTGGAATAGCTGTCCTTTTCCTGCCCGGAGCTGGATTGAGGACTAAGAACCACATGGTTGGGTGTGGGCCTGGGGTGATGTGATTGTCAACATCTTTGTGTGGGAGGAGGGAATAGCAGCTGGTTGGAATAGGATACTATACCGTCTTAGATAAGACATCCAGTAACAACTGGTGTCTGGTGCCAGTCTCAAAAATAAGCCATAAAAAGAAGAAAAAAAATCTAACTGGTGCCAGCATTCTGGCACGGAAAAGGATCTTGACAAGGAAATATGTGAGGCGCCAGCGCTGCTTGAACAAATCCCTTGCGTGCCAAAATAGGCTGTCGCACAAGTTACCAGAGTTTATTGGATCTCCATCTGCTCACGTAGTATGTGACGTTGCATAATTCATTGTTCATATTCAGTAAGCAAATTTTTTTTTTTTATCAGCAATTTCTATATTCACATTTTTTTTTCCTTTTTTATTCATTTTGGATTGAATTTCCATGTTCTGCGACCATTTTATGTCACGCCACCATTATATTTTTTATAGCCATTGCATGTGTTTCACGACAGGGCGAGGCTTGACTGTCGTAATCTAAGACCCACAAGTAATAGTTGTAAAAATATTAATATTTGTTATGGTTGGTAATCAAGTGTATCGTTAGAGAGGACTTACTCGTCAAAGTTTCTAGAAACATTTTAAAGACAACGGGACCGAATACAAGAGAGGGATGCGACAACTATTCTACGATCGTGTTGCGCGTGATATAGATTAGTATTTGTTTGAAAGATTCGACTTATAAGCATGGTTTCTGGCGCATATCATCATTATATTATGCATTCGATTGGAGTTTCACCAAATTTCGATATCGTATTAGGCTAAAATAGTTCCGAACATCAGCAAATGTCTAGGATGCAGCTCGCGTCGTCCCAAGAACATCCTGAATCCGTAGTTCCGTCACTGTCAAAACACTTGTGCTTTTAACTGAGAAATTTTTTTTTTTTTTTACTGCAAAGTGGCATATAACCCTCTTGTCTGACGGCTTTTCGACCTTTAAGACTCAAGTACGTCGTGGTTAGTAACCGATGTCATTTATTATCTCATTTTATAACCCTGACGAGACTATGGACTCAGCGCTACGTGAGCTGCATCCTCATATAGGGCGAGACTTCGTCTTCAATTTCGGTCGACAGTGGTGACCAGCGGTCTGGATCCGTGACAACGAATTTGGACCGTTGTATCAGAAACGGGATTAGAGATGGATGGTCTGGGTTCATTGCTATTGTTACGACTATAGCGACTGAATTTGGTTCCTTTCGCATTAGGAATGTACAGCATGCATTCAATCCCCGCATAAAACTATAGGTTAGTCCGTTATGGCATGTACCACAAGCTGATCTCACGACGAATGCGGATTGATCTCGAAAACTTTGAATGGTAATCGTTCATTTACGTATTGGATCCGTATAGTATTTTTACCAAATTCGACAGGATATCTGGTAGAAATTGCATGTACTATTTCCCAAAAAGGCCAACACACCCACTTCCAAAAGGGAGATGCCTTATCAAATAGGCTATCGACTATAAAGTGAAACCGAGGAGTCGAGGACATTTCTTTTCTTCGAAAATTACCAAAACGTTTCGCGAGAAAGTAAGAAAGCAAAAAGTGGCAGTGCTCTTGAAGCCCCTTTGTGTTCATCGCCCCTGGATTCTCTCGCGCAGGCCAGGTCCCACATCGAACAGGGGCCCACTCGAGGGCCAAGTCACACATGGGCGTGGCCCCGCGGGTGGAATTCTGGCCCCCGCTTTTCTTCGTTTTATACGAAGCTTGCGACTTCTCGTCCTCACTTGGCTGGCACTACATGCAGCTGCCTCTCGTGACGGCCCTTTCCTTGTCTTTTTCTCCGATTCTAGGTCCCCTCTCGATGTTCCAAAACCGTGTCCAGCGCCTCGTTTGCGGCGTGGTCTCGAACCGATTCGATTGATACGGCTCTGTTTCTTGCTCCTTCCATCTTTTGCTTATCATTCCTATTGACAATATCAATTAATTGACTAGTTTTGAGCGGATTTACAATTTACACTATACATATCTATTTTGACTGTTGAATTTGATACGTTCTGATGACGTTTGGTGATAGGCAATTAATCTTTCGTGTATTCCACTATTTATCTGGCTTAAGCTCTCCATCTGTACTGTGTCTCGTTTTCTCTACTGCTTCTTGAAACATTAGTTGATTTTTTACTTCCTGATATGCATTGAAGCTTATATGAGCAACAACTTCGCTGCTTTATTATTTCTCAAAAAAGTCTTCTTCTCGCGTGGTCATCTAATAGCTTAGTCATCAGACTAGGATTAAACTTCATCGCGAAGTAGCAACTACAACATAAACTTAGATTGTGACCTCGTTTTACCAAATTGAGAAAATTCTAAGGGCACAATTGACAATTCTCACTGCCAAATGAAGAAAATTTTTTTGCCGAAGTCCTATCAGCGTTCGACTATGGCCATTTTATTCACTTGATTCCAAAGTAGCCGAGGCATCAAAGCCTCTCTCTAGCACTAATAGTACTAATATAATAAGTAATAGCTCTTTTTTACATGCATAGCCTTGGGTAGCGGAGAAATTGCATGAATTACCCCTGAAGAACTTGAATTTGGTTATATTCCACTGTAAATCCATCGAACATTTTTTCTTTATTTTTGAGATGAACCAAAGACATATAATGTTGAGTTTTAGGTGTCTCGAATTCGAATTAGAATTTGAATTAAAGTAATAATTTAAAGTTGGATTTAGATTTATGATTAATTTGTATTATTAGGAGTTGTAATTAGAGTAAAATTTGAACCCAATAAGAATCTATAAATATATTATAATATATAAGACCTATGTGTGGTGTAGTATTAAGACTGAGCCAGAGAAAAATAAAGAAAGAAGAATAGAGAGAATATAGAGAAGAGAAAAAGAGAGAATGTCGATTCTCGTGTGTGGATTTTTCTAGTATTTCTCGGTGGTCTCTCGCGATGGTTCCTCATATTATTCTTTTGGAGATTCTCTCTGAAGGTGGAGGCGTTGTCGAGACTTGGTGAAAGAATTTAGTTGAGTAAGAAAGAGTGAAGTCTTTCTTATAAACTCTTGTAAAAGTCTTTTCTTTTGATAGTAGATCTCTTACTGTCTTATCTTATTATTTTCTTTTTATCTTGTATTATTTTTTCATTTTTTATGTTATTTAAAAATAAGATAATTTGTAAATCTTCTATTAAAATTACATATATACCCTCAAGCAAGCGTAATTGGTTATTAGCAACGGTAAGTTTAATGTCTGTCTTTGTTATTACTATCGTAGGGTTTTGGTGATTCGTTATACTGAAAATTTCGCGAATGATTCGGTTTCAACGGCGGATCTGTGCTATGATTATAAACAGAATTAATAAACTAATCTCAATTTTCTTAAATTTTCAGTATTCCTTTTTTTTTTTTTATTCTTGAATTCCGAATTTTTCGAAGGAGTTATTCCCATAGGTCCCATCGCAGGAAAAGAAGAGAGGAGAATCTCGTAACTGGCGCGCACGTAGGAGCACGAACGGCAGCTCGGGTGGTCGCAGGTGCGGGTTGCGGAGAAAAAGAAGCTGCCAAGTGCAGACGAGTCCCTACAGAAAAAGGGAAGGGATTAAAGAGAAAGCGAAAAAGGGCGCGGTGAAATAAAAAGCCGGGCCAGAAAGCGAAAGCAGAGTCGATAAAGACCTCCTGCTTTTCTGGTTTTGCAGCTTTTTTTATGATTAGCCCCGCGAAGAAACCAAATTTGCGTGGCGCGCCTTCTGTGTGGCACCGTAAAAGTGGGCAAAAACGGGTGCACCGGAATGGAAATCCGAAAAGCTTTGGACAGCAGTCCAATCATTATCATTCTCTGTTTTTTTATGAACGCCATCCCTTTCCATGGACATTTGCATAAAACCACCCCAATTTTCTATCTATTATTACATAAGCGCACCACGCAGGATCATACCAATACGAAATCTTTCCTCTATATTAGATTGTAAACCATCATCTATTTTCTCTGTAGATCTCAGGTTTTTATTTCCCAGAAGAGAATTGTCGTCTTCTTGCCGAACCTAATAAATCAGACGTAATTGGATATTCGAAGAATATTACTTTTTTATTGTGCTGTACGATGGAAGGAAGAGCATGTTTGTTTTACGGAAAAATCAAATTTAAAAATTAAAATATTCAAAATAATAAATATTTTAATATTTATTTTATAGAAAATTTAAATTTTTCGAAAAAAAATACTTAATTTTAAAAAGAATTTTTGATTTCTCACCAAATTGACCAGAAACCAAAATTTAGAAAAAATTTTCAAATAAGCGAGTCACACATGATCCCAATTAATCTAAATTTTTCAGATACTTTAAATATTAAAGATATTTTTTATACTTAATATTAAATTTTTAATAATTAATCTTAATTTTTAATAGGTAAAATACTATAGATATTTAAGGTATTATTTAAAAATAAAATTAACATAAAGTTTAAATTTTTTTAGCATTTAATCGTGAATCAATCAAATACTTTAAAATCTAAAAATTAAAATTTTCAAAACAAATAAATAAAAAGTGTTTTTGTGCAATTATGGAAAATACCGGTTGTTTAATGTAATGATAAACACAAAAGACAGGTAGTTTATTTGGGGCAATATTTCCCTCTCTCATTTTTGTTTCTAATTTTTCAAGGGTTTTTGTTACTGCAAGTCTCGTTTGTTTTTTTGCAAAAAAACCACAATCCTTTCAATATTTATGCAAAGCGATTATCCAAGAAATGTAAATGTGAAAATGGCTCCCAATCCACGTAATTGTTAAATAGTTTTTTTTTTTTTTTTAGTCACATTTGGTTTGAGATTAGTATTTTTTAGAGTCTTTTTTATAAAATTAATATTACTTTTTTTATATCGCTATTAAATTAAATTATTATAAAAAATTAAATAATTTTAAAATTTTAAATTATCATAAGATTAATTTTAATAAAAAAATATTAATTTATAAAAATCGTTTATTAATTTTAATTTTGATCTTAATTTTGCTCTCAAACTAAACAATCTTAGATAGGTCTCATACAGATATAATTTCTCTGAGAAAGAATAATATCTTACCAAAATTTAATGTTATAAATTACGAGCGTGGTTTGTGACGTGGTTATATATATATATTTTGGCAAGAGGTGATAGTGACGTGAGATTTTTTACAAAGAACACCCTCACATTTGCTAATTACAGCAACCACAACACCTTTGTGCTTAAACTAACTAAAGATTGGCAAAAAAGAGGATAAAATGGCATGTATCGTTGTACAAAATTTGCACGAGGGGACGCCAAGATTTGGGTTCGGTTCCTCCGGAGAGATGCCTGCCTACGAGATTTTGAGGCTCGGTGTTGGCCAAGGCTTTATGGATCGTCTCTTCCAATATTTTCTTTGATGAAATATTTCAAACGATTTATCTCGATTAATTTCTTAATTTTAATTTTTAAATATCGATATTTCTCTACGTCGCAAAAGTAAGAATATTTACATTTCATCGTACAGAATTAGCAAACTTTGTAGCGTGTACATGCAAATTTTTCTTTTTTTTCAATTAAACAAAGCCATTTTCATGCTGCATATTTTATGCGCGCGAGAAGACGAAGAATAAGATATAATATCAAATAAGCCAAATAAGTGGAGAATCACAGCTAAAAATCTCTAATAAAATCTTTATTGGACAAGGGAGAATCACAGTACGCTTTAACTTATGCTATAATAACCCTACGTGACCACTCTTTGTACTTTCTCTTCAGAAAATAATTCCAGTCGACTACCAGAGTGATTCTGATGGCATGCACAATACTACTCAGTCTAAAATGAAAGGAAAAAAAAAGTTTTCGGTATATCTTTTAAAGTTGTGATTTTTTTATATATTTTTATTAAAGTTATAATATTATGTATACTTTTTTTACATTTTTTATTCAAATATTCTTATGAGTAAACGGCATTAATTGTGTTGTTAAAATTAATGAACAAAGTTAAAATTATTATTACATCATTGTTTGTTGGGAGAGCCGAGGATACCAAACCATCTCAAAAACTTAAACTCATGAAATATAGATTTTTTTCACTATATATATTGAACTCTATCTATCCAATATATGATGTGAGACTAATTCATCACACTTGACATTATAACAATGGTTCTATATATCTATATAAAATTTTTTTTGACAAAAAACCTTGAAACTTAGAAAATCGCTAAAAAGTTTTATAAAAATTTAGAAAACCATAGAAAATCCATGAAGGTATAAAAATTTGTAAAAAAAACTCTCTAAAGATATAAGAATAACTAGAAATCTCCCGATAGTTCAAAAATTGTAAAAAAAATCATTGAAAGTATATAAAATTATCAAAAATGTCTAAAAGCACAAAATTGAAAAAGCCCCCCGAAAATACCGAAAACTCCAAAAACTCAAAAATTTTAAAAATCATAGAAAACCTCCTTAAAATATAAAAAACTCTAAAAAAACTCTAAAAATATAGAAAATTACAAAAAAAAAACTTTTGAAAATACAAAGAATCACAAAAGCCCGTTGAAAGTTTAGAAAATCGTAAAAAAATTTAAAACCATTGAAAACTCCTGAAAGTCCATAAAACACAAAAAAAATTCCTAAAAGTTCATAAAATAACAAAAAAGTCATGAAAGTTCAAAAAACCATAGAATTTTTTTAAAAGTTCAAAAAATAAAAAAAAATGGAAATATAAAAAATTATAGAAAATCTTTTGAAAGTACAAAAAATTACGGAAAACCCATGAAATTTCAAAAAATACAAAATTATAGAAAAATTTCTAAAAGTTACAAAAATCGCAAAAAATATTCAAAATTTACAAAATCATTGAATCCCTATAAATTTATATAAAAAATAACATAAACCATTCAATCATGTATATTTTCGTAAAATAAAAGAATTGCCACTAAGCAAGTAGTATTCATCAAAAGTCAGAACTCAAAAAAGAAAAAAATCATCAATCTTGAAATTGGATGACTAACGTCAAAAAGAGCCATCCATTATAGCACCTCTTATTGACTTTTCTTTCCATTCATACTATGACTTTGATGGATGCTAATGTTTAGTGACAATTTTGTTATTTTTACAAAAACATATATGATTGGATGGTTTGTATTATTTTTTTTAAATATTTAATGATAATTTTCTGAACTTTTGGCTATATTCTGAAAAATCCAAAACTTTCAAAGGGATTTTATGTGATTTTCTATATCTTCATTTGTTTTTGTTATTTTATTTTTTATGATTTTTTAAATTTTTAGGAGTTTTTTGTGATTTGTGAACTTTCAGAGTTCTTTACGATTTATAATTTTTTGGAGGGTTTTCTAAAATTTTTTGTATTTTCAAAGATTTTTTTTATGATTTCAGTACTTTCATGGGATTTTTATAATTTTTTTGCAGTTTTAGGATTTTTTTAATTTTTAATTTCCAAGATTTTTTGTGATTTTTTATATTTTTAGCAATTTTTGTGATTTTCTGTACTTAAAGAAATTTTTCGATATTTTTTGCAATTTTTGCGATTTTATCTTTGTTGAGTTTTTTTGTAATTTTCTATATTTGGGAGATTTTTTAATGGTTTTATGTACTTTCAAGTTTTTTGAACTTGCGGAGGAGTTATCTTAATTTTTGTATTTTCAGGCTTTTTTGTGATTTTTTTGTACTTTTTGTAGTTTTCTAGGATTTTTTTTTAATTTTTGTGAAATTTTTAGTGATTTTCTGACTTTTAGGTTTTTTTAAAAAATATATATTTTACATAGATATAAAACAAAGGGATGATAGCAATTTTAATCTCTCTTGTTAGTTTTAAACAAAATTATCTGGGAATTATATATGTATGAATTTACTGGACAAACTATTATTATGCACCATAAAAAATGATTGCATTTGTAAAAACGAAAGGATCGAACGAACAAAACGCCCTTCGCAGTCATTTAATTTTGAAGTCTATTTTGTTTTAGTGGCAGCTTCTCAGATAATAAGATCTTCGCATTAGATTTGGTGACACTGATCCATCACGAACAATATTTGTTTTTTGTTTGATCTTGATTCATGGCTCCACAGCGAACCACATTTATCTGATTTAGGCATCTAAGTAATTTCAATATTAACAAGTTTCTTATCATTCTTTTAAATCCCAAAATATACTAAAAAATGAAGCAAAGCTTATTCCATGTTCCGAACAGTAACTCTCATGGCAAAATTATAAAAAAAATTACTACTGCTTCATTATCGAGTTAAATATGTTAAAAAAATTTTAAAAAAAATGCCCCTTTTTGAGAGAAGCAAAAATAAAAAAGTGTATCTTTCTTGTCTTAACTCAGCTTACTCTATTGCAAAGCTAAATTGCTCCATTTTTACATAGTTTTCTCAGCTTTTTTCCTCGGGGCACTCTTGTAAAAATATGTAACTTACACAATCTACGTAATCGTAATTTTGTAAACTTGAAAGGGTATAAGTGCACAAACCATTTTTTTGGTTTACTCGTGTAGTGCACGTGGATTGAACTCATGCGGACAGAATGACATCTTTAAAAGTCAAAAATTGGTGCTCTGCATGGCTTCATACAACTATTTTTAGATAATGGCTTTGTTTTGGTGTGATTTGCATAATCACCAAATTTTACATGATTGAGCGGTTTGCTTCATGTTTTTTTTATCATAAAATTAATTTTTAATATTGAATGAAAGGTTATGTTTTTCACACGTGATGGTTTGCACTATGTCATTTGGCGCGTGGTAAATTTGATTAATCTCATGATGAACTATATAAATGTAATTGTTTTTTTCATGTGGGCATGGATTACATTAAGGGCCGTTTGGTTAGGATCAAGGTCAAGGTTAATACTAGTGAATCACTTTTATAAATTAATATATTTTTATCAAAATTAAGTCTTCAATAATTTAAAACTCAAAAAATTATTTATTTTTTTAAATAATTTAATTTAATAATAATATAAATAATAAATATTAATTTTACAAGAAAAAAATAATTTTGAAACTAGCTTATTCTGATCTTAATTTCAAAACAAACTAGGCCTAAATGATTTCTTCAAGTATTTGCGTGCATCGGAGTAATATATCATGCCAATATTCCTAAAAAATAATAAAAGTAGTTGTCACGCCGTTAGGTGCATGGAAAACTAATATATACTATATTTTACATATTTAAATATGTTTTGGATGGAAGAAAAAAAATCTAGGGCCAATCATGACTTGGGAAGGAAGTTTTAAATTTACTTCGAGTTTTTACCCATTTAACCTAAAAATTTGAGTTAAAATTTATTTTTTTAAAAATAATAGTTCTCATTTTTTATTAACCAAGTTAGCAAGATTCAAACACATAATGTTTTTCATATAAAAGATAGGTATAACCATTAAATCAATCAATGTTTGTATGTTCAAATTAAACTTATTCTATTCCAGAGTTGACGGAATTTAACTAAAGTTTTATTCCATAAATAGTTTCATAAATAACAAGTACAATTGATATATTAAAAGAGATATAATTGTCAATATTAATTTTTTATCATCATAAAAAATTGAATATCATTCTTTAAAAAACTCTTCGTCTCTCAAAAAAATAAATAAAATAAAATATCCCTTTCGGTCTAACCAATATAACAAATATCACCAACAAACACCATATGTATAAAAATATGAACAAAACAAGTATAATTTGGGAGCTACATTTTGTCCCCATAAATTTTTATGTTTTACAAATTCACCCCTGAAAATTCTAAATCTCCCATACACTCCTAACTTAACATTTGAACAACGTGCACTTGATTATGAAATAATCCTAATGAGGTAAAGTACCGGATAATGGCCTGCCAAAGAAATTTCCAAAATAAGGAAAATACATGTTATGTGGACATTATAGCTGTTTAAGACTTTAAGGTCTTTTTTTGTTAAATAAAGCACGTCTATTATATAAACATAAAAATTATATATGTAAAAAGTAAATCTCGAACCCTAGTCAGCTCTCTGCTCTACCTTAACCCGAACCGAAACCAGCCCTAGCTCCTTTTATTTATATGCCCCATCTCCCTCCCCCCATGTCTGCTCCCATCTCTCTCTCTCTCTCTCTCTCGCTCTCTCGCTCTCTCGCTCGCTCGCTCTTTCTCTAAACACCATCTTCCTCTCTCTAAACTGCTCTTCTTCCTCTCCATGACAAAACCTAACTCCACCTTCTTCCACCATTAATGGCCTTCGAAGCTGACGACATGGGATCCAAAGAGAAGGAAGAGGGGTCCCTGACTCCTCCCAAGCCTCCCCTCAAAGGCTAAATCGCCCACTCCCTCACTTCCTTCACTTCCCCTCCCCCCATCCACCTTCGCCCCATGAAACGCCTCGCCACCTCCGACTCCGACGAGCCTTTGTACTCCTGCTTCCCGGAGGATGACGACGACCTCGCCGGCGGAGCCGGCTGCTCCTCCGCTGGAGAGAAGAAGCGGAGGCTGAGCTCGGAGCAGGTGCGCGCTCTGGAAAAGAGCTTCGAAGTCGAGAACAAACTCGAGCCGGAGCGGAAACTCCGGCTCGCCCAAGACCTCGGTCTCCAGCCCCGCCAAGTCGCCGTCTGGTTCCAGAACCGCCGCGCGCGGTGGAAGACGAAGCAGCTCGAGCGCGATTACGCCGCCCTCCGGGCCGCTCACGATGCCCTCAAATCTGACTTCGACGCTCTCACTCGCGACAAGCAGAAGCTACTCGCCGAAATCAAAGAACTCAAAGCGAAGGTCTCCGCCGAGGAGGAAGAAGAGGAAGAAGAAGACCCCTCGCCGTCTCCATCTCCTTCTACCGCACTGATATACATGGATGGTTCGTCGGAGAGCGACTCCAGCGCGGTGCTGAACGAGGCGGCGCCGCCCCCCGCGACGGCGGCAACCGCCTCGTTATACTATGAGAAGGAGCTGATGAAGATGGAGGAAGAAGCGGGGTTCGATGAACCGTGCAGTAGTTTCTTCGCCGACGAGGAGGCAGCGACGTTGAGCTGGTACTGCTCGGAGTGGAGCTGAGGAGCTGAGGTTAGTGGTGATGGGTGAATAATGATAATTGGGATTTGGGAGGGGTATTTCTGCAAGATTTTTGTAAAAAACCAAGGAAATGTTGTATGTAAGGGGGGATTTTCAGTAGTTTGAGCCTTCGAGGTGCTTTTTTTTGGGTTAAATAAAGCGTGCCTGGTATATGTTAGAAATTAGAAATAAGGGAGTTTTGCGTTTATGCCCTTGAAATCTTGGAATTTAGAACTTTTTGTGTAGAACTCTATAAAACTTAGTTTTCATACTTCTTTGCATGTATACCCCTTGCGATGTCACAGTGAGGGAATATACATGACATCTGAATTTTTCTGGGGTATCTATGGGTAATTCTTTAAGATAATAAGGATGGAGAAATTGGATGGGATTTTTATATTTATTTTATTTTATTTTATTGAAAATCCTTTCTGGCATTGATGAGGAGGGTGGGAAACGGATTCACGTGGCCCTGCCGTGGGTGACGTCTATATGGTTGGCTTATTTTAATTTTGTTTTTTGTTGATTCTTTCGGCCAGGCCCCTGGCATTGAGATAATTGTGTTTAAGGGCTTGGAGGGAAGTTAAACTGTACGTCAAATTGAAAGCCAGGTTACCGACTTACCGCCGTCGACTTTTGTGGATTTTTTACGTTTAAGTCCCACGTGTTTGTTGAAGTTATATCTCGGTCCTCCTCTTCTCAGATTTGTAAAGTGTTTTTAGTGTTTTTCTTTTATGTCACGTCGCGTTATGGGCGCTTATCTTTTGATTGATTTGATTAGTAACTATAAGTAATGAGTCATTATGATTAGTTGAAATTTAGCCTTCATATGTAGACCGTAAATTGGGTTAATTACTTATTAGCCCCTGATGTTTTCGAATATGTCATGCAAGTCTCCGACTTCTTTAGAATTAGAAATTTGACACAAAATTGGAAGAGTGATTATGTTGCAAAATGACTGTTTTGCCATCCATAGACATTCACTCTCAACTACGGCTTTCGGGATCACTGATAGATGAGCAACCATTGAGTTAGTTTTTTTGTCGTGACTAATTACATTAGCAATTTTAGGAACTTATATGTAATCACAAAGAATCAAGGACTAATATTTAATATCACGAAGTTACACAGACTGATAAAATATGTAATTAACCCTCAGATGGATTAAATTAAGTTACTTCTTTTTACGGCATGTGAAAATTGCATCGACTTGCGTGTCGAAACCCCAGCAAAACTCGAGGTCAAACCGTATTCTCACTCCGCGGTGACCGCACCCTCCTGTCTTTGGCAGCACCGAACACAGGAGACCCTTATCCGGACCCACAGAAATTGAATGAAAAAGTGACTCGCAACAAAACAAAAGAGACCATGGCTTCTGATTGGCTGACGTGTAGCGGTAACGAACAAAGAGTACAGATTTATGGTGGACCGCCCAGACGATTCGGCCGATTCTTTGGGCTTTTTGTAATTCCCGGATCGGCCCGAGGAGATTGGTGCTGGCGTCAGCGGATCACCGATTTAGAAATTTGCCAACGGCGAGAGTGGATCCCTCCGGGGGCGCCTCGGGATCGGTGTATTTGATATTAATTAAGATTAAGAAACTTGGTTTAAAAACTAATGTGTTGTATGAAAGCGACTTAATGCTAGTCTAATCACATTGGCCGTGGAGGGACCACTTGGGAGATTGGGACTGAACTAGCTTGTTGGTTGAAGAGACGGTCAAACCTCTTGGACGGTTTGAATGTCGCTCCTCGGCGCCCAGCCGTCCACATGTTTGGAAGCTTATTCTTGAAGAAGCTTCCATTGGGATACCGTTGTACAAGAACGGGAATTATAAATTTATATATTTTTTTGACCTTATTGCTGTGAAAAATCACAGCGAAAAAATCGTCGCAGACAGATGGTCAAACTGATTAGGCGAATGTGCAATATTAGGTGATGATTATTATATTAAATCACTCAGATGTCCAGGGGATTATTTTTGTTTAGGGTTACACAAGAATAACGTTGGACAAAGAATTTAAATAAGAAACTCGAATTTCATTTGAAATATCAGAAAAAAATTTCACATATTTCTTTTGAGGAAATTTCCAAATCAACTATAGAAATTTTTTAGTATACCAAACTCTTCTCCCAATTTCTGTGATTTCTAATTAGTCCCTTCATTTGGCACTATTAGTGCAAATGATCCACTAATGCCCCTCATTGGCTTGTTTCTGAACTAACTATTTCTACATTATAACAGAAACAGTACGAATGGGAAAAAAGCCGAAAAGAGTCCACCTTCTTCTCCCCTATTTTTGAGTTATTATTGAGACCATTGACAGTGAGATGAAAGTATCAAAAGATCGAAAATCAGTCGTCCAGCATAGAGCAATTGTCTTCTGTTGATCCATCTTTTCGATCTCCTCTTATCTGCCTCAAGTTCTCTCTAATAACCTCCACCACCACACCGGTTGCAACTGCTACTATCCCCAATGTTCATTGGCCTATAACATGTGTGGCCACCTACACAAAGCGTAGGATTAGTTGACAACTATGCTTGAGTTTTGTCACCCCTCAAAAATCAATTTTTCAAACTTCTTCGATGGATAAGATTGTTATAATAGCTCGATATTGTAAAAAAAACTACATAATAAATTTTACTATATTTGCAAATTAGGAAGAAGTTCGGGTTGATATTTGTAACCACTAAAGCCTGAATCTATTGCTGGTGATCATCGAGTATGTTGTTTCGGATAAGTATTATATCTCGACGATGATACATGACGATATCAAGTTTTCCGAATGTGCGAGATCCACTATATCTTTTAAAGAGGAGTGATTGATCTCACTATTAAGATTTGCAATCTAGAAGCAAAGTTAGACAATACGAGCTCAACTAAGTATGTCTCCTCTTGAAGAAAGTGATGGGTGAAACGTTGAAGACTTGTTTTCATTTCATGTCTGTCATTGTAGCATTCTCATCAATATAAATGAGGAGTTTATGCACTTGTAATATTTGACTTACTTATGTTAATGTTATGGACCTTATTTGATCATTCCATTGAGCAAAATAGTTATTCTAATCTAGTTCTGTTTATAATGGATGTGAAATGTACATATCTTAGTAGTTTTGGTTATATTATCCGAGAAGTATTTATATAATTTTGGATTAAAATGTACATATGAGTAAATAATAAGACACAAGTTGATTATTTGAGATAGTTAACATATATATTCTCTGTCATTTTTTCAGTGAAATTAAGCCATATACATGTGCCATTATAATTGCAAGCGAGTTTGGTGGATTATCTTCACAAAATTCATCTATGATTTTAGCATCATGGGATGATGCTATTTTAGGCATTAGCCAATAGTTTGATAATATGAATTATTTTAAAGATGCACTATGCAATTATGCTATCAAGCGTAATTTCAATTTTCATTTTGTCAAGAACGAGAGAACTATAGTAATTGTTCGATGCAAGAATAAGATATGTAATTAGTGTATCTATGCTTCTATGGATGCCTCTATTTTTATGTTTATGATTAAAATGTGTGAACTGACGCACGAATGTGGAGTGCGAGTAGTTACTAGGTCTCATCCAAAAACTTCAAAGAGATGAATTAGTAACACAGTGATGTCCAAATTGAAAGTGTAATATATTCTTAAGGCTGTAGAGGTTCAACATGATTTGTTGAATGAATTTGGGGTCCATGTGAAATACAAATAAGTATGACATAGTAGATAGATGGCTAAGAATCAGATCTATGATAGTGATGTGGCTTCCTGTGATTTTTTGTTGTGGTATAGGGATATGATACAAGAGACAAATTCTGAAAGTATTGTAGAGATTGAATAGGAGGGGGTAGGTTCTTGATGACTTTCTTTTGCTTTATTGCATGCATAATAGATTTTAAGAGAGATTTTTTGACACTTTTATTTCTTTAAGTTACTCATCTATCATCTAAATATCATGATATTCTACTCACTGGTATACTAAAAAATGAAAATAAAGGTTAGTAATCATATTGTGCCTTAAATATTTAGTTTATGAAATAAATGCTTATAACTAGCCATTAGTGTTTACATTGATGCATTAGTACATAGGTTGTGTATATTTTGTATAGTTCTGACTGTTTTATTACTTGGCAGGTTTCTTTCACATTGCTTTTGCAATTATTGACAATGAAACAGAAGCAAACCAGACATGATTTATTGAAAATCGCAATGAAGGGTACGATAAGACAATTATATTCATATTCGATAGGTTAAAGGGACTATTAATGTTGTGAAGCATATTTTTTTGGGATCACCACATGGTTTGACGTGCAACATTTCATAGTAAATTTTCATGATGTTAGACTTAATCTACCAAAGGTTATGAAGGACGAATGTTGGCTTTGATCAAGTGTGCTGCCTTTACTTACATGGAAATTTTTTTTAAAGGAGCTATTAACATACTCTATGTGACATCACCAAAAGTATTTCATTAGGTGATGGAGAAGTTAGATGTAAAACATTGGAGCAATCACCTTTTCCGAGGTCTGCGGTAAAGGAAGGTGTATTCAAATATTGCGAAGTCCTTTAATGTATGGATCGAGAATGCAAGACATCTTCTTATGACAAATATGATAGATGTCATAAGGAAATGTCCACCCCTTCCCTTGAAATGTTTGTTTGTAATACCTTACAATTGTTTGATTTGACAAGTATGTTCTGAGTATATTGATACCTTTTGAGTATATGAATATTTTGTATATCATGGATTTTCTTATATAGTTTAGTCGATTTCTATGTATTTTAGTTTCACACATATTTTTCTATTTTAAGTACCAAAGGATGAATATAATACATGACCGACATTACATTGTGGAGCATTAGTGTGGGCATTTATGTTCTAAAATTGAGAAAATACTTAAAAATACTATCTAAGAGGCTTGGTTGCTCAAGATTGGCAGGGCCAATAGGAATAATTTCTAAATCATTGCCAATGAAACAAATGACATAAATCTTATCGAGCTTTGCATCTGTGATGCTTGACAAGTAAAAGGATTACTATGTATATATATGTGTGCTATAATCCTACTAACAAACTCACATATTGATACTTTTGTTAATGACTATTTCATAATTGATGGCTATAGAGCCACTTATGAAGACGTCATCTACCTAATAGCAGACATCAATAAATCAAATGACAAGAGGGACTTGAGAATGAGACCATCGATCACTAAAAAGCAATTGGGTTACCCACATAGATGGCGCATTGAGTTACAAGTCTTTGATGTAAGGCCACTATATTATGGATGATGTAATGAGGTCAGACATTATCAGAAGATATGCAATGCAATGATCACAAATTGAAAGAGTTTAGCAATTATAATTTTGCTCTTTTGTTTTATCATCTAGGCATATGTCTAATTATCATGTCACATATGAACATCTTATGTTTACCAAATAATCATCCACTAATATGATCACAAGTCTACTAATGTGATCACAAAGCTACTAAAATGAAAACAAATAATGATATATGACAAGTATATATAACTACTAATCTATTGATATGATCACCAATAATAAGAAATAAACTATTTGCTAACCAACAACAAATAATATATGTCTTTAATCTACAAGCCATCAGTATATAGTTTGTAAGTCCAAGATTATATTGTAGGGGGGATGTTCACAAGTGTTTTCACTTTTCGGTATGGTGTGACCATCTCGAAGGATAGTTTTTCATTTGAAGTGTGACCATCTACGATGATATTGGCTGCAAACTTATAGTGTAACACCAAATTATTGATAGGGTTAATATCAATAGTTTTACTAGAGCTCAGTGAATCCATGAACTCAAGCATGAATATGCCAAAATCGACAGTCTTGCACAATGCAATTATTTTTTCAAAATTTAATGTGGATCTGTCATTAATGTCAAAGAAATAGCTTATTAATAATAAGTTAGATTTTAGTGCATCAATAGAGCTTTGTCTGGGGTTTGAATGCTTTGAATGCAAGTGATTGATGTCTAGCTACAATAAGGAATCCATTACATTGTGCTTCTCACATAGATACTTTTTTAGAATGATTCTCTACAAAAATACATGAGACTTAAATCAATAAAACTTACAAAAGAGCGATACAACATATGTAAAAGAATGAAATCATGCCACTTTTCTTGCTACCGCATTATAATTTTCACTTTTGATCAAAACGTATTGCCAATACTGTTTCTAACCGAAATCACAAAAAGCAGATGCCAGTGGATGCAAACAGAATAATAGATAATGTCTTTCGATGTGAATTTACCAAACAAAAACTGATGCAAATTTCTCTTAGTTACAAACAAATTAGGGGAAGACTACGTAGGTTTGTTACAACATAAATATATCAGACATAAGTATAAAAGCATATATGAAGAGAATTAGGCTAATATAATAAAAAAAAAATCTAAAATAGAGACAAAAGAGATGAGGTAGTCAAAACAAAGCATATATGATTAAAATTAGGCCAATATGATCAAAACATACTTAAAATGCATACAATGGAGCCATAATAATTAAAACAAAGCATATATAAGGAGAATTAGATCAATATGATTAAAACATATCTAAAACATAGATAAAAGAGCTGAGATGATCAGAACAAAGTAGGTATGATGAAAATTAGGCCAATATGATTAAAACATCCTTAAAATACATACAATAGAGCCTTAATGATTAGAATAAGGCATATATGAGGAGAAATATAATAATATAATCAAAACATATCTAAAATATATACAAAAGAGCTGAGATGGTCATAATAAAGCATATATGATGAAAAATAGGCCAATATGATTAAAATATACCTAAAATGCATGCAATAGAGCCAAAATGATTAGAAAAAAAGCATATATAAGGAGAAATATAATAATATGATCAAAACATATCTAAAATATGTACAAAAAAGTTGAGATGGTCATAACAAAGCATATATGATGAAAATTAGGTCAATATGATTAAAATATACCTAAAATGCATGCAACAAAGCTATAATGATTAGAACAAAGCATATATAAGGAGAAATAGAATAATATGATTAAGATATATCTAAAATGCACACAAAAGAGTTGAAATGATTGGAACAAAGCATATATGAGGAAAAATAGAACAATATGATCAAAACATACCTAAAATGCATAACGAATAGCCAGATTGTGAAACTTTTTCATTGATCACATTATTGAGGAAGAATTGGACTGTGTCTGACTACTTATCATTCTAACAAGTCCAGTTCTACTGGAGTAGTCATTTTATAAGATTCTCCATTTGATGCCTTGATATTGTCGATAACTTTCTATAGATGCTTTAGTCCAGACAAGTCAAGCCCTCCTTATTTTCTTTTGGGAAACCCATCTTGTGCTCATCCTTCGCTGGCAATTCATTGGTGTTGGGCCAAATATCACTTCCTTTTGGGAGGGTTCCCTCAATTTCTTGTCCAATATCATCTTCACCCTCAGTTTTGTCATCTTTGAAAATTTGTCACATCCCTTTAGTCTTCTTAACCCTCATTTTTTTCCCTTGGCAGATTAGGTACTTCTTCCTTTTTACACCTCTAGCATTGACAGTCGATAATGCTATACGAGGATATTCAAATTTGATCAACATATAAAAAAATATAGTTATATATGTAAAAGTGATGTAAAATAACTGCATCTATGTTATTTAATCATTTATAAGCAAATATGATCAGAAAATAGTATTCATGCACTTATCGACATTTAAAGATTCCCAAGCATTAGAGACTTGTTGTATTTGCTCACCAGCACTTGCTTCCATGGATTCCATACAACATCACACGATTTCACAATGTATTCTAGAAATATACCAACATCAATTGTAGAGTAGCTTAACTTATATACCAACATTAATTATAGAGCAGCTCAACTCAATTAAATACATACCCTGTTCAATGAGTGTTGGGGCCTCATCAGCCACAAGATCACCATTTGGTAGTTCCCAATTCTACTACGGGTTTAATGGCTCCGTGAATGATTGGTGGTTGGGTCCAGAATGAATTCAACTAACTTTTCTTTCAACACACTCAAGCATTCATCTATTTTTTTTAACTGAGCATTATTCTCCTTATAGTGTAATTTATTAGCTTTCTTCTCATTTTGAAATCTGCCCTCCAATATATCCAAGCATTCCTCTATCTTCTCTAAATTGGGGAGAGCAGGTGTGGAGGGCCAACATTTACAATAGGAACCCTACCAGTTGAAGCTTGACCATGATTTAGCTTGGGTCTATTGGATGGATTGGATGTGTCTACAATTGATTCTCCTCCTAGTACTATCTGTAAAGGAATAGATTTGAAAAGGACCTTCTCAGCTTCATCCAACTCAAGCTCCTTAACCTGATTCACATTAGTTGCACTTAATCATTTTTATTCTGAACAACAATATGCCTACTTACAACCTAAAATAAATAGCTCTAATACAATGCATGCATTAATTTGTCAAAAGAATCAGTTTACACATGTAAGGCTTTACAAATAATCTAATATAATTACAATAAGGATAGCATGAATGAAAATTGAATAAAACAAATGTAATCAAAGGTTCAACCTAATCATCTCACAAGGTTGCAAATTATATTTCACGTTTGTAGACCTTTGTGCACCTTGACCCCCCATGCAACAATCCGAGGGTAAACTTTAAACATGTTTCTCCTTCATCTTGTGATCATCTCTTCAAACCATACTGGAAGCAAATAGTACAACCCTTAAGATAGACAACATTCACCTCTCCAATGTTATCCCTATCTCAAAGCCTCTTCGCTTCGCATGTTATCCCCTCCATCAACTAGCTATGGATAGTTCAGGCCTAAGCATATTCGTTGATGTCTTCTATGTATTGAAGAATACATGGTAAGACAAATAAACTTGAGTTTGGAAATAGTACAAAGCCTAAGATATACACTAACAAAGTTCAAAGTCCTCCTCATTACCTCTACTATATTTCTCCATGGTTTTATCCACCAATTTGAGCACACTCTCCTTGTGTGTGTCTATACCATGTGGCATACTTTGTACCTCGAAAGGTGGCCTCTCACATTCTCCAACTATGTATAGAACTTTTGATCCTCCTAATAGAAGCCCTAACAACAAGTACACATCTTCTACCCTGAATGTGAGTGCTTTCCCATAAAGGATGAAACCACTTTGCTCTTCATTGTACATGGTCAATAATGTATCAAGTAGAGGTCTATTATTCTCTATTTCCTGGATATCCATAAATCTTGCAAATGGGGTCGCTCCCAATAGTTGCTTGTGTCTCTTAGATATTATCCTTTAACTTTACCATCACAACATTAAGAACTTGAAAAGTAACATCTATGGGAGGTCAAACTCTTCCCTTTCGCCATTGCAACTATCAAAGAAAATTATTCATATTTATACAATTCATTAGTAAAATGGTAACCACACATTATCTCTAAACTATGAGCATAACTGACCTATACAGTATAGTAAATATTTGATATAATAAAAAATAAAAGACAAACATGAAAACAATTTATAGTACTAAAAAATAGATGCATTGCACATACATTAGGTTTAAAGCTTCACATACTAGAAATATAATAACTCGTATTCAAATCAACTATCATTCAACAACAATATATAGTAGTAAAAAATAGATGCATTACACATACATTATATTTTAAACTTCAAATAACACAAATACAATAACCTATATTCAACTCAATTACCATTCATAAATCATCATAATTATTCACCCTTATATATAAGTGAAAAATTCTTGAAAGCAACAATAATACTCAATTATACATTTAATATATATATAGTCTACACAAAAAGGTAAGATAATATCTCAATTCCCACAAAATCAACTCACATTTATCATCTCCAAACCCTAAATCAATTGAAAGAGATCATAATAGAGACAAAGTTCCCAAATCAAGATTCAACATTTGCAACTAAAAAAAAGAGAGAAAAAAGAAGAAAGATAAACAACCCGCATTGTAGAAAGGTAGCGCCACTGCCGCATGCCTCTTTGATGACTATAGTCTCTGACAATGGGATCTCAATGTGGGATGCAGACACGAGCTTTGATAGAGATGCGACCATGAGCTGGGGCACAACAGTGATGATCTTGGGCTGGGGCACAACAGTCTACACCATAAAGAACTAGCGACGATCTCAGATGAGGATGAAAATACGATCTCCGACAGGGATACAAACACGAGTAACAGAGATGATCCAAATTTTTAACCACTTCTCTAATTCAAAAAGAAACTACATGGTGGCAGAAACGTAAATTTTTTTACTCACTAACACTGTTAATGACAACTAGGTTTAAGCTTTCAAATGGTCACATCCAAGGGACTAATTGGCGATTAGAGAAATTGGAGAGGGGTTTGGTACACTAAAAAATTTTTAGAGTTAATATGCAAATTTTCCCTTTCTTTTGAGATTTTTTGCTTTTGAGTGCTTGAAAACTTTGGATTTACATAGAACTCCCTCTAAATCAAAATCAAGATTAAGTTGTGGTTTTTCGATTTGAGTCGTTTGCAATAGAAATTTTAACACTATACCTTATGGGCTATATATTTTAAACTGCTTAGATCAATAAGTAATTAATGAAAATTGTGTAAAATATATTTCTAAATAATATTTATGATCATGATCCAACTCAAAATTCTACCAATGGTATTCAAAATAGAACCCAAAATTTTTTGGCAACTTTATGACCCAAACATATCGTGATAAGAATTTACCCATATACTATAAAGATCACAACTCAAAGGATGGCGAGATCAAAAGAGAGTAAAAATGATGAGACTTGTTAAGATACGAGAGGGGAAAAAAGGAGCATAGTGGGCAGGGTGCTTCTGCCTCAAAAATTGGGTCCAAAATCTCTTTTGGATTTCACATAAAGAAGGGGACCTAAATGTGGTCCTTGGAAGTAAGGAACCAAGTCAATAGTCAATACAATATGTGGTCACTTTGGTGTGAATAATAGGATAATTCAAGATCCCTTGACTTTAGGGTTGGGGACCTCTCCATGTAGTTTCACGTTTCCACTTCACATAGTGCTAGGGTTTGAAGAGGAAGATGGTGGTGAAGTTACTTATAATTGCTTTTGATGATGTAAAGAGCAATGGCAAATTAAAATTGGATCTTAGGTCAAAATTAATGCTTGGTTAGGTCGAAATTTAAACCACCAATCTCTCCACTGCACATGAGTCCCATAATGCTTTGAAGGGTTAAGTCACATAGCTTGGCAGCTCCATAGCCCATCCACCAGAAGATGAGCCCCATAGCTCGGCCACTAGATACTCCATAGCCCGTCCATCAGAAGACAAGTTCCATAGCTCGACTACTAGTGAACAACGAACTCTAAATTCGTCCATCAAAAAATGAGCTTCATCTCTCGGTTATCAAAGGGTGGGCTTCATAGCTTGCCTATTAAAAAATAAGCTTCATAACTTGGCCACTAGAGGACGGACTTCACAACTTGCTTATCAGAGAACAAACTCTATAGCTTGTGGTACGTATACTAGGCCATCTGTAGACTACACATTTTTTCTATCTCTATAGTGCTAGCCTCAACGATGCCCCTAAGAGACAAACACATGTATCACTTGCATTCTCTGCACCACCTAGCTGACTGTCACCCCTGCTCCACTTCTCGTTACATGATAAAGCCCTAATAAATCATAGTACAGAAGGTCAAGCAAAATTTCTAAACTGCCCTTGGCTAACTCATGTATTAATCATGATAGAGTTATCTGAGAAGACCAGTGTTTGTGTCAATTTTAGTTAAAACTAAATTTAATCAGAACATAAGCTTGAATGTCATTGAATTATGGCTCAAATAAACTTAAATTATGGTCAAATTTAATTAAAAATTGAGCTTGATTCAGACTTGAATTATTGAAAAATTTAGGACCAGAATTCATCAGAAAATCTGTGCTAAAATGAAAATACAAGATTTTTACAAAAAAATTCCTAGATTGACTAAATTTTTATAAAAAGATCCTTGGCCGTCGGGATGAAAATTTTTACGAAAAAGTTCATAAAAATCTTAAAATTATAAATTAGTCTCTGCAAAATTTAAGATTTGAGAATAAATCCCTTAAAGATTCATAATTATAACTTGATCTTTCTAAAATATAGAATTTACAAATAAACTCCTCAAAAATTTTATATTCATAAATAAACTCTTAGAATTTCAACTTTCACAAATAAGCCCCATGAAGACTTTTATTTATAAATAAAATATTATAACAAGGAACTTGAAAGTTTCAAAACTTTACAAATAGATCTCTTTCGTAAAGAACTCCTAAAATTTATAAAATTATAACTTTGTCTAAATTTTCTAAAAGAATTTTGACATGACCTCCCCCCTCCTCTCCCCCTTCCCTCCATAAAGTTAAGTTGGCTCTGGTCAAGAGCTCCGTTAGTCCTAGACGAACCGCTTTTGCACGACCGGCTACCTGCTACATCACTGCTCACCTCATTGCTGGCCTAGACCACTACATGGATCAATTCTCACTAGTCTGCCTACAACGCTACTCACCTCTACTCACTACTGCTGAGGAAAGGGATCGGACCTGGCCAACTTTGGCTGGATCCGGCTGTGACTAGAAGAGGAAGGAGCACGGCTCCTCCTCATCTGCCCATACGCAACCACCCGCGGTTGCCTATGGTTGCAATAGCTTCCTACCACCTTGGTCGAGCTACTGACGTGGGCTTTGGCTTGGGAGCCACCAACCACTACTCCCCTATTAAGGAGTTGCTACCATTGTTGCGGCCTTATCGCCTCCTTGCCAAATGCGCCTTCCACTCGACATCACCATCATCAGAGAGAGGCCGAAATCAATTTGAATTTAAACCCAAGTCTATTAATGTTTGAACCCAAATCCAATAAAGGTCCAATATCGGTCAAGCTCAAATCTATTAATGGATTGATCCTAGATCCAACAAGAACCCAATTAGGGTGGAATCTAAGATTTATTAAGAATCTAATAAGAGTCTAATCAAGGTTAGATTTGAGACTTATTAAGGATCCAATAAGAACTCAATCAGGATTAAGTTAGATCCAAAATCCACGAAGAATCCAATAAGAACCCAATCAAGATTAGATCTAAGATCTATTAAGAATCCAATAAGAACCCAATCGAGGTTGGATCCAAGATTCATTGAGGATTCAATAAAACCCTAATCAGGGTTGGATCCAAGATTTACTAAAGATCTAATAAGAATCCATCAAGGGTTGGATACAAGATTTACTAAAGATCTAATAAGAATCCATCAAGGGTTGGATCCAAGATCCATTAAAGATCTAATAAGAATCCAATCAGGATTGAATCCAAGATCTATTTAGGATCTAATAATAACTCGATTAGGTTTGGATCCAAGATCTATTAAGGATCCATTAATAACTTAATAAGGATTGGACCCAAGATCCAACCAAGGATCTAATAAAAACTTCATCAAGGGTTGGATCAAAGATCCATTAAGAATTCAATAAGAATCTATCAGGATTTGGATCTAGAATCCATTAAGTCCCAAGTCCAAGATTTGATGAGAAAAATTCAGCATAAGGTCGAACCCAACTCAAACTGAATCAAATAAGATGTGATCAAAATCAAGTTTTGAACATCAAAGTAAATCAAATAAGAATTAAATAAAATAAAGTTTTGAATATCAACTTAAATTAAATCAAACTTAAAAAGAAACCAAGTTTCAACTTCAAACCAAAACAAATCAGACTTGAATCAAAACCAAGTTAGTGTCAAGTCAAATTCAAATCATTTAAGTTGGTCAATAACAAGCTCAATGCCATTGCGAACACCTCAAAACCTAATTGACATAATCCAAGAAAGGCCATCGAATGTCAAATTGAGGACGATTAGCATAAACTTAGGCCGCTAATCATTTCTTCAAATTAAA
Organism: Trichopus zeylanicus subsp. travancoricus; assembly: GCA_005019695.1. Taxonomy (NCBI): domain Eukaryota; kingdom Viridiplantae; phylum Streptophyta; class Magnoliopsida; order Dioscoreales; family Dioscoreaceae; genus Trichopus; species Trichopus zeylanicus. Next base: position 107,857 of record RXID01014476.1, on the reverse strand, counting down.
TCGAACCAAGACAAGTATGAACTCACTTAGTCAATCAGTCAAACACTATGTTTGAAAGAATTCAACCAACAATAACCATAAAGTCATTAGTATCACTTCAAGCTCATCCAACACAAGCTCAAAAATCATTAGTGACATTTCAAATTTAATTAACAAGAAGCTAAAAGAGGTGGTCAATTATCAAATTAGAAATGATTAGTATAAGCTAATACTGATAACAATTTTATAAACTATAGGTAGGCTTGAGCTCGCTTAGTCAGTAAATCAAATATCATGTTCAAAGAAAATTAATTGACAATAAGTACAAAGCCATCTGTAACATTTCAAACTTAGCCAACGCAAGTTAAAAGTTTTTGGTGGTGTTTTAAACTTAATTAACAATATGCCAAAGAGACTATCAATTATCAAATAAAAAATATTTAGTATAAACCAAGATCAATAACTATTTTAAACTGAATTAAGGTAAACTTGAGCTTGCTTAGTCAGTTAGCCAAATGCAGTGTTTGAAGAAAGTCAACCGACAACAAGCATAAAGCCTCTAGTCATACTTCAAGCTTAGTCAACACAAGCTTAAAAGTAGTTGGTGACACTTCAAACTTAATCGATAACATACTAAAGATAGATATGAACTCTCATAGTCAGTCAATCAAACACTATGCTTGAGAGAAGTCAACCAAAAATAAATATAAAGTCATTGGTCACACTTCAAGCTCAAGCAACACAAGCTTAAATTTGCCGATGACACTCCAAATCTATTAATAACAAGCCAAGAAGTCATCGATTATCAAGTTAAAAATGATTAGCATAAGCTAAGTCCGCTAATCATTCTCTCAAATCAAAGATTAAAATAAATAAACTAATAATAAATAAAAGCTCATTAGTGACACTTCAAGTATTAACAGGATCAACTGACATAAATCAAGACAGTCAGCCATATCTTAAAATCCAGAGAAGGTTATCAGCCTTCAGTAAGGATCAAATCAAGCACCCATCCAAGTCAGGTTTCACTCGATCAGGTGTACAAGAGTAGGGCTATGGTGAGCATCAAGTCCTTTTATCCTCTTTCTTATTTCATATCATTTATGATTGTAATTTTTAATTCAATAAATTATAAAGTGAGGGTATACCCTTATTTAAGCCATATAATCCCTTTCTTAAATCAATCAAATTATGTTTTCTTTTCGTATCTCTATTTTATTAACTAGGTTTCATTACATTAGGAGATTCTTAACAATTGTCAGGATAATTGATAACAGGAGCTTACGCTTGTTAGAAGTTATGTTCCCATAATTCTTGATTCCGCATTCAAACTCACCCAATTTGCATTTGTTATTTTAAGATTGCTCTTCGAGGTCTATAGCTATCCTAGAAGGTTAGTCGTGTCTCTACAATTAGGTTAAGCTACCCAGTGTACCTAATACAATGGGGCCAAGAGCATGTAGGATTCTTTCTCCTTCCTATATAAGTTTAATTCCTACACACAATTCTAGGAGAAAAACCCTGGCTCCCTCAAAGGTGAAAAGGACCACCAAAGGATGGTACATTGATGTCATAATTGAGTGGAAAATATTTTCTTTATGTATAAGTTGGAATCGGTTGGAGAGGATCAAGGAAAGCTTGTAGACTCTAACTCAAAGTTGGACATATTACAAAAACTTGGTGCTTTCATTGCAATCTACTAGAAGATCACTCTCTAAGTAGCCAACGACAATCATGCCATTGCAACAATAGTGTCTTGAAAAACAAGCATCAGTTGGCACTTGGAAGCAAATGACATCACAACAAGCCTCCTCAAGAGACACTCCATATCCTCATCTCCAAATGATAAGAGCATCTTTAGAGCTGAGTCCTATCTAGCTTGAACCAAAGTTAGGAGGCCGCAATGAGGAGCTCATCTCTAGAGGTGAGTTCATCCAATTGGTGGTAGAGATTCAAGCCTTTGCCCAATCAGTAAAAATGTAGGCCCAAACGGCATGACATATAAGCCCACTGAATAGTCCTTGGGTTGCCTTACAGTACAAGAGGGCTCTCAAGAGAAAGATAAGCTATGCTAGCTAGAGCACAACAGCTAAGTCAGGAACCGACATGCTCCTAACTTCAGCTTGTTAGGTAGGTCAAGCTCAAATTGACCCTTCTAATAGGAGCTATGAGCCATCTGCTTAGACATGTGTGATGTGGAGTGTCAAAAAAAGGAAAGGTGCATCACCTAGCTAGTGGATGAAAGACTATGAGGCTCAACTAATCTCAAACATGCACTAAGCATTATCATGAGTGCATTGAACCCACAGCTCATAGGTAAACCTCCATAACCCAAGTTTCGACAACCATCATGGGAATCATACAATGGGACCAGGGACCTGCTAGATCACATCGGATTATTCAAGAACATGTTGCTACATAGAGCATCTAAAACTATGATGTATAAGGCATTCTTATCCACTCTTCAGGGCTCAGCTTTGGCCTAGTTCTCTAGCCTCCCCATCAGGTTGGTGGAGATCTAGAGCACAAGTTTGTGAACTAGTTCCTCTCGCTTGTACTAAGGTGCTACAACTCATCAATCTTACTGACGATCCGCTAAGCCAAAGGAGAGAGCCTACGGGACTACCTCTCTAGATTTAATACAATGAAAATTCAAGTAAATGATCTTAATATTTCTATTGGTTGTAGCTATGAATGGTCTCAAGACTGGATGAGTGGCATATGAAATGGCATAACAAACGCCATAAACACTAGTGGAATTTATGGAATAAGTTCACGAACACATCAATCTGGAAAAAATGATGGCAGCCTAGTGGGAAGCTGAGGACCCTCAGGGAAAGAGAGAGAGAGAAAAGAGTTATAGCTACCCAAGCCTAAAAGTCCAAGAACCAAATCATATGGCTACAAGTCAAGTTTTGAAGCTACACCCTACTCAATTGCTCTCAGGCCGAGATATTGGCATAGATCAAGGATTGGAGCTACTTGCAAATTCCCCCTCCAATTCACCAAGAACGGGAAAGACTTGATACCTCCAAGTACTACAAGTATGACAGAGACCATGACAATGACATGGAGGAGTGTTGAAACCTGAAGTTCAAGATTGAGCACCTCATTTGTGAAGGTCACTTGGTAAAATTATCTGTAAAGAGGCACAAGACATAGTTGGTAAGGGAGGTGACCCAACCACGGACATGAACAACTGCTACTGAGGGGATAGGTCACCATCCCCTCCCCTATCTCAAGTGATCAAAAGCTACTTCACCATGATTTGAGAAGATGCTTGCCATGAGAGTAGAGTTGCCATCATGGCAAAGCAGCCACCACTCATAGGGGCACTTGGGCATGAAAAATGCCTCTGAAAATAAAACTAACTTGAAGATACATAGGCCTTAGAGAAGGACCTCGAGTGCCGAGATGATATTCTGGTGGTTACACTCATTTTGGAAGGGTACCTGACAAGAAGGGTGTTAGAAGATATGGGAGCATCTACCAATATCTTGTTTGCCTAGACATATGACCGGATGAAGCACAACCATCCACTACAACCTTATTAGAATAGGTTGAGTCGAAGACTCCTTAAACTCTGAAGGAGTTGTAAGAGTGCTTGCAATTGCTAGATAAGGCTAAAGAGTGCCACCTTCTTTACCGACTTCATCATGGTAAGGACATCATTCTCTTATAATGCAATTCTTGGTCACCTTTCCTTAAATAGGTTGCAGGCTATAATCTCCATGCACCAACGACTCCTCCACTTTCCCAACAAGTTCAGAACTGGAGAGATATGAGGGGATAAACACATGCACGTCATTGCTATGCTACCTACCTTGAAGAGATAAGGAAGCTCAGAGGGAAGAAGATGGATGAAAAATTTCCATGTAAGCTCAAAGCAATAGGGCAGATGAGGAACATCGCCTTGGGAACGGAGGAAAACCATGCCGTCAAAGGGTGAACAAGGCTACTACAACACTGCCCCTAAACTTAACATGTAAATGATTTGTAGTTATTCTCCCAATGAGACATTATTGCTTCTTTTAATTATCATAGGAACTATGATTTAAAAAAATACGCACTCTTGATTGAGGTATGGTTACAAGCTCTTGTGCTTAGTCTCCAGAAGACCTGATCATAAGATCTGCTCTTAACTAAGATATAGTTACAAGCTCTTGTGCTTGATCCTATGAAGGCCTAGTTATAAAATCTACTCTTGTCCAAGGTATGGTTACAATCTCTTGCACTTGACCCCCAAAAGGTCTAGCTACAAGATCCGTTCTTAACAAAGGTATGGTGACAAACTCTCACACTTGACCCCCTGAAGGCCCAACTATAAGATTTGTTCTTAACTAAAATATGATTATAAACTCTCACACTTGACTTTTCGAAGGTCTGGTTACAAGATCTAGTCTTGACCAATTACAAGTTCTCATACTTGACCCCCTGAAAATCCAGCCACAAGACCCACTCTTGACCAGGTATAGTTACAAGTTGTCACACTTGACTCTCTAAAATCCTTGTTACAAGATTCACTCTTGACTGTGGTATGATTACTAGCTTTCACATATGGCAAGTCAAGAAGAGGTATGCTTGTAACCTTCCTTTCAATTGTATTCAAATGGAAGTAACAAGTTGCCAGAGAATGCAACCTTCATTAAAATCTCCCAAAAACATTGAAGACCTGATTACAAAATTAGCTCTTGAATAGGGGATAGGTTACGGCCACAGGCCTCATGCTTGACTAAGAATTAGTCACAAGCTCCACGGTTGAACTTCATATTTCAATCATAAACTTGATGCTCAATTAATAAAGCACTCAGATGTTATCACCAGTGAGAGCCCGAAAATAACCATTCCTTATATAGCGAGATGGCATGAGTTTCAACCTCGAAGAGGAAGACCCACCTCCTATGGCATATGGGAGTACGAATGCCCCTCAGGGATAAAGTCCTTGGACCTCATGACTTGAAGAGCCACTCATAAAGAAAGGAGGTATAACTAAAGTCTCCTCTTTTGAATATATTCAAAATACTTGTATTATAGGGAATAGATGTGTTCATTAGAAATCAATGAAGGGAAAGATAAATTTTCATTATAATAAGAAGCTCAAAAGAGTAGAGGATTAAAAAAATGACCCAATAAGTAGGCCATTCAAGAGTTCAGGCACTCCCACCAGGTTGAGCAAGGCTTGATGAAGGATCAGTATCCATAGCTTCGAGTGGAGGCATTGCCCTGTGACCTGAGGGTCCATTCTCAGGACTTAAAGGGGACAAAGGAAGTCTACTAGTGTTATATTAATAACAGCAATATCACTCCTTAAGTAACCAGGGGTCAATGAACCAAAGGAATAGGTCTTCAAAAGGGTTAAAGTGAAACCCTCTTGATCCATCTAGGACATTATACCAACAGTACAAATAGCCATTAGTGAGCCCATCAGCACTCCAACTAGTGAGTTCATCCTTGTATTTGTCTGACTCCTTGAATTCCTTCACCCCCTCTTAGTGAGCAGTATTAGTTCTGCCCAATGCTTGATCTTAGGTCTTCCCCGCAATCTTGGCTTTTGCCTTAAAGGTTGCAACCTGACCTTTAGAGAGATTGGCCTCCTTTTCAATATTCTTGACCCTTTGAGCTGCATTGGAGGCCTCTTTCTTGGTTGTCTCTAATAGGTTATTAACCTTGGTAGGCTCCCCTTCCAACTGGGCCACTCTCAAAGCCCCAACATTAATTACAACTTGAGATTTTTGGGCAAGCTTCTCTGCAACCCTCCATAGCTTAAGGGCCTTGTTAGTGGTCATGACATATTGCAGTTTCCTGACAGAAACATTAAAGAAAAGAAAAGAAGAAGAAATGAAGAGAGAATGAAGGAAAGATGATAGAGGATCACATTACCCTCACAATACTATTATTCATCTCTGAGGAGATGAACTGGTTAGTTTGAAGCTTAAAAAGATGCAGGGAGAATCTGCACCAGGAGCACGGCACCAAGACTAGATGTCTAACTCCTAGATGAGGATAGAGCTCCAGTGGGCACACTAGTCCCTTCTTCAATCATGGAAGAATGTGATGCAACTGGGCTAGGTCTAGATGAAGGCTCGAAGATCGGGGTGATGGTGAGAGTTTGTGAGAATTTCACCTTGGCCAATGGTGCTCAAAGTGGGGCTTGTAATACCTTTTTTTTTCTCTTTCTCCTTCCCCCCTTTGGCTAAGGAGAGGAGTGTTGAGTGGCCTCATCCTCCCAGTTGAAAGTTGAGGACTATATCTTCTTGGCAGCCGGAGTATGGGAAGAGCTCCCCTCCCCTATTGTGCATTTGGAGGAACTAGGAGGGGGGAGTCTACTCCCCAAAGCACGGTTAATGCGCTGAGCTTTATCTCCACCTGCAAAAAGAACAAGCTATCATAAGCAAGTGAGCATCAAAAATACCCAAAGTTGCTAGTCTAGAAGTTTATTACCCACCCAAGCTTCAAGCCATACTCAAGCCATGCAAGCACAAATACTTCTTAGAGTTTTATAGGAGAGCATTGCTCTTATTGACTAGGGTTGACCTTGTCCAAGTGTCTAAAGTTTCAGCCTAATGCCCACTAAGCTTAGGGCACTTGCCACAGTCAGAGGGAGCACCAACTTTAAGAGATAGTCCCAGGTCATCAGAGCAAAAAATTTTAATACGATGTTCCTCCCAATTACCAATCGAAGAAGGGATTCCAAAAAATAATTGTAGACTCCTACACAGGGATACACTCTAGTATCTGTTGTGGTCCTTGGTACAACACAATCTAAAGGTAGCCTTGAATATATCTATAGAAGGGTCACCTTGCACGCCATAGAGTACACCCAAAAAGCTAATATTGCCATCAACATGTTCAACATTACTAAGTCCAATAACAAATTATACCCCCTAATGAGTTTTTGGAGAAATAGAGGGAAGAAAAATCTCAATCCAACCTTAAATTGGATCCATTAGGCATTGTAGTATAAGGAAAAACTCTATGGTGCCTCTATTGTTCTTGGGTCTTCAAGAAAGATAGACATCTCAAGATGTTTTGGAAAGCCAAACTCTAAGATGAAGTGGCTAATATACATTTTAGATCTCATTTATTAGGTCAACTAGATGTGGATGCTAGAAGGGGGACAATGCACAAGGGTCTACACTCAAGGAGGTTCAAACTCCTACTATGGATTAGAAGATGATTTGTCTTAGCTGTTCTTTGAATATCTATCCAAAATCTCAATCGGGGCAATGGAGGGACTTCTTTCATCAAAGCTTGAGAGGAATGAGCCTGCACTCCTACCCAAGGTAAAACTTAATGAACTTAATAAGGAGGAGGTAGTCATCAAAACAAGAGAAGCTACAGCCTAAGACCTGTTGGGAAGAGTTAGGGCTTGACCCCAAGAACAAGGGAAAGAATGCATCATGTGAAGTCCTAGTTACAAAAAAACCTATTAATGAAGGAAGAGCCTTCACCAAGATATCAGAAGTAGAGCATAAAGTAGGAAAGAAAGACTCACTTAACATCTTGAAGGCCGAAAGAACAAGTAGAGAGCAGCAAGTTGCCAGCAAGGGAGATGAAAGAAGCAGCAGCAAATCAAAATTGATTTGATCTCGATAACAACAAGGCATGAGGAAGAAGAAACCTTTTCCATTTATCAAGTAAAATCGAGGGCCAGGATTTGAATTGGCCCAACTCAAGATGAGAGCCAAGATTTTGTATTCTTACTATAGCAATTATTGACCAATAGCTAGGATCAAGCCTTGCTCACCTAGAGATTGACATTAAAGGCATGCACCCCTGACAAGGTAGTTAATGTAGAAAGAACATGGCATGACCTGATGGGAGCACATTCAGGGCAATTTATATAAGGAAGAATGGTGGCAACGATTTTGCTCCACCCCTCGACTAAGAGCTACCTTATAATTGTCGAGAAATGAAACCCAAAAGAAGTGGTGCATCCAAGGAACATTAAATGGGAAGAGAAAATCATAGCCACACATTCAGCAAGAAAGCAAAAATGTTGACAAAATGATTCATTCATTAGGAGACATACAAAAAATAAAGAGAAAAGAGAGAGTGAGCTCCTGTGGCACAACAAGTACATTAGGGGCCCTTCAGGATCATGGAGGTTCATCCTCCATAGCTCGGTCCTTAGCAGTATTGGAGCTTCTCTCCACATAATAGCTCGAAATGGGAAAGTAAAAGGAGATAAAACGAGATAGAGCCACACTGGGGCAACAACAGAGCTAGAAGCATCCAGTGGAGGCAAAGGCAGAGCAACTGCGTCTAGTTAAAAAGGTCCTAAAAATACCCTGCTCTAACTTGTGGTAAGATAATTCTCAAACTCGTATTGAACTGTGCCCTCCTCCACACTCCAGGCAAAGAGCTACTAGGTGTCAAACAGCCTGTTGTTCTGAAGGCAATTTGTCTCACTCCTGCAGTGAGCATATCTCTACAAGAATGACACTGATTTGGTCTAGGCCAAAAGTTACCTCCCCTCAGTAACTCTATTCTTTCGGGCTTGTTCTAGCAAAGTCTGAAACTTGTCACTAGAGCAGAATTGCTCCACGATCCTCACTTGATCCCTCTCAGACCTATCCTTGGCCATGTTCACCTTATAGGTTTTCATCTCTTCCCCCTAGGAATAGGCTTGAAAGGAGTCCACCCATTCCATACTTTCAGAAATCTTGACATGGATAGCTTGGAGTATTTCACTATAATTTTGACACCTCTTGGTTTGCATGATCCAACTCCCATAGTAGGGAACCCGACTCAGCCCGTGAACTCACTACATCACGAGCTAGGAAACATCCAGACTTATTCCAATAGCATCATGAAATTGGAACCAGCTAGAAAGGATATTAGCTCTATAGCAGGACTCAAAGGGTAAGAAATGGGAAAGCAACACCTACCTTCCCTTGAAGTTTAGTGCAAAATGACACTAGAGTACTGTCTAAAAGCTTATTTTCATTCAACGTGTGAGATGGCAGCCCAACACAAATAACCCTTTTCATGAGAAGGAATAGGTTCACAAATTTTTACACAAAATTTTATAAGTGCACACCACCCTAGAGATAATCAAACTATAATAATTGACTTACTGAGCGACATCGGTAAGAGAGAGAGTGCAACCTTCTAAGATGGATAAAGAAAGTGTAGTCGCGAAGGAAAAAAAGCAAGATCTCATTATATAGTCGTGAATAAATGCCCGACAGGCCAGAACCACCCGCTAGTGAAAAGCCACATCTTGAAAAATTAACAAATAGGAATGATATTTGAAAAGATGCCCCAATATTTGAGATACTATAAAACCATCAGAATATTAAACAGAAAGTCATCATAGATGGAATGTTTTTGGTTCCCGAGGGTAGTGCAAGCTAGATAGACACCACAAGCAATCTTCAAAATAAGCCTTGCGTTTAATCATTCAAGAATTGAATAAAGGGCTTAGGGGCCATGATGTATCGAGGAGTAATAGTGAACCAAAGTCGAATCTTAGGACAAACTAGAAGGTGGGTTGGGCCGAAATTGAAGTCACTAGTCTCACTACTGCACACAAGTCTAACAATGCCATGAAGGTTATGTCCCATCGTTTGACGGCTCCATAGCTTGTCCACTAGAAGACAAGCTCCATAGCTCGGCCACTAGAAGATGGCTTCACAACCCATCCATCAGAAGACGAGCTCCATAACTTGGCCACCAGATAATGGACTTTATAACATGTCCATCAAAAGATGAGTTTCATAACTCATCTACCAGAAGACAGACTTCATAACCCATCTATCAGAAGACAAGCTCCATACTTTAACCACTAGAGGACAGACTTCACCATCTACATATCAAAAGTTGAACTCTATAGCTTATGGCACGTACACTAAGGGCCTATTTGGTAACAGGCCGAATTCCCAAATTAGCTGAATTGAGGGAATTGGAGATTCAATTCCCTTAATTCGACTGTTTGGATGCCAAACAAAAATCCAGAATTGGGTAAATTCCCAATTTTGATAATTCCTAATTCCGGGTTTAAATTCGGGCTGAGAAAAGAGGAATTAAGAATTCCGATTCCGAATTTATTGGACCCCACCACTACCCGAAACCCTAATTCCGCCCTTTAAAATGCGTCAGAATTGGCCGAATTCGGCCTTCGTTCCCATCACCCGAGCCCGACGCTGGTCGTCCTCTCCCTCGCGAGCGCTGATCGTCCCCGTCACCCGAGCCCGAGTGCTGATCATCCCCGTCACCCGAGCCCGAGTGCTGATCGTCCCCGTCCCCGTCACCCGAGCCCGAGCGCTGATCATCCCCGTCACTCGAGCCTGAGTGCTGATCGTCCCCATCCCCGTCCCCGTCCCCGAGTCTCGCCGACGATCGTCCCCGTCCCCGTCTCGATCACTGGTCTCCCCCGTCCCGAGCACTGGTCTCCGTCCCAAGCTTCTCCCTTCGGCTGGCAAAGCACGTCAGTCAGACTTCGCCAGCAATCGTCCCCGTCCCGAGAGCTCGTCCCCGTCCCGAGCGATCGTCATCCCTGTCGCTCCATCCCGAGCTTCTCCCTCGGCTGGCGAAGCACGTCGGCCAAAATCTCACTGGCAATCGGAACCTCTCCTTCTTTGCGCTCTCCGATAGCGTCGACCGCCTCAGCAGCTCCATGAAGGAGATCGCCAGCATGGGCCCCGCTGACAATCCCGACTTTGCCTGGCACCTCAGCAACGTCCAGACCTAGGTCAGCGCCGCCCTCACCGACGAGAACACCTGCCTCGACGGCTTCCCCAAGAGCGGCGACCCTGTTGTCCACAGTGCCATCAGGAAGAAGGACGTCGATGTGGCGCAGGTCACCAGCAATACCCTGGCCCTCGTCAGTCGCATCAACTAGTGCTTCTTTCCCTTCTGTGGTAGAAATCAAAGAAGAGATGTGGCAATGTGCTTTTGTGTTCTTCTTGTGTTAAACGTGGGACTACAAAATGGATGTAAACATAGTGGAGCAGAATTGTAATGTGTGTTATCTTATATAATACCAGACAAAGGTTCTTGATCTTTGTTAATTTTTCCCCAGACTCGTGATTGTGTTCCATCCATCGAAATGAAGTCATAAATAAATTTCTTATATAATTACATTATATAATTCATGGGGGTAATTTCACCAATTAAAAATTAGGTGATCATATCTCCAATTTCAAATCCAATCAAATACCGAAATTGAGAGAATTGGTGGAATTCGTTGATTTCAATTTACATTCTAAACAACCGAATTCATAAAATTAACTGAATTGACAATTCCTTTTCTTTACTGAAAAAATAGATCCAAACACCGAAATTATCAATTCGGCCAATTCCCTCAATTCTCTATAATTGACCGAATTGACAATTCCCTCAATTCCGGATCTGGAATTATCCAAACTTTGCACGTTCATTCTGTCCTCCGGAATTATTCAAACAACCCCTAAGTCATTTACAGACTTTGCACGTTCATTCTGTCCCTGTGAAAATAGCCCAATGGCATCCCTAGGAGACAAATACATCTACCACTTGCATTTCTTATGCCACCAACTCCCTTGATCGTCTAAACTAATTGCTTATTTCACTTCTTGCTACATAACAAAGTCTCATTGAATTACAGTACAGAAGGCCAAAGAGAATTTCCAAACCGCTCCCAACTAAATCAAGCATCAACCATGGTAGAGCTATTCGAGGAGGTTGGGTTAAACTACCTAGTGTTGTGCTCCCAATATAACAGCGCTAAGGGCATTTAGGTAAAGATTCGAGATCACTTTTCTTCTTGTACAAATTTAATTTTTATATATTATTTTAGGAGAAAAAGTCTTGCTTCCTAGAGGGTGAAAGAGACCACCAAAAGATAATATATTGGGTTGAGCGTCAGAATATTTTTCTCCGATCATAATTGAATGGATAATAATTTTTTTTATAAATTAAAATTAAGTGAAGATAATCAAGAAGAGTTTGTGCCCAAAGTCGAAAGTATCCCAACAGCTTATTTACCTTTACCAGTTACTTCAATAGCAGAAACTCCGATTGGGAGTCAAAACTGTTAAGTATAATGAGTTAACATGTACAAGAGATTCTATGATAATTACATGCCATGCAACTGAATCAGGGCCTACCTCCACATGATAACGAGTATGGCACTGATTGAATGGCTTACGTGACAGGATACATGATGATTTTTCAGCCTTTTTCTCTTGATTTCTTGCAGGCAATGATGAGCAACAAGTAGTGTGCTCTCTTTGATGCAGGATGTGGCGCACTGTTCAATAATTTCCTTAGCAGACAAGGACACGAGGAAACCTATGAGCATATGATTAGAAGCATCATGATTATGTCTCGTTTGTTGGCACATGAAAATGAGGAGAAAAAGAGAGACGATTGGCCCTCAACATTATCTCTCTCAATTAAAACTGAAATCTGATGACCAAAATTAAACAATGAGTTGATTAAGGAAACAAATTCAATTGAATAACAATCTGCACATGATTCCACCAAATTTGAAATTGAGAGGGAGAATTGCAAAAGAGAAAAGTAGAAGGAAAAAGGGGTAGCTTAGGCTTGCCTTTTTCACTGGGATGTGAGAAACAACTCTCTTGGTTGAACATTGGTGTTTAGAGCGGAGAAAAGAGATGTCCATAAATAGCATTAGGGCGGCCTAGATCTATCGAGCCCTAGGGTGTCTAAATGAGGACCCCCACGTAATGACATTCAAACTATGGACTGCTGGTGTGAGGGCAAACTCAACATATTGCGCAGAAGGAAAACAAGATGAGACTTCCCTTGTCATTCATAAGAGATCAAGTTAAAACTAACCACATTTTGGTTAATTAAATCAAAAAGATAAAAATTCATAATTATCATCCCTCTCGATGGTTATAGTTAAAGACAACTATTTAGACGTCTAGAAGAAACAAACCACATATACACTCATTAATCAAAGCATATGTCAGAATGTCTAATTAGTATTTTTTCTCTCAAGTGATCACTTGAATATTTGAATTTTTTTTTTTTTGACTATTATTGTAAAGTTAAGTATTAAAATAAAGTTATCTAGATTTTCTCCGAGACACGTAGGCAGTCCAAAGACCTATCAATTAGCACCATGGGTGTTTTGACACACCTTTCTTTTAAAACTTCTTTCAGTTTTTTTACCAAAGAAAAATAATCACAGGAAGTTGAATGTAATTATTGAAATATCAAGAAATTGAAGGATAGCATGGAAATATCAGTACTCACAGGGGTTTATATGCAAAGAGATCATGACTCCCATACCAGGTTGATTTCAGAGCAGTTACATTGGAATCCCAAACAAAAAGCTCACCAGAGCAGCAAACATGTCCTCCCTCTTTCTTGCTTGCTTTCTTCATTCATTGAATTGTGACCCAGGCTTTTTGAATTGCATGCAAAGCTCCCCCACGACACTGCGCCTTCACTTTTCTCCTAAGCAAGAGCCTTTTGAGAAAACAATGGCTTGGTCATTTTTTCATGCCTCCTACTCAGAAAAGACAGACCTATAGTACTATGTCAATAGCCCATGCATGAAGAGGGAGTTGTGCACGGTATGCCCCTGTAGATCTCAAAATGCCATGCTCACCCATCCACTAATAGTTATTTGCATACATACACGCGTAAGTTTCGGTTCGTTACAGACATACACTTGCTGTCTGTCTCTGTTATCGTGTTGGCTACAGATTCATTTGTGTAGTGTGGTACCACATCTGTAAGATAATGGTCACAGAAAATACATCATGATTGTTGAATATCTATACTGATTATCAAACATATATGTCCATTAAATGTTAACTGAGATCGACAACAAAAGATAATGAATACCTAACATGGACAGTGAATTTTGCAGAAATATGCATACCACAAGAAGGTCAGCTCCCACAAAATCACAACATCAAACACTGTTTAGTGGCAAATATGCAAAACAAGTATTGATTTGTCCTATAGAATTGAGGGTTTATATACATAAAATATTTTTTCTATCAAAGCAAGATTTGGGACAGTATAGATGTTATTCAGAAACTAATTTGATGGAATGAGACAATAAGACACATTTGGCCTCATTTGGTTCGGAATTAGAATCAAAATTATTCTATTTTGATCCGCCTAATATCCAAATACCTAAAAGATAATCAGATTAATTTTATTTTAAAAAATTAAATTATCATACTACCCTTACTTTTATTTATTTAAATCTTAATAAATAATATGTTTAAGGGTATAATGATTCTAAAAAATATACATAATTTACTAGCTAGATTAGCATTTAAATATCAAAAATTTAATTAAACTATTTTTTTATACCTTAGTTTTGATATTGAGTTTGAATTTGACCTTAATCCTAAACTAAATGTTGATTATGGAATTCTCAAGAGAATATATGTGAATGGCCAAAATGATCTTTTTTTTTTCTCAGATGTTGTTGCTCATCCGCTGAACCAAGGGTATAACTACAAAAATATGAAATTTGTATGACTTTACAAAAGTTCTGCAAGGGTCTGCATATATGCAGAAAAGGCCCTAAAAGAAAAATTGATGCAGTGGAGGGAGGGTTGGCGAGCGGTGGTTTTGATTTTATAGACCAAACTTTGAGGAGGAGGGGTCAACAGACTATATCTGCGGTTAGCTCTGGTGTGGTACTTTACTGATGCATGGCATCAGAGCAGGAGCTAGGCGCCTTAAAAGATGGGAAAAGACGGAGTTATTTCCCACAATTCCGACTTCGAGGCACACTTGATGTCACAGTCGTATGAAGTACATGATCAGGAGGAGCTCTGGTAGTGTTTTGATACAACTCTGTAAAAAAAAAAGAAACGTGATTCCTAAATAATTTCATAGTTAAATAACGAATGGGCATAAATAATAGAGATTATTGGGAAAAAAAATAATATGTGGTTGCAGAGCAAATTGTTTGCGGAAGATAATTCAGTGCTCGACAAAAACAAAGATGTGTAAAATGTAGCCAAGAAAGGTACCTGACCTCTGTGCCTAAAAAGTATATGTAATACACAGCATAGGAGAATCACCCCAAGAAAGACATAATGGGATGATTGATGCACCGGAAAGAATCAAATCAACTAGCTGAAGCATTTGGCATCAGAAACTTCTACTTCAGAATTATGTCAAGGTTTCAGAAATCTTAATCTTCATTGAAGATATAGCAACCACTATAAGAGTTTATATTATTGGGAGTGGTTAACAAACATCCTTAATAGTGTCAACAATACTGAAAAAGAAATCTCAATATTTTTTATAACGTTGATAAAATACCTGAAAAAATAATGTCGAAAAATTTTGCAATATTTTCAAAAATATCATGAATACTTATTTTTGGCGTTTTTTACGATAGTAGATAAATGTCGGTGAAAAATTCATATTTTCGTTTTTCTCCAAACACCAGAAATATTTCCGGTGTTTACAGAAGAAATGTCGGGAGTCCAAATTTTTCTTAGAGTTCTTGATTTTTAAAATATGTATCATGTATTTACAAAAATAGTATATTACATACAAAAATTTTTACATATCATATATATCCATATATACTAAAGATTACAATTACAATAAGAATCCCGAACTGATCATATAAAACTCCTACTAGAAGAAACATACATCGAGGAAAAAACTCCTCCTATCATCCAAAATTTCATTTCATGCAATATTTTCAAAATAAACTACTAGTCATGGTTGTAGCTTTCCTAGCACCCTCACATTCTCAGGTTTTGCCTTCAAACGTACCTGCAAATAACTAATTGGCTTTGATCCCCTATGGAGAAATAAAAATAAATAATAACTGTAAAGCTCGAGATAAAACTAAAAATTATAAATTAGATTTTCATAAATTACTTGAGTTATCGAAGATGCAATTTGATTTTCTCCCAAGCTTGCTCATGTACCAGATTCCTCGGTTCCAAGTTGGTCTACATTCTTTGAAACCTTTTTAATTTCATATATTTGTATAGTCATATGAAGTAATAGTATATAACAAAGAAAAACGTTTGTTTAAACAATTATATAATATATGGGTTGCAGTGGGTCCACCGACAACATGAGCCTATAAAGCCTCAAAGACACTCTGCAACTTGACTATTATCTCCTGAAGAGAAGCAACCTTAATATCTATCATAGCATCTACTTTGATCTTTGTATAACAACATTTGTTGTGTGACACTTTGGAGGTACTCCAAGAGACCTATGTGGATATGGTTCCCATACCGAATGTTCATAGTTGGCCATATCTCTCACGGCCAGATACTTTGCCGTGAATCTCATTCTAAATTGCAATGTCCGATATAGTACCCTCTAGCATCTCTTGTCATATTTGTTCAATTTGAGCTTATAAAAGACAATGAAAAATATAAGCAGATTATTCATCAATATAATATTAAAATAAATTATACAAATATTCTTGTTCATGCTGTTACAGATGTCTTATCAATTAACTATCCATCTTTCTTCATATAGGAGGCCAAGAACACCTTGAGATTTGAAGGCTCAACACCATATTGTTCCTTCAACTATGGAAGGTGTTATATTACATAAACTCGATGATATATTACATAAAAATAAATAATTATTGACATCAAATTTATATTAAAATGTGAAAATACCCTAACTCTCAAATTGGCATAGCTCTTACGTCCTAGAGAATCACTCATCTTCTTTCAATGAGGCATAGACGATAACTTTATTGATTTTGGAGTATTTCTATAGCCAATAAGGCATAAACGATAATATCTTTGGTTTTGAAATGTTTCTATAGCTAATAAGGCATATGCAGTAACTTCATGAATTTTGAAGTGTTTCTATAGCCAATGAGATATAAACGATAACTTCATGAATTTTGAAAGTATTTATATGACTAATGAGACGTATGTAATAACTTTATAAATTTAAAATATTTATATAGTTAATGAGGCATAAACGATAACTTCATTGATTTTGAAGTTTTATATAATTTTATTAATTTTAAAGTGTTTCCATATCCAATAAGGTATAATGATAACTTTTTTGAGTTTGAAGTATTTTCATAACCAATGAGACATACGTGATAACTTCATTTATTTTGAAGTATTTTTATGGCTAATGAGACATAGGTGACAACTTCACCGGCTTGAAGTGTTTCTATAACGAATAAGTCATAAACAATAACTTCATTGATTTTGAAGTATTTTCATAGCTAATGAGGCATAAATAATAACTTTATGAATTAAATATGTTTTTAAAGCTAATGAGACAAAAGTGATAACTTCATAAACTTGAAGTATTCTATAACCCATGGGACATTGGTGCTAACTTTCGAGATGAGATACTAAAATAAGGTATTTTGGCTAACTGACTAAATGAGTTCAAACCCGTCTTTTATTATATTTGATTTGAAAGGATGATCAGCAGTTTTGTTTTATGTTAATCGACAACCCATCTAGACTTGTTGTTGATTAAATCTAAAGTATTGCTAATGGATTTAGTGGCACATTTAGTAGAATCCAGTTTGATCTAGTTTAGTTCCTATTTGAACTAGCTCTAGTTCGGGTCAGAATGGTAACATCAACTATTATTTATAGCCTTAGAATGTTGCCAAAGGTTTAGTATACCCAGAGATTTGGTTTAATATTGTTAACTTCCATTCAAACTAATCTGGTTTAGTTTTGAGCTTTATTTGGATTCAGTCAATCTAGATTTTGAGTTCAGTTTAATTTGAGTTTTAGCCCATTTGATTTGTTTAGATCCATTTAGTAATCTATTTAAGTCAATTTTATTTTATTCATGTCAATGTGATTAAGTCTCCTTAAGTTAATCGATTTGAATTAATCAATTTATTTTCGGAGCTTTTGAGCTGTCATGACGATGTTACTGCTAGCTCACAAGCTGGCCATAATTTAAATTGACTTTAGGGTAAAATCATAGGGTAGTCTTATGTTGATTTGATTGTTGGTTGAGATCACAGGCTGACCCTAAATTTAGTTGTCGGACGAGACTGCAGGCTGATCCTAAATTATTTTAACTTTCGAACAAGACCGCAGACTTAGTCGATTGATTGTCAAATGAGATTGCCAGCAGACCCTAAAGCCTATTAATAATAGGTCTATCACTCCCCTGTTGATGTAACTCAATTTTGGGTGAATCATATATATCGTTATGTATTTTCTTATTTTTTTACTTTTATCTTATATTACTTTTCATTTTTTATGTCATTTGAGAATAAAGTATTTCATAAATCTTTTCCTATGAATCACAACAAATATATACAAGTATAACCCAAGTTAGAGCCTTATTGAGTCATAGTTAATTCAAGTTCAACCTAGTTTTAGTTCAAATTTGATCTAATTTTATTTATGGTTCTATCTAGTTTTGGTTCATGTTTGGCTTGATTTAAATTTGATTAAGTTTGGACCTGATTTAGTTTTAGTTCAGATTTAGACCTAATTTAATTTTAGTTTAGGTTTTGACTTGATTTGGTTTGGCTCAAGTTTAAACCTGATTTGGCTTCATTTAGGTTTAGATCTGATTTGTTTTTTGCCCAAATTTGGATCTAATTTGGTTTCGATTCAAGTTTGGACTTGGTTTTAATTCAAACCTGCTTTAACCCAAATAGAGTTTGGTTCAAAATTGATTTAACCTGATTAAGATTTAGTTTAAACTTAGTTTAACTCGATTAGAGTTTGGTTCTTGATTTAACTAGATTAAAATTGGGGTAATTAGGTACACCCCCATAATTAGGCCTAATTATGTACACTCCCCCCTAAATTTTCGGAATTACCCACACCATCCCCCTCTCAAAATATTTACTTACACCCCTCTTATTGTTATTTAATCAAAATTTTTTCCAAAAATTTCAATTTTACCCTCCGTTATTTTTATAATTAAACCCCCTAAAAAATTATTATTTATTATTTACCTTTCGAATATTTGTAAATAACACCCCAAAATTATTTCGATTTACGAAAAACTCCCCAAAATCTTTAGATAAATTTCGCACTAGTGCACTAAAGCCCTAACCCTGATTTGCGCCCGTTGCTCTGCCCCTGCGCCATCACTCTGCCACTCCCCCGTGCAGCCGCTGGCCCCCGCTCCCCATGCTGTCGTTGCCCCGCTGGAGAGAAGATTGTTGTCCCGTCGTTGTTGCCCACTGCTCTGCCCCCGCGCCACCGCTCTGCCGCTCCTCCGTACAGCCGCTGCCCCCCGCCCCCCGCGCCATCACTGCCCACCGGCGAGAAGATCGCCATCCCGTCGCTGCCGCTCGCGAGTAGATCGACCTCCTTCGACCTCAACCCGCTGCTCTGCCCCCGCACAGCCGCTCTGCCGCTCCCTCGCACAGTCGCTACCCCCTACCCCCCATGCTGTCGCTGTCCCGCTGGTGAGAAGATCGTCATCCTGTCACTGCCGCCTGCAAGCAGATCGGCCTCCTTCATCCTCGGCCCACTGCTCTGCCCCCACGTCGCCGCTCTACCACTCTGCCGCGCAACCGCTGTCCCCTGCCCCCCACGCCATCGCTGCCCCGCCGGCGAGAAGATTGTCATCCAGTCACTGCTGCCCGCAAGCAAATCAGCCTCCTTCGTCCTCGGCCCGCTGCTCTGTCCTTACGTCACCGCTCTGCCGCTCCCTCGCGCAGCCGCTGCCCCCCGCCCCCCGCGCCATTGCTGCCCCGCCAGCGAGAAGATCGTCGTCCAGTCGCTGCCACCCGCGAGCAGATCGGCCTCCTTCGTCCTCGGCCCACGGCTCTGCCCCCGTGCAGCGACTGCCCCTCACCCCCTGCGTCGTCGCTGCCCCACCGGCAAGAAGATCATTGTCTCGACATTGCCGCCAGCGAGTAGATCGGCCTCCTTCATCCTTGGTAAGCACCCCCTGCACCCCCCCCCCCCCCCCCCCCCCCCCCCCCCCTTCTCCTCCTCTCCTCCTCTCCCCTCCTCCCCTTTTCCTTTGCGCCTGAGGCCGGTGAGGACGCTTGATGGAAGAAGGGGGTGGCGGCTCTCAGAGGCTGGCGCGATGGTGCGCGGACGCGGACTGCCGAGGCCATGTGTTGGTCTCGGGAGTGCGCACGGGCGCGGATGACCGAGGCCGGGTGGCGGTGTCGGGCGTGCGCGCCATGCGCCCTCATGCCGGCGTCTGGGGGCCGCCCTCCCTTCCTTCGCGGTGGCGAGGATGCGCGAAGAAGAAGGCCGGTTGGCAGCTCTCAGTGGCCAGCGTGATGGCGTGCTAGCGTGGATGCTGGAGGCCGGGTGGTCTCGGCCGTCCGCGCCGCACACCCTCACGCCGGTGTCTACGAGCCGCCCGCCGCTCGACGGCCTCAAACCCCCCCCCTCCCCCAAAAAGACCCCTGGCCGACGGGGACCCACCCACCGCCCCCGGTCCCCGCCCCCGCCCCCAGACAGCTCCGACCCGACACCAACCCACCCCCCCCCCTCCCCTCCGAACTGCCTCACTGCCTCACAGACAACCCCCCCACCCCTAAGCTACAATCCTCTGTCTGTTTTCTCTATCTAATTTTTGATGTTGTGTATTTACAGAGCTCTGATTCGGAGAATCTTGTACGATTAGTATTCCATTATGGAGGATATTGGAAGAAAATAGAATATACTCAAAGAAAAAAATATGTATTTGGTAGACAGGAATCTTTACTAGTTGATACAAAGAAATACACATTTGCAGAGTTATGGACTAAAGCCTGTAAATTGGTCAAAGTAAGGATAAATGAGTTACTTTTGATTAAGTATTTATTTTCAAATAGAAATCCTCCAACTTATATGTCAATCAATAGTGAAATTCAGCTGGAAGCAATGTGGACAGTGATTCAAGACTTGAAGCATAGTAATATCTATATATCAGTGGAGGATATAGGCGATCCCTTATCAGTAGTGTCTGCACCAAAGCTGACTCCTTTGACTCCTACATTTGGCACATCACAGTATGGTCAAAGGGAATATGTCAGGAGAATCTTCTGAGTATCACATTATGTAAAGAGATGAGTATATTGACTCAGATTTGGATGTTTGTTCTTCTGATTCTAGTTTTCATAGTCTAAATTTTTCTTCTGATGATGATGAAGATGAGGAGGAGGAGGATGATAATGATGAGTTAGTGGCTGAGCAGGAGGAAGAGGATATAAGATAAGGCGAAGAAGAAGGTGTAGAAGACAGAGTGAAAGATGATCTACTACCTTTATTTGAAGATAATTTGAATGATAATATTCTTAAAAAAGGAGATATATTTGAGGATGTATATGCATTCAGAATGGCTCTTAGACAGTACTGTATTGTGCATAGATTTCAGTCATTGTTTGTAAAAAATAAACATAACAGAGTAACAGTTAGATGTGCTTCTGCGAATTGCCCATGGAGGCTTCATGTTTCAGAGAGATCTGATGGTTCAAATTTTCAGGTAAGAAAAATGGAACCAGTTCATACTTATATTATTGTAAATACTTCTAGAAACAAAATGACAAGTGCTGAATGAGTAAGCAACCAAGTTTTGCATTGGATGTATGTTGACAAGCAAATCACAGTCAAACAGATACAAAATATGATGAATGATAAATACAGTCTTAACCTGACTTATATGCAGGCATGGAGGGAAAAATATTATGCTTATAGGGTTATTTATGACAATGAAGAAGAATATTTTAATTTGTTTCATTTGCTGAAGGTGGAGTTGGAGAGGAGGAATCTTGGTAATATTGTACACTTAACTCAATGTCCAGATATGTCTTTCCAAAGATATTTTTTATCACTACATGTTTGTAGGATAGCTTTTCTTACTGGATGCAGACCTATACTGGGAGTTAATGAATGCTTCTTGAAAGGAAAATATAAATGCACATTGCTTTCAGTTTGTGGAATTGACGAAGAGAATAACCTAGTTCCAATTGTATTTACAATTGCAGAAGCAGAAACATACTAATTTTGGTTATGGTTTCTATATAACTTGTAATAGGTTATTAGAAATTTGAATAACTTGGCTATTATTTCATATAGACAGAAGGATTTTTCTGATGCTGTGAAAAATATTTTCTCACATGTTGAGCATAGAGCTTGTATAAGGGATATGATTGCAAATTTCAAAAGATCCTACCCTGGGAAAAGGTTAGAAAATTTGGTTTTTAATGCTTCAAATATATTTTTACCTACTAAATTCATCAAGTACATGAAGAGAATTAAACAGCTATCCATACTAGTTTGGCAGTATATGAAAGAAATAAATGATTTTGCATGAAATAGAAGTTATTTTGATCATTCAGCGAAATGTCATTATGTGACTAACAATATTTTTGAGTCATTTAACAGTTTTATTCAGGATGACAGGGAGCTTCCCTTTCTTGAATTACTTGATTTCATCAGATAGAAGATAATGGTAAAATTTATCACAAGAAAAGAAGGATCCCACTGGTATGGAAAGCTAGTGTTAAGAATAGAAGCTTTTATTAGGAAAGTTTTACAAGCACGTGGTGGATACCATATTTGAAGGTCTTCTGATGATATTTCAGAGGTCAGTGATCTTGCAAGCTGATGGATTGTGGACATAAGATAGAGGATTTGCGATTGTAGGCAGTGGCAGCTGACAGGAGTGCCTTGCATTCATGGTATTGTTGCTCTCCTTGATGTTCGGCTTGATCCAATTGATTTTGTTGATGACTACTATACTCTGAAGATATACAAAAGAATGTATAATGTTCCTGTCACTTCATTACCAAGCAAGCAACTTTGGGTGTTTGTGCTAAATGCACTGCAAGTGCTTCCTCCATGTTTAAGGAGACAACCTGGTAGACCTAAGAAGAAAAGGATTAAGCATTTAATGGAATATCAAGTAGAGCGATATATACTTTTAGTAGATGTGGTCAGGTGGGACACAACAAGAGAGCATGTAAAGAGCCTCTTGGACTACAACAACAAAATGAAGCTTCTAGATCTAACAGCAATCAACAATCAGTGGGAAATCAATATGTAAGAGGACGTGGCAGGGGAAGAGGAATGGAAAGGTCTACCATGATGACTTCAAATTTTAGTATACATTTACCATGTAAGTTTTTCTTTAAAAAAATTGATAATTTTTTTCTTCTTTTATGTGATTTTGAAACAATACATCAATAAATGTCACTATGTTTTTTTACAGGAAGTTCGTCAAATGTTGGATGATGTCCTCCATGTGATTTTTGAATTGTAATGTTGTGATTTTTCAATTTTTATTCGATAATTGCTTACATTCACTGTTAGCTCTCTAGGTTTTTCAAAATAGTTTTCTTAAATTATGTAAGATCCTAAGGCTATTTAGTTGTGTCATAGTTCTCTTCATCAAGAGGTAATGACGTGATTCTGTCCTTTGATACTTGCAGGTAACAGCCTATGATACACAAGAGAAGAAAATGACATTTTTTTATTCTTCCCGTACACAAGAGGATAATGGCAAGGAGGATTTTGGGTATATTTTGAACATTTCAATAATATGTAACTATAATAAATTGGTTATTTATTTTAGTATGTAGTTGTTTCTATGGAAGGTTATCATGTGTGCATCCCATTAATTCAATTTGTTGGCTTTGATTTTATAAATTATCAGTGCAGACTGAAAGATTTGTGAGGGTGCTTCTCGCACAATCAATAGTCATTTTCTTGTTTCCTTCTCATTGAAAATATATTTTCGTACTAAGGAGGATATTAGCAATCTACAAAAAATTGATGATACAGGACATGTTGTTATTCAATTCCAAGGATCAAGTGTTTGTACGATTTTAACCTTCTCAATAATAACACACATTATATTTGCTGCAATTATAATACAATAACAGCACCAAAGAATTCTAAGACCTTGTCACTGCAATTTTTTCCTTCCAATTTCATTTTTTTCAAATAAAATATAATTAAATTTAAATTATAGGTTTAAATTTTTGATTTTCGCTTTAAAATTTTAAATTACAAGTTTAATATTTGTACATTTATAAATAGACCCCTAAAACATATTTATTTATAAATAAGTCCAAATTATATTATTTTTTAAATAAAATTTTATAAAGAAGCCATTGAAGGTTTAAAACTTAAAATTTGAAATTACAAGTTTCATATTTGTACATTTACAAAATAGACCCCTTGAATATTTTTTTTATAAATAAGTCTAAATTTTAATCATTTTTAAAATTAAATTTTATAAAAAAGATATTGAAGGTTTTAAAATTTCAAATTACAAGTTTTATATTTATATATTTAAAAATAGACCACTTGAATATTTTATTTATCAATAAGTCCAAATTCTATTTATTTTAAAACTAAATTTTAGATATAAATCATTGAAGATTTGAAAACTTAAAATTTAAAATTATAAGTTTTATATTTATAAATTTTCAAATTGATCCTTTGATTATTTTTATTTATAAATAAGTCTAAATCTTTTAATCATGTTTTAAATAAAATTTTACAAAAAAACCATTGAAGGTTTCAAACTTAAAATTTACAATTACAAATTTAATATTTGTACATTTCAAAAATAGACCCATTGAATATTTTTATTTATAAATAAATTCAAATGTTATTTATTTTATAAGTAAATTTTACAAATAAGTCATTGAAGATTTGGAAACTTAAAATTTAAAATTATAACTTTCATGTTGTACATTTATAAATAGACCCCTTCAATATTTTTATGTATAAATAAGTCTAAATTTTTTATCATATTTTAAATAAAATTTTATAAAAAAGATATTAAAGGTTTTAAAACTTAAATTTTAAAATTATAAATTTAATATTTATACATTTAAAAATAGATCCTTTGAATATTTTTTTTAAAATAAGTCCAAATTTTATTTATTTTAAAACTAAATTTTACGAATAAACCCCTCGCCGGACCCTTGTCGGTCAGCGTCCGCGCTAGCGTGCCGCCGCGCCGGCCTCCGACTTCTGCACCCGTTCGCCGGTCTCCAGCGTCGCCGCCCGCGCGCCGTCACTCACCGCTCGTTTATAATTATTTGAATTTGTTTGTAATTAATAATATTTCATGAGTTTATTTGTAAATAGTTTGGGAGAATGTCTTTTTGTAAATCGAAATAATTTTGGGGTGTTATTTGCAAATATTCGAAAGTTAAATAATAAATAATAAGTTCTTAGGAGTTTAATTATAAAAATAACGGAGGGTAAAATCAGAATTTTTGGAAAAAATTTTGATTACATAACAATTAGGGGGGTGTAGGTAAATATTTTGAAAGGGAGGGTGGTGTGGGTAATTTCGGAAATTACAAGAGGTGTACATAATTACCCCATCAAAATTTGGTTAAAACTTGGTTTGACTTGACTATGGTTCGATTCTAACTTGACTTGACTCATTTGGGGTTTGCTTCGAACTCGGTTGAACTCGATTAAGGTTTGGTTCAAATTTGGTTTGAACCAATTTAGAGTTTAGTTTAAATTTAGTTTGACTCAATTAATATTTACTTTAAACTTGATTTCACCTCATTAGAATTTAGTCTGAGCCGATCTAATTTGGATTGACTCGATTTGAACCCAATTGAGGTTGGATTTGAACTAATTAAATCCGATTTGATTTAGATTGACCCAATTTGGATTTAGGCCTATTTCAATTTGAATTTAGTCCATTAATTTATTTAATTAATTTAGGTATATTTATCAGTCCATTCGAATCAAGTTAATTTAACTTAATGAATTTACTTAATTTAGCCAAATTGACTTAATTTTAATAATTATTTTAATTGATATACTCTAATAAATTTAATTTGATTAATTTGAGAGCGCTCAAGCTATCCATTGATTAAATGACTTTTGGCCAAGCTTGTCAGTTGACCTTGAGTTAGTTTAATCTTTAGGTAAGCTTGCAAGTAGGTCTTGAATCATTTTGACTTTTGAGAGAGTCTGTAAATTAATCTTAAATTGATTTAATTTTCAGACGAGTTCAAATATTGGTTTTGTGTCAAATTAATTTTTAGATGAATTCACAAACTGATCTTTAGTAAAATTGACTTCCAGGTGAATTTGCAAGCTAATTTTTAATCAAATTAACTTTGAAAGAGTGCATAAACTGATCCTAAATTTAATAATGTTTAGTTGAATCCATAAAATAAACTGATCCTAAATTTAATAATGTTTAGTTGAATCCATAAATTATTTCTAAATTAGTGGATAAAATCACGGAAGTTGAGGCGAGAAAAAAAAATATTTTCGTTTCCTCTCTTTTCATTACAATAACTTCTCTTCTGTTTTTTCTGCTTTTATCTCTTTCCTTTTTCTTCCAGAGGCAGGGGCCCAACATCTTGAAACCCCATCCTTTCCTCTCCTCCATGGTTGGCGCTCTTCTTCCTCCTTCGCCAATTTGATTCGGCTTAGCTTGGCGAGTCTGGCCGCCGAGGATTGTGGGTGCGACGCACACGGGCAAGGGAGGCAAAGCTTATCGAGGAGGCCAAGCAAGTCTATTGCACGACGCCAGCACCGGTGCACAGGGCTGCGCATGGCTGCACCGAAGTAGGATGGTGGCTGGGGCTGATCGCAGGAGCAAGTCAACGGCAAGACATGACCACACGGGTGGTGTAGACACGGATAGGTTGACAACAGTAATTGGAGGTTTCAAGCGAGGGAGGCTGGTGAGCATTGAATGCAAACATGGAAAGAGGACAAAAAAAAGGGCAAAAGGGTCACAAAAGAGAAAAATGTTTAGTGGAAAAAACTCATCATGTTCTTCAACGCCCGTCTTCCTATTTGCTCATGTTCTGACCTCTCTATTTCTCTAGGTATGATCTCTTATCCTCTTCCTTATGTTTCAGGTCATCCGTCCCTGCTTCGCAAAATTTATTGGCTTTTTATAGCTATCATCAGGATTATTAGATTGAATCAATCTTCATTTGAAGATTTGAATCAATGTGAATAATCGGATAACGATTTATTTCGAATTTTGAATATTTGTGTATGTGATTCAGTTTTAATTTGATGAGATATGTTAAATAAAATTGTAGAGATTCGAAATTGTAGTATTTCACAAAATTTAAAAAATATACCATGTTATTTGTAATAATTTTATTTTAGGGACTAAATTATAATTTTGAAGAAATTAGGGACTTTTGCATAAAATTGATTATAAGAATTTATTTATAAAGTTTTAAAATCTTTAACATCCTTTTTTGTAAAATTTTATTCATAAAAGTAATAAAATTTAGACTTATTTAAAAATAAAAATCCTCGAGGGATCTATTTATAAATTTACAAATATTATTTTTATAAGAGTTTATTTGTAAAATATGAAAAATTTGTAGGATTTATTTACAAGATAATTTTTTGAAGGAGTTTAATTGGAAATCCTATATCTTGTAAACATTAATTTACAAATATCAATCTCTGAAGGATTTTTTTGCAAACTCTAATAATATGAGAGTCCTTTTTGTAAAAATTTTTAATTCAAGAATTTCTATATAAGAAAAATCCGATCAAGGATCTATTTGTAAGAAATTTGAATTTATTTGTAAAAATTTTATTTTTCTATTTCGGCCCAAATTTTAGGCCCAATTAGTCTACTTGATCCAAATTTAATTTAAGCCAAATTTTACCACAATTCAAGTTCAAATCGAGCCCAATTTTTAATTAAATTCGATCGCAATTCAAGTCCAAATTGAGACATGTATTTTAATTATAATCTAGTAGCATTTAAGCTTCAATAATAGTTAAATTTTGATCAAATTTAGTTTGACCAAAAGCCATCTAAACAACTCTCTTAAAAATTCTCTTTAAAGGTGGAGGTATCGTTGAGCTTTAATGAAGAGTTTAATTGAATAAGAATAATATTTTTTTGTAAACTCTTATAAAGTTTATTAATAGTGGATCTCTTGCTCCCTTATAGACGTAATTCAATTTTGGATCAACTATGTATATTGTTATATCTTTTCTTATTTTTTATTTTATTTTGCATTACTTTTAGTTTTTTGTATTGTTTGTGGACAATGTGGTTTATATCATAATAATTGGTATTAAAATCTAGGAGCAAGTAACTAAGATCATGATGTTATTGTTCAAGAAAGAGAAATTTGATGGCAAAATAAATTTTATCTTATAGTAAAAGATGATATAGTGCGAAAATATTTTCTGATTGGTATGGAATATTATTATAGATGGAGTTTTAATAGCTATAAGAAGCGTGATACTTAAATTGATTTGGTGGAAGATAAGTATTCTTCTTGAGTTACTTTTGTTATGGTAACAAGCACAATTTTTTTGAACAGCTTTCAAAAGTATAAGATTGTAGCCATGAAGAGCGAATTTAAGATTGATTTGAGTTTATGTCTGTGGGATCGATTTCAACTAGTAGTCTTTGAGGATTGCCTTTGTTTATAGTAGGGTTTGAAGATTTCTTTTACTCAGTTGTTGTGAATGCAATCCTTATACTTTTGGAAAACTCTCCATGTTTTACCTTATTTTTTTTTACTTGAAATTTTATGAACTAGATAAGGCAATAGGTTAATCTTTTCCAGTTTCTTGACTTGCATAATGAGGTCTTGAAATATATAGATAGAAGAGATGCTCAGATAAGATATTATCCATTCTTCTCTTATATTACTGAGAACTAGGTTTACTGCTTCAAATTGGCTCATGGGTTGTTCGCACCTAATGCTGGGATTTCTCCACCATGTGATATAATTCAGAATTAACTCATTGTCGTATTTCAGTATTGAGACAATATCTGCAATGGTCACTTTATCATTGACTCTTCCAGACCTAATTCGAAAAACCTCTTTTATTTATGCCCAAGTTTGTATGGATTCTATTTGCAAGCTAGTGCACCGCTCTAATTCCACTCTTGTTAAGTTTGTCGAAAATTGACGGAATAACAATGAGGGGTTATTACTTAAATCTCCACACAGAATCATACAATGAGCTATATGTTGTTCAGGATTGTCCATGCCATTAAACTATTTGAAATTAGGCACTATATAGCCTCTGAGATGTGGCACTCAGTCATGATAGCTAGGATATGATTTATCAGCATTATTTACCCTACATGTCTCACTTCCTTGTCTCAATTATGCAATTACCATTCGTTATACCTACTATTGTATGTATGTTAGGAGTTCTATATTATTAGAAATTTCTGAAATCAGGGATTAGGTATCCCCTAGTAGAGGAGGTGCTTGTGAAGGGCCTACATTTTCATGGATCTCATCTAGGGAGATGTGCCTTCTACCGTCTCTACTGCTTGAGATAGCTATTGAGATCATTCCAACTTGTTAAGCTTTTGGCTCATTTGTAGCATTATCCTCATCAACTCTATAACCTTCTTTTGAATTTCATCTTTTTCTTTGCTTTATTATCTTAGCTGTTCTTGCAGTGCTTTTATGGTCATTTCTTGGTTGGAACTTTTAGTTATGACCAAAATTTTTATCAGAACATGATGGTCCATGCTTTAAGGCCAGATTTGGGCTATGGATTGAGGCTAAATTTTTCCATCAGTCGAATCATCTCATTCAAGAGTCTATTCATGGAGCGGGTTGTCACATCCTTTCTTTGACTTGGTAGCAAGGAATGGTCCAAGTGCGCCCTCTCCTCTTGTATTTTTCATTAGTAAGTCTTACTCAGATAGCATTCTTTTGACATTTGGCCGGCTGGGTACAAGCTCGTGGTGCCTCCTAGAGTCATGATGAGAAATGACTCTGACAGTATGGGTGGTCTCCTTTAGCGAACCTTTATATTGAGTTGTACCTTTATAGTGATCCTTATAGCTTTGTTTGGTGATTCGCCTATTTACTATAGTCTTAAGGCAAGACTCTACCCTTTGTAATTTGTTGATACTCTTCTCCAAATTACTTAATAGAGCAAATGAGTTAGAGATAGGAATAGTAATGACCGACTTCATTCAAGGGATGGGTCTCCCGAGTCAATTAAAAATTTTGAGAGCTTTTTCTTTACTTATGCCAGTTAGGATAAGATCTTCTTCCATTATTCCTGTGCCTTGATTTGCTATGGGTTTCCCCCTATGAGGAACTAGGTGAATGCTATCGAAGACTGAGATTCGCTTCGGTCCTAACCTCTAGAAGGCTTATATCCTTTTTGGTTGAGGTGTGACTTTTAGCTCTTTATTTGAATAGCCCATCTCATTAGGGATGACGACATTCAGCCTCTTTTCCCTTGATGGAAGGTGAGAAACGAATTAGTTTTGCATGTCAATCACTTCAACTGGTGTAGTAGTAGATGCACTCTTGAATTGGACAACCTCAGAGATGGTCTCAAACTTGAACTGAACTTTAGTCGCTTCCGTAGAGACCATTGATTGAGGAAATTATACAACTGAACCTGCTCTCAAGGTGATGGTGAATCTTGGGGTAGAGATATTCTTCATTATTGTCATTTGATTTTTTTTCTGCAAAGGAGAATGCAATTGATCAGTTTTCAATCATAATTCTACCTTATCAGTGTTTTTATCGTATCAACTATATTTTTATACTTAGAGGAAAAGTCATGTCCCACTGGCATGTTAGAATTTATGAAATTGATTTCGGAGGTCTGGGATAGCGAAGACCTCAAGGAGTGACTTTGAATCACAAATCAAGATTTATTTTAATTAGAGTATGCTGTCAGGTGTTGTGGGAATATTGATTTTCAACAGGCTCAAGCCCCTATTATTAATTATCCCTACAATTATCAGAAACCTCATAAAGTGAGAAACTTAGCTGATAAAATAAAGACACAAAAGAAAGAGGAAAGCATTATTTGATTGATTTAAAGAAATGATATATTGCTTAAGGAAGGACATACCCTCACTCCATAATGAATTATAGAAAATATAGAA
Organism: Trichopus zeylanicus subsp. travancoricus; assembly: GCA_005019695.1. NCBI lineage: Eukaryota > Viridiplantae > Streptophyta > Magnoliopsida > Dioscoreales > Dioscoreaceae > Trichopus > Trichopus zeylanicus. Next base: position 77,137 of record RXID01014476.1, on the reverse strand, counting down.
GAAATAAAGGAAGGAAAAGAGAGAGAGGGAGAGTAGAGAAAAAGCTTTAATATGTGTTATTGGCCTGCTCTAGACCACTTGGCATCTAACCTAAACCATAGAAGAGAATGAGAGAAGTTTGAAGTGTTTCTGGTGGCTTTGTGTATCAATGATAACTTTGTACTTTGAAATATTTTTGCTAGCCAATAAGACATTAGTGATAACTTTATCTGATTTTTTGAAGTGTTTCTATAGCCAACAGGGTGTAGACGGTAACTTCTTTAGTTTTTGAAGTGTTTTCATAGCCAACAAAACGTAGGTAATAACTTCTTTAGTTTTTGAGGTATTTTCATAACTGATAAAGTATAGACGATAACTTCTTTGATTTTTGAAGTGTTTCCATAGCCTACAAGGCATAGGCGATAAGTTATTTAGTTTTTGAAGTATTTTCATAACCAATAAGGTGTAACCAATAACTTTTTTAGTTTTTAAAGTGTTTTTATAGTCAATAAGGTATAGACAATAATTTCTTTAGTTTTTTGAAGTATTTCTATAGCCAATAAAGTATAGGTGATAACTTCATTGGTTTGATAGTGCCACCAATGATTTATGAGATTGGGTATAGCTTGAAGATGCAATTCCAGCTATTTTTAAGGTTGACTAACTTGAAGGATACATCGTTAATTGCTTATAGGGTTGACTAGCTTGAAAGGGTACATTGTTAATTGCTTATGAGGTTGACTAGCTTGGAGAGGTATATCGTCAACTGCTTGTAGGGTTGACTAGCTTGAAAAAGGTGGGTCGTCAACCACTTATGGGGTTGACTAGTTTAAAGAGGCACATCGTCAACTGCTTATAGGGTTGACTAGCTTGAAGAGACACATCATCAACTACTTGTGTGGTTGACTAGTTTGAAGAGGCACATCGTGAATTGCTTGTATGATTGACTAGATTGAAAAAAAGTATCGTCAACTGCTTGTGGGGTTGACTAGCTTAAAGTATGGCTAATAGTTTCGAGCATATTGTTTGTTGACTTTATTGATTGGTAGTGTCATCGATAGTTTAGTGGGTCGGGTATAGTTTTGAAGTTTAGCCAATAATTTGGAGTGTATTGATGATTAACTTCTTTAATTTAACAGTATCACCAACGACTTATGGTGTTAGGTATACTTTTGAAGTGTTGCTAAAGGTTTTTGTAGCACACCTAGTAAGATCTTGTTTGACATTATTTAGTTCCATTTGAACTAAATCTGGTTCAGGTTAGGGTCTTAACATCACCCTTTGTTCATAGTCTTAAAGTATTACCGAAGGTTCAATACACTCAGTGAGACTCAGTTTGACCTTATTTAGTTTTATTAGGACTAATATGCTTCGAGTCTAAGTTTAATTTTATTTAACTTATGTTAAGTTTTGACCTTGTGTTGGATCTCTATAGAGTCCGAGTCTACTAGACTTTAGTTCAAGTTCAAGTTAATTTAGCTCAACTTGGTTCTAATTTGACTTGGTTCAGGCTCAACCTAATATGGTTCTATTTTGACTTTGAGTTTGGACTTGATTTAACTCAGTTAGGGTTTGAACTTAATTCAATTCAATTTGGATTTGAATTTAAGTTTGAATTTTTGGAGTCTAGCTTAGTTTGGTTCTTAGTTCATTTGTTTGATCAATTTAGGCCCATTTAAGCTAACTCGCTATTTGTCCATCAATTTGAATTGAGTTTAATTGATTGAGTTACTTTATATTAAATAATTTGATTTTAAGTTGCTTAGTTTTTTATAATAATTTTAAATAGACCTATAGTTTAATTTTAAATTTACAAACCCAAAAGTTGGTTTAGTTCGAAAGCTCGAAAGCTAGCTTAGTGCAAGCCTGAGGGTTGACTAGGTGCGAGTCCGAAGACTGACTTAGATGCAAGTCCGAAAGTTAGCCTAGATATGGGCCAGAAGGCTGGTTGAATGCAAACCCAAAAGCTCGCTAAATGAGAGCCCGAAGATTGGCTTGCATGTGAGCTCGAAGGCTAACTGAATGCAAGCCTGAAGGCTAACTTAAATGCGAACTCGAAGGCTAGCTGAATGCGAGCCTGAAGGCTATCTTGGATGCGAGCCTAAAGACTATCTTAGGTGCTAGCTCAAAGGTTGATTATGTGTGAGCCCGAAGGCTTATTTGGATGAGAGCTCGAAGGCTAGTTAAGTGCAAGCTAGAAGGTTGGCTTAGATGCGAGTCCAAAGGCTGGCTGAGTGCGAGCTTGAAAGTTGATTAAGTGTGAATTCAAAGGCTATCTTAGGTGTGAGCCCGAAGGTTGGCTGAGTGTGAGTCTAAAGGTTGACTTAGGTGAGAGTTCGAAGGCTGACTTTGATGTGAACCCAAAGGTTGGCTTAAAAATGAGCTCGAAGGTTGGCTGATGCGAGCCCGAATGCTAGCTTAATGTAAGCCGGAAGGCTAACAAAGTGTGAGCTCGAATGTTAGCTTAAATATAGGCCCGAATGCTAGTTTAGTTGCGAGCCCAAAAGTTGATTTGAATGTGAGCTCGAAAGCTGGCTGGTGCGGGCCCAAAGGCTAGCTTAAACACGAGCCTGAAGGCTAGTTGAGTGTAAGCCCGAAGGCTAGCTATATGTGAGCTCGAAGACTAGCTGAGTACAAGTTTGAAGGCTGACTATGTGCGAGCCTAAAGGCTAGCTTATGTGCAAGCTCGAAAGTTAACTTAGATGCGAATCTAAAGGCTGGCTTGAACACAAGTCCGAAGGTTGGATGGTGCAAGCCCGAAGGCTGGCCTGATGCAACCACAAATGCTGGCTAAGTGTGAGCTTAAATACTAACTTAAATGTAAGCACGAAGGTGAGATATTAACGTGAGCCCCAATGGCTAGCTTATGGTAATGAGAATCTGCCATCTTCAAGGGGCCACTGGTGCCACAGTGAGGTCACATGGTCTATCGTCTTCATCATCATCTTTGAGAGATTGCAAGTGGCTATAGTGGAGTCACCGAGTCTACCATCTTCATCGTCATTTTGAAGGAATTGTGGGTGGCCGCAGTGAGATCACGGGGTTTGCTGTCTTCATCGCCATCTTCGAGAGGCCACAAGTGACCACAGCAGGGTCATAAAGTCCACCTTCTTTATTGTCATCTTTGAGAGACCATAGGTGACCACAGCGAGGTCATAGAGTCCACCATCTTCACTGATATTTTCAAGAGATCGTGGGTGACTGTAGTGGGGTCACGTAGTCTACCATCTTCACAGTCATCTTTGAGGGGGCTACAAGCAGCCACAACGAGGTTACGAGGTCCGTCATGTTTATCACCATCTTTGAGGGAGTTGTAGATGACTACGATGATGGTGATACAAAAATTGAGACAAGACCATTTTTTAACAACTTTTTTAAATAAAATTTTCCTTTTATTTCATCTCTTTCTCCTTCTTCCCTTGCTTGCAGCCCCCTCCTATTTTTTTTTTATTTTATTTCTCCACTGCCTAGTGACCTTCTCTAACAAAGACGACTGGATTTGGCCAGCCGCTACAACGATGAGGCGGGAGGCACCCTGCTGCCCCCTCCTTGGGCCGGATCCAGCCAAATCCAGTCGTTTCCCTTTGCGATAGGATGGGATGAGACCCACCACACCGTCTTGTGGCCTGATCCAACTGTCTCTCTCTTGGATCCGACTAGTTCTCTCCACGGATCCGGCCACCACTAAGTGGGTTCTTTGAGACTTGGCGAAGAAGCCCCACCACTTTCCCCTTATATATATGTATATATATATATGGCTGAATTCGGACACAAGGTGACCGAATTTGGACTTTCTTGTCCAGCGACATAGCAGAGAGAGGTGTTAGGTAGGTTGGCTAGAGCACGGTGAGGTCGGCCTGAGCTTGGAGATGTGAATGAAGCCGACGACTTAGGTAGAGCTTGTAGAGGTAGATAGCAGTGCAATTGTGCGAGGTCCAAGCGGGTGGACCTTGTGAGAGGGCTCGATGAAGTAGAAGTTTAGAGGCGACAATGCTACTGTCGCAACACAAGAATTATTTGGGGCAAGATCACACTGAGCATTGACCGGAGAGGATATTGGTGTAGCTCCAATAAATAGGAGACAAACAGTGGCCAGCATGGAGATGGTTTTGTATGAGGGAGAAAAGTAGATAGAACAATAACAATGTATCAAAGGAGGAAGAAGCTAAGTAGAGCTTACCCTTATGTTCTTTTGCTTCGTGTTTGAGTCCTTATGATTTCCTCCTTCCTGTTGTTCTCTGGAGCCTTTTTATTATTATTTGTGTCTTTTTTTTTAGAGGCATCTCTGTCTCTTTTATAGGCTTTGAAGAATATTTCGAATCCAAATTGAGAAGATGTGATGAGTCTAATGAGATCCTGATTGATTAATCTCATGTTTGAAATAAATAGAATTTGATTGTGGTGAATTTTATATGTCAAAATCATGTAATTGATTGAAATTTATTTTTCAATGAGAAAATTTAGATTTTGTATTATTTTCGGATGATGAATTGGACCAAAGCATAATTTCAAAAATTTTAAAGGTTTTTTCATAAAAATCACAAATTCTGAAATTTTTAGGGTTCTTTTTGAATGAAATCTAGACTTATTTGAATGAAAAAATTTATTTCAAAAAAAATTAAACCAAAAAAATATAATTTTATGAATTTCAAGAGTTTTTTTGTAAAAAAAATATATTTTTAAAATTCTAGAATTTACGTTGTCATTTTTAATAAATTTTGAGCTTATTTGTAAATAAAAATTTTAAGGAACTTATTTGTAAATTTTCTAAGAAATTAGACTAAAATATAATTTTACAATTTTGAAGGATTTTTTTACAAAAGGAACATATTGATAAAATTCTAAAATTTCAGCGTCCTTTTTTGATAAAATGTGGGATTTATTTGTAAATATAAATTTTCAGGAGTTAATTTGCAAGTCCAAATTTGGTCCAAATCTTATTTTGGCCCTTAATTCTAATTTGGGCTCAGATCTAATATATAAATTTGGCTCATTAGGAATCCAACTCTAATTCAGAGTAAAATTTCAAAGTCTATTTAAACAATGTCTTATGATTAGTTGAACAAGCTAGTTGCCCAAAAGAAAACGCTGAATAAGAGATGATGGCTGAAAATTCATGATAAGAGCATGCTCAAATTCAACCCAAGATGGATATTATTGAGTTTAGATATTTTGAACTCAGATTAAAATTTGAGTTAAATTAGGAACTTAAAGTTAGATTTGAATTTGTATTTAATTTTGAATACTTATTATGTAATATTAAAAGTTGTAATCATAGTTGCACTCGGACTCAATAAAAATCTATAAATACTTTAGTAATACATAAGATTTAGGGAGAGTGTTATAGTGAATTGGAGAGAAATAGAGAAAGATGAATATAGATAATAATGAGAAAAAGAAAGAGAGAACATGACTATCATATGTTGGTCTTTTCTAGTACTTTTTAATGATCTCTTATGGTAGTTACTCATAATACTCTCTTAGATATTCTCTCGAAAGGTGGAGGCATTGTCGAGTTTTCATAAAGAATTTAGTTGAATAAAAAATAATAGAATTTTTCTTATAAACTATTATAAAATTTGTTAATAGTTGATATTTTGCTCCTTTATGAACGTAGCCCAATTTTTAATAAATTATGTATATACTATCTCATCTTATTTTTTATTTTATATTATATTAATTTTTATTTTTTGTATTATTTTTTAAAAAATGTGATCCCTAAAATTTTAGCTATGAATCATAGTAACCTATTTATTTTGTCTAAAAAACATTACCATTTATACTACAATAAAACTTTCCACCTGCACATGAACTTTTACCTCAATCTTCCTCCACATCCAAATTGCCACAACTCATGTTTCCAATGATCTCTTCAATAGCTCAAAGTCTGCTATTTCTTTACTGAAAAAATCTACACAATTGTTTCATCACAATTATTTCATTTCTGAAGCAACATGTGAGTTCCTTCTACCATTTAACTCTCTATATGCTAGCTAAACTTGGTGAAAAAATAATACACGCCAAAAAAAATCCTGAAAAAACTCCATTCAAAAACTTTCATTTCCATTGCATAAAACAAAAATCAGGAGCAAATCTATAATTTAAGATCGACGAACTTAGAAAACTTCATCTTGAATTGGTAATTTAGTATTGTAGAGAGATAAAAATTTAAACCCTAGTCCCGTTTGTTTTGAGATCAGGATCAGAATCAGCTCGTTTCAAAATTATTTTTTTCTTGTAAAATTAATATTTATTATTTTATAATATTATTAAATTAAATTATTATAAAAAATTAAATAGTTTTTTGAGTTTTAAATTATTGAAGCCTTAATTTTGATAAAAAAGATATTAGTTTACAAAAGTGGTTCACTAGTCTTGATTTTGACTTTGATCTTGATCTTCAACCGAATGGTCCCTAGCTTCTATATAGCACTCTTGGGTTTTGGGCTCTTTAGAAATAACTTTCAAAAATATTGATTTGCTTTTGAGATAGGTAAACGAGTTATCATTATGAAAAAAATTTCAAAAAAACTTTACTAATGTGAGGGGAGTAACAAATATTGCTCAATGATTAATGTAAAGTTGACATCCAATAGGAGATGCATATAAATCCCCATTGCCTCAGAAAATTTAGAATTTTAAAAAATAATTTTTATGAATACATAAAAAATTATAATTCTTAGAATATTATACAAATATCATGATTTTTAAAAAATAATATTTATTTTTAAGAGATTTTAACAAATAATTAATGTCTTATTACAAATTTGAGAAAAACCACCTACTTTATCACTATTAAAAAAATTACTTGTCTTATAATATAAGTTTATAAAAAATCAACTCAATTAAAATATTTATTTTTTTTAAATTTAATTTAATTTTATCAATAAAAAAATATAAACATTTTACATTATTTTTATTTGGTTTTATCTTAAATAACCAATTCACAATCAACGATAGTTGATATGATAAAATTAAATTTTAAATTTTTAGTTTCATAATACTGGATAACTGATTTTTTACAAAACTTGAAATAAGACAATTTATTTTTTATTTTTCTTTGATAATTATCCTAATTAAAATCAAATAAAAATAAAAATAATTTTAATTAATTAAATTAAATTATTTTTTTTTAAAAATTACTTTAATTAAAATAAGTTTTTATGAATTTATAATATAAAATAGATAATTTTTTGTCAATAATAATAAGTATATAATTTTTTTAAATTTGTAATAAAACAGACAATTGTTTATTAAAAATTTTATTTTCAAAAGAACCCCAAAAACCTCACTAGCCGAGAAAGCAACAGCGTGACATGTGTCCAACGGCGGACAGCAATCTGGCGACCGTTCACGTGAATATCAACCCCCTTCCAGAAACAAGCCCTCTGGCCCCGCGCGCTCGTTTCCCGAGGCCATCTTGTTCTTCCTCTGTCCGTCTCTCTCTCTCTCTCTCTCTCTCTCTCTCTCTCTCGTCCCATGGCGAGAACGGGATCGCCCGCAAAAGAACTCTTTCTCCGTTGCTGATCGGAGCTTCAACTCCTTGTGCCATGTATTCCCTGCTATCCCACGGCTCCTGCTTCCTTACCCCCAGCTCTGGCAATGAACGATTTGCTCCTTTTCGGGTCCCCTCGATTCCAACCTTTGGGTAAGATCCCGATCTCATTCTATCGATCTAAGTACCGTAGCAATTTGCCGGATTCATGCTCGATTTGATTGGCTCAGTGCGTGGTCGAGGAGAGCTGGAGTTGGTTCTGAATTGCGAAGAACCCTCGGGGAGGTACGTTTGGTTTTAATTTCGAAATTGGGAATCGCGTTGGATGATTTTTGTATTGGTTTCTGATTTAGGGGAAATGGGGTTTATGCATAGGTCAGGCGAGATGATTTTTCCGGACGCGGGATACGAAGGGTTTGTGATCAGAGTGTTGTGCGGAGTGTCTTGGAGGTAAGTGAACGGGTGCATTTGCATTTGAATTCCTTCTTTTGTTCATTTGGCAAGTTATTGTCTTAATTTCGGTAGTAAAGAACCTTGAATTTATGTTAACTATGTATCAACAGGAAATGTATTTTGAGATATGCAGGATTCTGAATGGGAATATTCCTATCTTGCCTTAAAAATTCTCTATATGGTTTTTTAATACTTCCAAAGTTCTATGTTATGTGTCAGTGGATATACGCTTGTTCTCTGTTATAAATGATGTGCAATGAAGGAATGCTGGAAATATACTGTTCCCTTTGATAGGCATTACATTAGAGGGTAAATTTTATGTCTGTGTTGTGGTTGTCCTATCTCTGGCATAATCAATAAGGAGGTGAAATGCAACACTGTGATTGAAGAATTTCATTGCAACATTCAAGCAACTTATTTATGTGTGCATACTACTAAAATATTAGTTGCTGTTGTATTATTACAGGAGAAGGCTTCTCCAATGTTTGAGGTTGGTGTTCCACTGAAATATTCTTCTGGTAAAGCTTGTCCTCTTGGAGTTTCGCGGGTTGAACATGGTATCAATTTTGCAATATTTTCGCAAAATGCTACTTCAGTCACACTCTGCATATCAGTCCATGAGAGGTGATCCTTTTGCACTTCTTGTGGTGAAGTTGTTCCTTGAATGTGCTTGAAGAATTTTTTGCTTTCTTTCACAGTAAACTTCCTTTACATTTAAATGATACATTTTATTATGGTTTGTTATTCAAGTTAAAGTAATTGCCCTGGAGAATACCTTAAAAAAATAATGGAAGATAGCCTGATGCACAAAGCCGCCCCAAGAGTGCATCCTGCAAGTATTGGATGTAGGCAACCTTATAGTTGCTTGTGTAGGATTTACGGTGGGACTGTGATCCATGAATATCACACCTAGATCACCATGAAGCAACCATGCCAATATGCCATAAGCCACCTTTCTTTCATTCCTTCTCTAGGCTAGTGTACAGTTTTATTTTATGTTTCTTTAATTGTACATGCCCACTTTATATGAGTTTTGCTTCCTTCTGTATTTCTGTCATAGAATAACAGAAATACACAACCTGATGAAATTTCAGCACTGAAATAGCTTATGATTGGAACAGGATATGGATTTTGTTATTTGCTGTTTATTTTGTCCACCAGTTGAGGTCAGCTGTCAACAGTGCTATAACTCTATGCCATATAAATGATTCATGTAGTGGAAAAGTCCTAATTTTTTCATTTACGTACTCATGGATGTGTGGACCAATATGGTACGAGACTGTTCCTTGGAAGCATGGCTCAACACCATAAAGCATCCTTTGCATGATGTTCTGTTCATCACAAAAAATAGATATGTCATTGCAACAGTCACCAAAATTAGCTCGTCATCCATCAGTCTTGCTATCAGCTGTAAGATTTAGGTCAGAACTTGTCACCTTAATGGCTGAGGAGTTTTGGTGTCCTTCAAATTTTAATTTTCTGCTGCACATGTTGAGGTATTGTTTTTTAAGTTAATTAGTTATGTGCTTGTTGCTGGAAAATGATCATCATTTCGTTTTTGCTTAATGTCAGTGTTGTGTAATTTGTGCATGACTTGAAAAGATTTTTTTTTTTGCAATTTCCTTGAATATTTATATAGTTCATTGATGTATGATGTGTAATACTTCTGAATTCTATTTTTTGATATATACAATGATCACATTTCAGTGAAAGTAATGATGAAGTGAACACTAGCATGACTGAGTTCCAGTTGGATTATCAGAATAATAAGACTGGAGACATTTGGCATGTCTGCATTCAGGTTGTCTCATCAATTGCTAGTTTATTTCCACTCACAGTCACACAATCTATGTGCAGCTATTTCTTCTTGTAAATGGACCTATTTATTACTACTTCCAACGATAGCTATAAGAATAATCTCTAGCATGTGGAATTTGATATAATAAAATAGTTAAAGTTTTGAGATATTCAGTGCTGAAGACTGTGGGAAAATCAAAACTCTAACTTAGGAAGAAAGATAACATCAAAGATGCTTGCTTTGTCATAGCCGTCCTTCTTCTCTAGTTTCTTTCTCTCCAATCCCTCTCTCAAGCTCCATTCTTCAGCCATAGCCGACACTTGTGAACTTTCCATTACTTTTAGCTGCAGGCAAAATCTTGGATCATGAGACCATTTAAATGACCAAAATTCAGAGGCTGTAGTTAGGTGAAGATTCACTGAAAGTCATGCTTCCCAAGCCAAAACAAGCTTGGTTCAGCTTTACTGGCAGGAATACAGTCCACTCAAACAGGCCTATTGGACAAGGCCAAGTTGACAATGTAATCCACATAAGTCTGCTGATGCAGATTAAACTTGTAATTTTAGATGGAAAAAGGTATTTTAATGGTGATTTTGAGACATTAGATTGGATGAGGAGATGTAACATGTAATCCACCAAAAATATGAATTGCATTATGGGATGAAAAGGAACTATACCTGCTTTCACAATGGTACTTACATGATACACTGTCTGTTGACAGTAGTAAATGCCATTGGTGTGAGGTAAAATTAGTGAGCTACTTGCTAGTAACCAGAAAGCTTATGCAATTTATAGGAAGTTAAGCAGTTAGTTGGTAATATAATGTTGGAACTAAAAAGTTTGACCTTATTGCTCAAAGGGAATCTTTTTCTCACGGTGTAAAGTTTACATCGCATGATTAATTGAAACTTATCCAAGCACTGAACAAAGGGAGAGATGAAGGACTTGGCAATATTTTCCTAGTGTTGAACTTTCAATTATAATTTGGAGAGATGAAGGACTTGGCAATATCTTCCTAGTGTTGAACTTTTGATTATAATTTGGAGAGATAAAGGACTTGGCAATATCTTCCTAGTGTTAAACTTTTGATTATAATTTGGAGAGGTGAAGGACTTGGCAATATTTTTCTAGTGTTAAACTTTTGATTATATTTTTTGCTAATACTCGCATTATTAAAGGTCAGACTCTTTTATTTTTTTTAATTTTTTTCTATGGCATAGCTTTGCTACATGTTAAGCACAAGTTGTCTTGGATTACTTTCATGCTTTGGGACTTTCTTCCTTTTCATCCTTTAATTTCATTGTCATCTGAATTTAGGGTTTGCCTGATAATGGTGTACTTTATGGTTACCGAATTGATGGTCCACAAGAATGGGATCAAGGACATCGGTTTGACAATAGTGTCATCCTTCTTGATCCCTATGCAAAATTAGTTTCTGGACGGAAATTTTTTGGAGACATCACACAGAAGATGTTAAAGTTCTTTGGAACTTATGATTTTAGTGTCTTGCCTTTTGATTGGGGACCTAATTACAAGCTTCCAAATATACCTGAGGTATATCTTGCAAGATGCATTTACAGTTCTAACTTGATTTTTTCTGAATTTATCTAATTACATCCACTTTTTAACTTGTCCTGATAATGCAGACAGATCTTGTCATATACGAAATGAATGTTCGATCATTCACAGCTGATGAATCAAGTGGGTTGGACCCAACTATTCGTGGGAGCTATCTAGGTGTCCTTGACAAGGTATAAGATAAGTCTCATCGGCTGTATTTTTAATCATGCTAAATGGCAGACGCTGCTATTGTTCACCATGTTGTCAAAATTATGGTAGGTTTTAGTGCACCCACTGAATGCATTTAAAGTAACAAATTATAAATTATCTTGGACCTGTTTACTTAAGTGATACTTAAAAGTAGGTAAAAGGATACCTTCTCATTTTAGTTTATTCATGAAAATAATTGATCATGTTGGGCTAGAAAATTACCTAAGCAATACTTAAAAGTAGTTGAAATGATATCTTCTTATTTTAGTTTATTCATGAAAATAATTGATCATGTTGGGCTAGAAAATTACCTAAGCAATACTTAAAAGTAGTTGAAATGATATCTTCTTATTTTAGTTTATTCATGAAAATAATTGATCATGTTGGGCTAGAGAAGACTAATACAATGATTTTTTCTAGATACCACATCTGCTGGAACTTGGAATCAATGCCGTGGAGCTGTTACCAGTTTTTGAGTTTGATGAGTTTGAATTTCAAAGATTTCCAAATCCTAGAGACCACATGGTACTTTCTTTTTTTCTTTCATTTTCACATTTTTGGTATGTCATGGACACATGGTCTTGGGAACATTGATCAGAGAATGTTGAATTTCATCCATACTCATAAAATATGTTCTCCAGATACTAAAAACATTTTTTCCTCTAGTATTTTGAAATTGGTTTTATTGTGAATGTTTCCTTTTTCTCCCCTCTGACTCTTCTATTGAATACCATGTAAGATTAACACATGGGGCTATTCCACAACAAATTTTTTCGCCCCTATGAGCCGGTATGCTAGTGCTGGCGGTGGACCTTTGGCTGCTTCCCTAGAGTTCAAGCAGATGGTGAAAGCTTTGCATAATGCTGGAATTGAGGTTGGTTTGGTCTGAAATCCAAATTTCAGACATTCAGTTTCAAGTTTTATGAGCAAGTCTGAGTTTCATGCTTTTCTTCTAAAGCTCTAGTTAAATGCAGGTAATATTGGATGTTGTTTACAATCACACCAATGAAGCTGATGATGATCACCCATATACTACTTCATTTCGTGGCATTGACAATAAGGTAATGAACATGTGCTAAACCTTTCCTTCCTTGCATAGGAACCATGTTGTCTTGAAACTCATATAGATTGCTTTTACAATACATTTGGGCTTTCTTTTGGATGTTGCTCTACAAAGGATTTATACAACAAATATTAACTTTATAAATCTGGAGTTCTAGACTGTAGAGAGTTCTCATAATGTCAATCTACACATTCTGGAGAAGAAGGTTTTCTTAAATATTGCTTACCTTCATTTCTCAAGCTTTTATGTGGGTATAATTATATGGTTTATGGAACTATGCTTATCTTTCTAATGGCAAAGTACAGGGTGTTTATTTGAGGTTAGAATCTCTGTACTTCACAGATACAATTCATAGAAAGTGGGTGGAATGTTTTCATATTTTACAAGAAATGTGCAATTCTAATGTTGGTTGCACAGAATGGTGTTATTATTTTTTACATCCTGATGTCTGAATCGTTATATAGGTGTACTACATGGTGGATCTTGATAACAATGCTAAGTTGCTTAATTTCTCTGGCTGTGGTGAGTTGCTGATGCTTCTCGTAAACTTGCACCACCCACCCCCACCCCAGTTGTGTGTAAATACAACTTTATCTGTATTTTATCTGCATTTTACATGTTAATTCATGCTGGCATATTTTAGTTCTTTTCTTAGTTTTGTGATCCCATTGGTATTGTTGACTAAATTGTTGTCTCCAGTTATATGGCTGAATGTGATTTCAGAAAGAAACTAGCTGCTACATAATCTAGCAAAAAAGCTATTTGAAAACTTGTGACTCGAATTCTTTCTGAATTCATCTCCATATTTTTCAAGAGTATGACTTGCATATTTGGTAAACTTCCTCAATTGTCCAGTCAAAATGTTCACCTGTTGGTAATTTCTGGGTTTGATTACAATGTTGGTGTTTTTGGTAACTAGTACTTAGCAGCTGGAACAACTATTCCATTGTAGTTGATTCTACCCTTGGAGGGGCTTCATTTTTGCATGCTTTGGGTCCTTTTGGATTTCCTTGCTTGAAGTTTTTGTCATTCCATTCTGAAGTTTATACCTCAAGCTAACCAGTTTGTTTGTCTGAGCTTGGTTCCATGCTGAGTTCCCCATAAACTGTGCCCAATGGACTTCAATTTTTAGCGTGCTTCTTTTCCTGAATTTTATTTTTGTGGCCTGTGTAAGTTTCTCCTTGTTCTTCTCATATATTATATGCTTGTTTCCAAGAAAATTTTCTGCTATCTAACTAGTTTTTAGTAGCAATGATCTCAATTATTTCTGTTCCAAGTCCAGCTTCTTTTTCCTGCAACTTCAAATAGTTTTGAGAACTTTTGGGCACTCTTTTACTGTATCCAGGTAACACATTAAACTGCAACCATCCTGTGGTCATGGAACTTATACTTGACAGTTTGCAGCATTGGTATGATCTGAACTCTTAAGAAAGTTCTATGAATTGTATGAGATTATGTATTTACTCCAGAGTATTCTACCTTCAGCACTATCCCTTAATGTGCTTGCATCTCTTTTTCTGATACAAATTCTTTAAATTTTTCTGGCCCATTTAAGGGTTAATGAATACCATGTGGATGGATTCCGCTTTGATCTTGCAAGCGTTCTTTGTCGAGGAACTGATGGGGCTCCTTTAGATGCCCCACCACTTATTAAGGTACTGTTTTGTATATAATAGTATTGCAGTTTTTGGTGCACCAAATCTGGTTCCTTTTTTATGACATACCACTTCCTAAGGGCCAACTTGTTGCAGTCAGTGAATAGTAGCTACTTTTTTTGTTTTCTGTTTTACCAGTATCTTGAAAGAAGGTTTCTACAATCTAGCTTATCAGTCAAAAACTGAAACCATTTCTTTTCTTTGATTATGAATTTGACAAAAAGGCAATTGCCAAGGATCCTACATTGTCAAGATGTAAAATAATTGCAGAACCATGGGATTGCAGTGGACTTTATCTAGTTGGAAGTTTCCCAAACTGGGACAGGTATGCCTCACATAAATCATTTTGAATTATGGTATTTGATTGTTACAAGTTCAAATTTTACTTTGATTGCATTATTATATCTAGGAATTTGAGATGGACTTCATGCATCGCTCTCTTATAGGGCTTTAAACTATTCTGGGTTTGGGCTAGAGCCCAAAAGTTCATGATTTGGGTAGGATGCCAAGTTCAAATTGTTGATATAAAATTTTCAGGTCAGGGTGGCCTGGATCCAGGCCTATTCAAAATTTACAGCATCTCCAGGTCTAAGCTTCGCAATGCATGTATTCTACCCTTTTTTCTTGATGAGCTCTCAAGCCTGATCAGACTGGCCTGGACCATTGGTTTCTAGACTGTCATTCATGATCTGCACTTAGGGGTGTGAACAAGCTGAGTTTTAGCAAGGAGGCCCAAGCTCAAAGCATGGCTGTTAATTGTAGTAAGCTGTACCTATTTCAACTAAGCTTGAGTTCTAGCCTAATTCACTTCAAGCTGAACATGGACCAACTTGAGATCAGATAGGTCTGCAAGCTAGAAGCCCGACCACACCAATCTCAATTTGCTTTATTTCAAGCTGAAGATGAGATCAGGATATTGTTTTGTAGTGTGGAAGTGCTGGTAATGGGATTTGAGACTACAATTCGTAGCAGAGAAAAGTGAAGAGCTTACCACTCTTAACACCATTTTTTACTTATACTGGTATTTGAGTTCAGTGGTATCTGATGCTTGAACTGGATATTATTCTACATTTTCTGTTAAAAACACTTGCATTGGTCTTTATTGACAGGTCTTTTAATTCTTTGGAAATTTTTGAAAGGGTGTTAAAACTAAATTTCTGCAGCTAATGTTTCAGGTGGGCTGAGTGGAATGGAAAGTATCGGGATGACATTAGGAGGTTCATCAAGGTTATTATTCTTTTTGTTGGTAGATCTGCCCTTTTTTTCTAAGATATTTAAGCATCGTACTAGTTGTGTACAAGGAGGCCTGTACTAGTTGTGTCATTTGATCAGAAAAGCTATAAGCATGAAACTGTTGTTCTGTTTAACGTAGTCAACTATTAAATACATTTAGAAAGATAAACATGATTATGTTTGAATTCAAAAACTCCTGAATTGGTTTGGTCATCACAGAATTAATTTTTGTAGGGAGACCCTAGTATGAAGGGGAGTTTGGCAACTCGGGTGTCTGGTTCAGCAGATTTATACAAGGCAAGTTGACTGGTCCATAAAGTTTTCTTTTATTCAAGTTCTCTTGTTAATGGTCAGGGAGTGAAATTTTGAAGACAGTCAAAGGAACAGGGGAAGAAAAACACAATAAAAGTATATTCTTGTTTTCAGACAAGCAAAATTGAAATCTCAGTTTAAGTGTATTTTTGAATTAAATAGTTTCCAACTCAAGTTCCTCTATGAAATACTTGCTCTAGAAATTTAATTTTGGCCCTTTTTTATACTTTGGAAAAAAAATCCTTTGGAATTCTTTCCCATAGGATTTGGGGTTGCTGCAACCCCACTTCCTATGAAAATTCCTTTTGTTGATAAAGTGTAGTAATTAATGAGGGTGAGAAGCTAGTAAGCAAGCTCTTTTCATAAGGACCTCTTTTTAATTTTTCAATGGAATGTCATGATTCCAAAGGAAATTTTAGGAAATTTAGGTTCTCAAAAATTTGTGCCAAACACCTTAATAGGAAAAAAATTTTATGAAGAAAAAAAATCTTCTGGAACCCTGATTCTTGATTCCTATGGAATTTGGAGATCCAAATGGGCTCTTAATTAGAAGTGTTAATTTAGCTCGTAACTTGAATTTAGTTCAAATTTGGTTCGGTTTGTTTTGAGTTCAAGCTGAAAAACTCTACTTGTTTATCAAATGAGTCGAGTTTGAACTAAACACGACTTACTCAATTTCAGTTTAAGAGCTCATTTTTTTTAATATGTAAAAATATATTTTATAACACGTAACATATAATACATATTTAATTATTAATTGTGATGTTGTTATCGATATAACCTTTTGTATTTAAATGTTATTTTATGAGCATGATTTTTTCAATATTCATATTTTACAAGTTATATATATTATTAGCAATATCAATAAATTTTTTAGGTTTAATTTTTTTATTGCGAATATATGAATTGTAATTTGTGATGTTGTGATATTTTTTTATAATTTTTTTGTGATTTTTAAAAATATTTTAATATATTAAAATTAATTTTAAAAATTAATTTTTGAAAATTAGATTTAAGCTGAGTTCGAGCTGGTTATTTTTAGCGCCAAACCGAGCTAACCCTAGTCAACTCGTTTACACCCCTACTCTTAATATTTGTAATGGTTATGAAGCTTTCTTTAATATTACTCCCTTGTGAATCTTTTAATTTATGTAATATTTTAATTTTCATGCTGGTCCTCTAGAGCCTATTTGGTAATGGACTAGGGCTAGGACCCAGAATTTTTTGAATTTTTGTATTTTCTTTAAAAACAAATTATAATCATGATACACAACTATTAAATTAAATTTTTATAAAAGATTAATTAGTTTTTCAAATTTTAAATTATTATAGAATCAATTTTGATAAAAAAAATACTAATTTATAAAGATAGTTCACTAGCCTTATTCTTAGTCTTAGTTTTAATCCATTACCAAATGGGCTCCAATATTTTCTGGCTTATGTTTAGTCCCAATTGATTGAGATCTTATTCTCTTGTCCTCCAGCTCTTTTTTCTTTAAAATTGTTATTTTCTCTTCTATATTTTCTGTTTCTCTTAGCAAGTTTCCTATTTCTTGGAGTATTGTAGGGTTTCCCCTTTTTTGTTTCTATACATAGTCTTGTGCTTGTTTCTAAAAAAACAAATCTTAAAACATAAGACTGACCAGAAGGAAATGAAAAGCTCTATGGATTAAAGAATAAGATACACCTTCATCATGAACTAGTAGGTGATTCCTCCATTTTAACTTCACTATATTTTAATCAACTTCTAGCCAATATAAATCTCAATGTTTCTTCTGTGTGTTAAGAGTGACTAGAAGGGAAAGGAAAAACTCTTATGGATTAAGGAATAAGATACACCTTCATCATGAACTAGTTAGTGATTCCTCCATTTTAACCTCATTATTTTTTAATTATCTTCTATCCAATATAAAGCTCAATTTTTCTTCTTACATGTCATATGCTTAGTAATGGCATCACACACACAAATGGATGATCTTTTCAAGATGCCTAAAGCATTACAAAAAGGATGTGGACTGTAAAGTATAGTTCTGAATATACTCAAAAAGAAGATTAATGTACTTTGTCATTTTTATTTGTTTATTACTCAGCAATGGCGTGTAAAGTCAGCTGATTCACATGACATATGCGCAACATTGCATCTACAGTAGAATATCCAGTTTTTTCTGTGTTCTTAACATTATATTCTAATTTGAGAAATTTTCCCTAGGTAAACAAACGGAAACCATACCATAGCATCAACTTCATCGTTGCACATGACGGATTTTCGTTGTATGACATTGTTGCCTACAACTACAAGGTACTTGAAACAGAACCTAGGAATTCATGCTCATGCAATCATTTGAACTCCATGGATGACCCTTTTATGTTAATTGTTTTGTATTTAGCATAATGAGGCTAATGGAGAAGATTGCAGGGATGGATGTAATGATAATTTTAGCTGGAATTGCGGCTATGAAGGTAGTCCATCTACTTGAGTTATATTCACTGTTTTGCTATTAATCATAAGCTTTTATAGAATAGTCCAACTAATGTTATGGAATTTTTGCATATAGTAGTTGTCATAATTGTATGTAACCCCCTGATTGCATATAACTGCCCTGAAATTCTGATTTCTTCACTAAAAATCCAACCTTGAGTTCCATTTGTTTTTAACGGAGTTTGTTTAGGATACTCCATCACTACATTTGTTTAAGGTCATTCTTGATATGGATGTTCGGGATCTGAGCAAAGACAGATGCCAACAGGTCATGCTAGGTGCAAATCCACTTTGAACAATTACAAGGACGATATACTTTCAGGCGGATTGAAAACCTAAGAATTGGAACTGAGCAGATAATAGAAGCCCTCTTCTTTGTCATGTTGAATGGTTGATCATTTTCCACATCTTGGGTCAGCATAATCCTGAATCTTGGACCTTATCATGGAAAAAGATTATCGAAAGGGGTTGAAAATTCAAACAGTTATATTTAATTATTATAGTGTCAAGGATTTACATGTAATTATGGAAAATTGGTAATACATAAGGATTATATCTACATTTCCTATTTTCATTCGATAGCTGGAGCCTTATAGGATAATTTCCAATGTGGAGGAATGGTATTTGATTTATGCTATGTGGTCACCTAGGTTTTTTGTTTTAACAAACTTAAATTTTATAGTTGTACTTGAGAGACCAATCACTGCTGAAGATATCTGCCCATGTTTTTCAAATGCAAAAGTAATTTTTGTCCCAGATTTTTCTGTTAATTCTTAGTGTTGACAAGTGTGCCACTTGGGAGCATCTGCAGCTTTCCTATGGAACCTCCCAACCACACCTGGGCTTTTGTCTGCCAATTACCAATTTTTCTTATCCCTCTGCTGCCAAATCAGAATAAAAGGGCTGTCTTGTGGGTTGGAAATACGGTACACAATGGTCAGACTATTTCCCTTTTGAAGATTCTGCCAATGCTTTTTTGGTACTCTAGATTAAGAATTTCATCAGCAAACTCAGAACTATGTAATGTATGTTAATTTCTCTTTTATATCTAAAGAGATGCTAATAATGCTTAACTGGTCCTTATATCACTCCAAAGTGTAACCATGAACAGTAAGCAACAGCATGGCGTTGAAGTGTCGACTTCCTATGCTTCTTAACCTAATGCTCCAACAATACGAAAGCCCTCTTTTGTGGGTCAAAATTGTAGAAAATATGGATGTGAGCTGTCCAGATTTTCAGGAATTTGTTCTAGATTGTTTTAGAAACAGATTATTCTCTATTTCTAGGGAGATTTTCTTGGTAGGTTTTTATCTCTTTCCAGGTCCACATCTAGTCTTGTTTCATCTAATCCTATAACCATCAGAGTACTAGAGAGTGATACGCTCCACATTACTGGCTACAGACTCAGCAGGAACAACTATAACCTATGGTCCCATTTAGTGATAATTTTCATGTGTGGAAAAGGCAAAGAAGATTACCTAACAGGTGCGTCTAAGGCACCAAAGGGAAACAACCCAGAATACCGTATGTGGAAAATGGAGAACAACATGGTTATGTCTTAGCTATTAAACTCTATAACAAATGAAAATGTGAGAATTTTATGTACTACAAAATAGCCAAAAATATATGGGAGGCAGGTCGAGAAACTTATTCCAATAAAGATAATACTTTTGCTATCTTTGAAATTAAGGGACTATTGCATAATCAAAGGCAGGGAGAAATGTCTGCAATCGATAATTTTAATGTTCTTACTTGGTACTGGTAGCAACTGGACATACTTGAAGATGTACTTGGAGCTATCCAAATGACAACAAGAAGTATAAATAAATTCAGGAGAAGGAGCGGATCTATAAATTTCTTCTTAGACTAAACAGGGATTTGGATGTTGTTCATGGCAGAATTCTCAATATCAAACCCCTATCCAATGTTCATGAGGTCTTCTCTAAGGTTCATAGAGAGGAAAGCCGAAGGAAGATAATACTTGGTTCCGCAACAAATAACAATCCTCCCAATGCAAAGAGTTCTGCACTTGCTGCCCGTGGATCTCAGTCTAACAACAATCAGCAATGAAAGAATAATAGACTGTATTGTGAACATTGTCATAGAACCAGTCACACAAAAGAGACATGTTGAAAGTTACATGGAAGACCTGCTGATTGGAAATCTCGCCCCTCACAAGATCGAGACAATAGAGGAAATCTCACTGTCACTAAAAAAACCTAGTTTCGATTGAGCCAAGTCCTTTTAATAAGGAGCAAATGGAAGTTTTGTCCAAATTACTTCAAGAATCCTTGCAGAATGCACTAAATCCAATTTGAACAGCAACAGTTGAACAAAGAGGTAATTCTTTCATTGCTCTTAATGCTAGGAGAGGTAGTACAAAACTATGGATTGTAGACTCTGGTGCATTTGACTACATGACAAGAGATGTTGCTGTTTTAATTCTTATGGCCCATGTAGCGATAACACTTCTGAATTGCTGATGGGACATTCCCTAAAGTGGCTGAAATAGGTTCAGTGGTGATTTTAAAGGATGTAGTTCCGAATTCAGTTCTTTTTGTTCCAAACTTGGATTGTAATCTCTTGTCTATTAGCAAGCTTACCAAGGAGTTCAATTGTGTTGCTAAGTTTTCTCCCAAATTTTGTGAATTTCAAGTTTTTGACTCGGGGAGGATGATTGGCAATACTAAGTTATGTGTGGGTCTCTATCTTCTAAGAGTTGATCAAATTGAAAGACAATGACAAAAAGTTTCTTATGTGACTATTGGTTCTAGTGAGAATAAAAAGAGCGCCATAATGCTTTAGCACTATCAGTTAGGATACCCTAATCCTTTGTGTCTCAAAAAATTATTTCCTTTATTATTTGATGAAAATAACTTGAATTTTCAGTGCGAAATTTGTCAATTGCCAAAACATGTCCATTATTCCTATCACAAACAACTCTAGAAATCATCTCAACCATTTTCCATGATACATAGTGATATTTGGGGATCTTCTAGAGTCAATAATATGATTGATTTTAGGTGGTTTGTTGTTTTTATTAACGATCATTTCACAATTTTAACAATATGATACAAAATCAATTTCAGACAAAAATACAAATTTTTCAGACAGATAATAATACAAAATTCTTTCACTCAAAGTTCGGGTTTTATTTTCTTGAAAATGACATCTTACATCAGAATTTTTTGTGTTGATACTCCACAGAAAAATGGGGTCACTGAGAAGAAGAATAGACACCTTCTTGAAGTTGCTCGGTCTCTTATGTTACCCACACGTATTCCAAAATAGTTCTGGGATAAAGCTGTCCTAACTAAAACCTACCTCATAAATTGTATGCTCTCTCGAGTTTTGCAATTTCAAACTTCTTGCCAAAGACTTTTTAATACCTATCATACTCTTCGCTTAATATCTAACATTCTTATCTGAGTCTTTGCGCCACCTTTTATCTACATATATCAGCTATGTCGTAGTAAGCTTGACCCAAAATCACTCAAATGTGTGTTCCTTGACTATTCGCCAAACTAGAAGGATTATAAATGTTAATTCTCAACTACCAGAAAATTTTATAATTCCCTTGATGTTATATTTTTTTAAAGATAAAACCTTTTATCTCAAATCTGACATTCAGAGGGAGAACTATATAGTAAGGGAACATCAGTTTTGGGCTTCTTCTCCTTTACCTGAACAATCTGTCCATTCTGCATCTGCGTCCGTATCTGTTGAAAATAGCCAGCAACCCATGTCTTTAGAAAACAGCCAACAAATCATGACACTTGAAAATAGTCAGCATTCTGATCATGAACTTGAAATTAATACCAAAGATTCTGAAAATATTTTTGGCCAAATAGTGGCCATACAAAGGAAAATGAAGGAGTTACTTGTCTGTTCAAGAAAACATAAAACTTTAAACGAACAAGAGAACCAGACACAGCCGAAACAAATCAAAAATGTAAACCAAGTCCAAAAATCTGCTCAGCTAATTCTACTACTTAATTAATATCTCTTGAGACTTTTGATGATCTTGATCAACCTATTGCACTGAGAAAAGGTGTTAGATCATGTACCCAGCATCCTATTAGTAATTTTGTTTTCTATAAAAGACTATCCTCGTTTTTTAGAATCTTCGCTGCAAATTTGACAGATATTGGGATCCCAAATAATGTGCAAGAATTGCAGTTGTGGAGGGTTGCAGTTGTGGAGGAATTGCAGGCTCTAGAAAAGAATTACACTTGGGAGTTTGTAAATCTGCCAGTAGGGAATAAGCCGATTAGGTGCAAGGGGGTGTTCTCTGTCAAACACAATGTAGATGGGAGTATCAATCAATTCAAGGCCAAACTAGTTATCAAAGAATTCATCCAATCCTATGGCATTGATTATGAGGAGATGCACTCCTGTAGTAAAGCTCAATTCAATTTGGATTCTCTTAACTTTAGCGGCAAAGCCTCTACAGCAACTTGACATGAAGAATGCTTTTCTAAATGGAGACTTGGAGGAGAAAGTTTATATGGAAGTCCTATTTGAAGTTGAATCTCAAGACAACTTTGGTAAGGTATGTAAACTTAGGAAGTCCTTATACGGTTTCAAACAATCTCCTCGTGCTTAGTTTGAGAGATTGACTTGAGTTGTAAAAAGTCATGAGTTTTTTCAATGTCAAATTGATCACACTATGTTCATTAAGGGGGCTCCTGGAGGCAAGAAAACTATCAGGCGATATTATTCCAACTGGTGATTATGTAGAGGAGATAAAAAACCTAAAAAGCTACTTAGCCCAAGAGTTGGAAATCAAAGATTTAGGGCAACTCAAGTACTTCTTAAATATGGAGGTAGTTCGCTTTAAAAAAAGGTATCTCAATTTCTCAACGCAAATACACTCTTGATCTCTTAAGAGAAATTAGAATGCTTGGTTGCAAATCTACAGATTCACCTATTGATCCAACTAGCAAAATTAAGATGGAGAAAGATGAGGCACAAACTAAAAGAGACAGATTTTAGAGGTTAGTAGGCAAATTTATTTATTTGGCTCATATCAGACCAAATATTGGATTTGCAGTGAGTATGGTAAACAGATTCCTGAATAATCCGACTGAGAACCATATGAAAGTGGTATTTAGGATATTGCAATATTTAAAGGGAAATCTTGGAAGATGACTCTACTTCAAGAAAACATCAGACAGACAGATTGTGATCTATACAGATGCAGATTAGACAAATTCTCTAGTAGACCGAAAATCAACTACCGGCTATTACACCTTTATGTGGGAAAATCTGGTGAGTTGGCATAGTAAGAAGCAACCGGTGGTGGCCAGAAGTAACACTGAAGTGAATTCAGAGCTATGAGTCATGACATATATGAAGGAATATGGCTGGGAAGAATGCTGAGAGAGTTGAACATTCCGATAGATAGTTCAATGACTTTATTATGTGATAACAAAGCAGCCATAGACATTACACAGAACCTGGTTCACCATAACAGAACCAAATATGTTAAGATCGACCGTTATTTCATCAAAGAAAAGGTTGAAGAATATATAATTCAGTTGTCCTATGTTCCTACAAGTTACCAGGTAGCAGACATACTCACGAAGGCGTCACCAAGAAATTAGTTTGATAATTTGTAGCCCAAACTTGGTATGATTGGCATCCATAACCCAGCTTGAGGGGGAGTGTAGAAAATCCGGATGTGAGCTGTTCGGATTTCTAGAGATTTATTCCAGATTCTTTTAAAAACAGATTATTCTCTATTTTTGGGGAGATTATCTTTTCCTTTGTTGTTAGATATCCTCCTGATTTAAAAGAGAACATCTTGGTAGGTTTTTATCTCTTTCCTTTTTGAAATAAATGACAAGGAGAGGATTCTACCTATTTATACCAGTGTTCTCCTGTGTATTTTCTTAAGAAAATAAGAGGAATAAAGTTCAGAGAATGTTCCATTATTTTCTTCAGAAATCAACTTCTATTTTTATTCCCAGATATGTCACAGTTCAAGATGGAAAAAATATCAAAGCTTTTTCACATTTCCTTGGGCCAATATAAGTAGAGATCAATTTTTGTTATTCTACCAGATGGAATTTGGCAGCTCTGTTTTGGGACTCTGTCATGTATCTTAATTATTCGACTTATCTACAAGAAAGATTTCTAATACAATCAAACCTTGTTTTTTGTTAGTCAACATCAAACCTGTTCTTGCATCGTGTACAGAAGGTGAATCTAACTATCAATAATAAGCTGCAGTTCATCTATTTGAATCTGAATAGTTCTGAGAGAGATAAAGTTGATCTGGTTTTCTGTTCTTTCTATTTGTTTTTTTATTCAATTTATCTAACTTTCTTTCATTGTTGTGTATGTAGGAGAAACAGATGATGTTAGAATCAATGCATTACGGACACGGCAGATGAAGAATTTTCACTTGGCGCTGATGATTTCTCAGGTATTCTCAAGTCTTTCTGTTGTTCTCTGATAATGAGGGCATTAATTGTAATCATAAAGATGACATATTTCATGCATAGCCATTGGGTTTTGCAAATATATAAATATAATCTTCACTTTATGATTTTGTCAATCTTATTTTTCCTTCTGTTTAGCATTATTAATATCAGTTTTCAGTTTCAATATTTTCATTCAGATGGGTCAATCAATTTTGGCCATTGTATTTGAATTGGATGGCAACTATAGCTAGTACCTGGTAAATGGTAGCTGGTTAAGAAAACTGGGAAATGGTAGAAAGACCCTTTCTTGAATTAATTTCAAAGATGTGTTCTTTGTATATCAACATAGAATCCTACCTGATATTTGCTTTTCGCGTGTGTTTATCACATGAAACTGATTGTTAGGGTACACCCATGATGCTAATGGGAGATGAATATGGGCACACACGCAATGGAAACAACAATAGTTATGGACATGATACGTCTATTAACCATTTTCAGTGGGAACAGGTAACAGGATTCAGCCTTCCTCTTTTTCCGCCTAATTAAAAGTTCTCTAAAATGTGTATGTGTTTTGTCTAAAACAGTTGAAGGCAAAGAAAGGCAGTCATTTCAGATTTTTCTCCAAGATGATAAAGTTTAGGCACAACCATCCTGTGCTGAGGCATGACAGATTTCTCACCAAAGTAAATCACAAATCTTTTTAATTTGGAGTTTTTTTACTGATGTTTTTTTGGTCAATTTTTGTGTTGATGTAGAACAACCTTTCTCTAAGTACTATTTATCCTATTTGTGTGATTATTGTACTTATTTCTTTTTGCAATGGAATAACAAAAGCTTTAGCTTTCTGGATCATTACTTCTTATTTTTATACATCAAATGTATCATATGGTAACACTGTATTCCTGAAATTAGATTCAAGGTTCTAGTCAGTCATGCATGTGATGAAACAATGTTAATGATCAACATTCTGTTCCATCCCTTTATCAACCACATGGTTTTAGATGGACTGCTTGCATTACTTAGTTGTAATGTTTACCACATATAGTGATAAGATGTATCTTGAATAGTATTGGCATCTTTAAGATTGTTAAATTCTAGGAGGCTGTTGCAGCAAGCCATTATTGTGGATCTTTTTTTCTTTGAAAAGCAGCTCTGACATAATAGGTGCTCCTGTACTTTTTTTAAAGTACTTAATGCATGCATTGCACCAAAATCCCTGTTTCTGTGAAAATATATGTTTCAAACTCTATTTACTCGTAAGGCTTCTTCAGTCATATAATCAATCATACAGGAAAATAATGAATTTGAAATGTCTAGATGATCTAGAACACGAGTCCTTTCCAAGCTTTCTCTTTGGATAAAAACTGATGTTTGTCAATAATTCTTGTCACAAGAGTCCTCTCAAAGGTTTCTGCTCAGGATCAAAATGATTCTGTCGATAAGCCCTGCCTTGAAGTGCCAAAATAAAAAGCAGTATGTGGAAAGGTCTCAATTTGTCTGTTGTAACACAAGCTTTGGCATATTCTTGTTCCCTTCCAATCTGCCATGAATCCTGCTGCATAAAATTCAAAGTCTTCTAGAGATTTTTTAAGGCAATGGAAATTGAGAGGCTCATGTAGATCCCAGACAGTAATTGAATTCATACTGCAGTAGTTGGGTATTAATCATAGTCATTCTGCCTTGCTCTCGAATTCTCCTAGTACCATAACCAGCTTATCTGTTCTATTGAATCTGTAAAAACTTGATATCTTTTGCAGAATGATGTTACTTGGCATGAAGACAACTGGGATAATCCTGAAAGCAAATTCCTTGCATTTACGTAAGAGTAGTGATACCTTCCTTTTCCTTTTATGTTACACTTATAGAAACCATGAATCCTATTTCTCCTTTCTTTATCTGTGGTTTTCTTCTAATCGAAGTTGTCTTTTGAGTTTAATATCTAGTTACAAGATGCTCAATTTTTCCTATATTTTTTACCAAAAATTGTTCCTAACAAGATGTTGTTATAGACTCCATGATGATAAATTTGGGAACGACATCTATGTGGCCTTCAGTGCACATGACTATTTTGTCAAAGTTGTAATACCGCCACCACCACACAAAAAGCGATGGCACCGTGTGGTATGATATCTTTACTCGTATATTCTTCATCTTATTTCATAATTTGGATTCATCCATGATTAAGATATCCTGAAAACTCATCTCTATGTTAGTATATATAAAGTGGACAAGAAGTAGCATTCTTTGCTGGTTTGTAAAATTAGGCTCATGTTAGGATTAAAGGCTGCAGACCAAAACTCTCCCTATAATTATTTCGTTAGGGGAGATGAAATAGACCATCCATACCTTGGTATAAAATTGACGTCTCTATTGTTGGTCTCCTGCCTAGCATTTGTCGTTGATTGGCCACTACATTGCTCTAGATACCAAAAATATCCCACTACAGACAGCCGCTATAAAATAAATTTCAAAGTTGATTTGCTCCTGAAGGTTCATTTGCTCATCTTTCTCACAATTCAGTGCTGATGTGTTGCAGGCTGATACTAATCTTGAATCTCCAGAAGATTTTGTTGCTGAAGGTGTTCCATTCACTGGAGCTACATACAATGTTGCACCATACTCTTCAGTGCTTATGGAGGCTAAGCCATAATTGAGAAACATTTTCTTCTTAAGAGACTGTCGCAAGGAATGTAATATGGAACAAGGATTTAGTGTTTCTTTGCATCCTGAACGGGTTGTATCTGTAGGTCTCCAATCTCAAGGTGATAGTAAACATACTCTTAATATCTTGCTAGGTCTTGCATATGCTAGGGGGAAGCATGACAGAGGCAGGAGTTGCAATTTGAGTTGTTAAAACCAAATAAATTTCCAAAGGCAGTAATCATGATGTAACAAGCAAGGATTTGCTTCCAATCTCATTTTTGTATGCTTTCCTGCAATAGGACACTCAATAGAATCAATAGAATCTGAGGGGCCAGTGCTCGGTTTTGGCGGTCCTTGCTATCCAATTAAATATTCTATGTCACTGTTGCAGAAGTTTCCTTTTTTTCTCTTTACTTTATATGAGACGCATTATATTCCCAACTTGGTCCATGAAAGGCTTGCCTCCATCAAACTCGGGGGAGGCTACCATTGCTCAATTTATCACTGGAGTTACTGCTACTTTCCTCATCCATTTGCAGTACGAGCAGATTTCATGTGATCAGAAGACTACCGCTGCACCACATTTTATGAATATTCAGCAAGTTTTAGTCTGTCTCACTGCAATTAATTTGTTGGACATGTCAGGCTTGTGGTGCTGGCAGCCCTTTCATTTGTTTGTGTGGTGTCTCTTCTGGTATTTTCTTTGATTTCTTTGCTTATATGCCCTCTGAAATTATGCGATTTGAATTATGAGATTTGACAAAACCCTTATGAAACACTATAAATTGCAAACTCACCCCTGAGGTGCTTCTTGAGTAACTGAATTTGTATGTGTACCCTTTTAACCTGTAGAACGGACTAAGTGTGCAGTAAGTGTTATTCTCTAGGGTTTCTGTAGGGTTATGTAGTAGAGGCTGAAGTTCTCAAGCTGGATATTTTGGCTTTTCCGTCAACCAGGTCTGCTAACAGCCTCATCTCCCACTTCTTGTTCGGGATTGGGAAAGAGTTATCTTGGCTTCTTTTTGTGTGGGGTTTCATGGACTAGACTGCCCCTCCAATTAATTGAGAAAGTATAAAAGGGTGTGTTCGGCTATATGGAATTGGTGGAATTGGTGAAGTTGTCCAATTGTTCCAATTTGATGGAATTAGTGGAATTGAAGAAATTAATTAAATTTGGTGTTTAGATGTATTTTTGTTTGGAATTGAAGAATTGCAATCTCAATTATTAAAAAAAATTAATTAAGCTAATGGACACTATTTTAATTGAAAATAAATATGAAAATTAAGTATATACAAATAAATTACAATTTACTAAATTAATTTCGCAAAAAATAATTTTAATCACTGAAAATTTTTGGGGTCCACCAATTTTGAGAGGAATTGGTGCATCCCACTCTTCCTCCTAGATAATTATATCTAGAATTAATCACCGGAATCGGTGAAATTGGGAACAAATTGGTGGAATTGAATTTTCAATTTCGCCAATTTGGGCAATTTCCAAATTAGCCAAATGCACCCTTTTTATACCAAGTTACCAGCCCATGCAACAAGGCAGAACTGTCATTCCACACAATATTGTACTAATGTTTGTTTGGGTTGGAACCAGGTTGAGAAAGTAGTATACAAAATTTTGCACATAGGAAATGTGGTGCTGCATATTTTTTCTGCTGGTGCGAGATTCTTCCAACCTGGTTCAGGACCCAGGCGGTGGGCCATTGAGCTAAAAGGCTTATTGTCAATTATTACCAATCGTGTGCTTGTGAGCTGGCTCTCGTATGCTCCAGGCCTAGTTGGTAAGAATTTAATTGTTTTATCCAACTCTTTTTGTACTAATTTTATTATGTAAAGATGGTTTGGATAAGTTATGTTTAATCCTTATTTGTTTGATTCAACTCCAAGTAGGATTTGTCCGCAAATTTGAGTCATATAAGATTATCTCATGTTTCAATGGTTAGCAGCTGAGTAGTGTTTGTGTGTGTGAGACATTTTGTTGGGGAGCCGCAAGAGTATCAAACTAGATTCATATAGTGAGTCAGATATTAAACCATCCCAAAAGCTCAAGCTCATGAGATATTGGTCTAGATTCATATAGTGAGTCAGATATTAAATCATCCCAAAAGCTCAAGCTCATGAGATATCGGTCTAGATTCATATAGTGAGTCAGATATTAAACCATCCCAAAATCTCAAGCTTATGAGATATCGGTCTTTTTCACTATATCTATTGGACTCTATCTATCCAATATCTGATGTGGGACTAATTTATCACACCTGATATTATAACAATCTCTCCCTACAGGTGTGATTTGACCATATCAATTTAACACTCTTAATCAAGAATTCTTTTATTCGACTACTTTCACCGTGTGACTCATGTCCTCGCACAGGCCTCTAGTGTCCGAGCCAGAAACCAAACCATCCCAAAAACTCAAACTCATGGGATATGAGTCTTTTTCACTATATCTATTGAACTTTATCTATCCAATATCCGATGTGGGACTAATTCATCACACCTGATATTATAACACATTTTAATTTGACATTCTGTATTATAATATCAGGTACAATGAATTAATTCCATATTAAATATTAAATAAATAAAATCTAATTTATATATAATGAAAAAGAGTCGGAATAATTTGTTGTCCGATCCCACAAGTTTTTACCCATTTTGGATAGAAGAGTAGATTAAATCCCGATTGAGTTCGTCTCAAATTAAATCCTGATCTCAACTCTCCCAATAAACCGAAGAGCTTGTAAATAAAACAGATCATCATTGCTCTTTTAGTACGTTTCCTTTTCGCGCCGGTTTGCAAAACGGAAAACCGAAACCTCCAAGACACGTCACCGGTCGCGATATCTGAACGAACTTCACGAAATCTACATTGAAAACGAAGCTTCCGCACAATATAAAATGACGCAACTTCGGCCGCAATGGCCCAGCTCAAGAATGGTTGTCCACATGTGGCCTCCGCGTTGTGGTGCCTCCCCGAATCATGTAAACAAGTCGTTCGGAATATGTGCCTTTGGAGAATCGAAGAATGCGGAAGAGAGAACCACGCGGGTTTTCTATTGGCTCCTACCAACCCAACCAATGGTGCTGCCCCCGAGATTCGCTTGCCTGTTGTTGCCCATTTGCTGT
Organism: Trichopus zeylanicus subsp. travancoricus; assembly: GCA_005019695.1. Lineage (NCBI taxonomy): Eukaryota > Viridiplantae > Streptophyta > Magnoliopsida > Dioscoreales > Dioscoreaceae > Trichopus > Trichopus zeylanicus. The sequence goes on along the minus strand of RXID01014476.1, from coordinate 46,685 downwards.
TTATTACAAAAAATGAAAACAACTTTTATCAACTAACATCCGCCGAGTGACTCAAATCAACGGAGGACCATTTCTTCCTGGTGCTTTCTTTCGCAATCGAGACTATCAGCTAAATGCTAGAATCAGATGTTACGCGATGGTATCATACCAAATTTTGGTGTTTTTGTAACAATGGTCAACTCTCTCGTGACGACGGAAATCGGAAATTAGAGGAAATTTAACTTTTTTTTTTTTTTTTTGGTGCTAGTATATTTAAGTGGTGGAGAATGTTGTAAATAAATTGCTCACGTCTTTACGAAAGGAATCGGACGAGTATTTTGTAAAACATTTTAATAGTCGATGACTAATCTAATAGATGCATCCAAATTACTTAAATCAGACATCATAAATCGAGGTCAGACTCCTACCAGTGCATTAAGAGCAAGCTCCAAAATAAGTTCGAACGATTACCATCTAAAAACACCTGCAATTAGGTCCCTTTGTCCCATCCTTTTTGAAAATTTTTTTTCTCCACAAAAAAATATTTAACTTAAACATTAGAGCTTTTTTTAAAAAAAATTCTTCTGGCAAACAACCAATTATGTTAAACATGCAGACTACATACCAACTAAAAAGGAAGGCAAGGCTCACTCAAGCCCAAAATCAAAGAAAAGCAACAATAATAAATTGCTTTATTATAAAAAAAAAACATAATAAGTTCCTTTCCAACAAAAAAAAAAAAAAAAGTTTAACCATACGGAAGGATATGTGCGTGCAATTTCATAATTTCATAGGGGTGAACATAAAAGAAAACACTAGTTTTAAGAGTGTCTACAGATTCGAACATCAAACTCAAGCAAGACAATATGTACCAATTATCATCATGTCCCCTACTTGCAACATGAGCTTTCGGGTTGTGATCCTCAGTCATGTGGTCCATGGATTGCACCTAATCGAAGACTATGCAATCCACTTGAGGTGTCCATGTCCAGAGAGGAGGGCGGTCAAATTGGGGGCTCGTGCAAGACCAATCGCGTTTTGACTTCAAAAAGCGATGTCCTTCAGCGTTTCAACACTCCAGTCATATCATTTGTTGAAGGGCACTTCCCTTCTAGAGTCATCCCAATCATCCCCCGTCTTCCTGTCGAGCCCTTGTATTGTCTTGAGTTGACGTGATCAATTACAAGCTTTATATCAAGTTTTAAAATTTTGGTCAAAATCAATGTGGCAAACCGTTTCGGCCTTCAAAAATTTCGATTCTAAGATTTGAAGCGAGCAACAACGGTAAGTAATGAGTAGCATTCCAAGCAATGGCGGTAAAGTAGTGAGCAATGTATGAAACAAAAGCGGCAGAGCAACGAGTAGTAGCGGAGTAGAAGCAACAAGCAGTGAACGGTGAGCAATGACGAAGCAGAAGTGAAAGAGCAGCGAGTAGCAACAGAGTAGAAGTAATGAGTAATGAGCAATGAGCAACAATGGAACTGAGGCGAACGAGCAGTAAGCAGCAGTGGAATAAAAGTAACGAGCAATGGTGGAGCGAATACATCCTTCCAAAGACAAAGCAAGCACATTCACCCAAAGTCGGGGTGGGCAGCAGCACTCTTAGCCATAAAGACTTCTTAGGACCTCTCTATTGATGTGTTCATCATCCCGAGCGTGGAGGAGGTCTTCATCTTCTCTTATGCCCACTCAAACTTGAACAAGGATTGTCACGAAACATTCCAGTAGTGCAAGCATCCTTCTACCTTCTTTGTCTCTACCATCGTGTCCAACGATGAGATTTAGCAACAGGATGGGATCCAAAGCACCATTGGTCACTGTAAGGCTCCTCCAATGCAGACAAAGGCAATCTACAAGTACCCCTATTCATGGTGTTATTATTGTCATGGTGTTATTCACAATTTTGTTCATGGTGCTGAACCCATGTAAAAGTGGATCTGTCACTGGTTTAGTGCATGGCTGAATTTATTTATTTATTTAAAATAATTGAGATCAACAATTAGTAGGTTTTGATATCTAGTTTAGGTTTTTAGGATGTGGTGTGTTTTATTTGCTACAGGATAATAATGACATGATAGTGCGCATATGCTTTTAGGGTGTGATGTGAGTATTTACTATTTTTTTCCTAATATTTGTAGTAATAGTATGATTAAAGTAACTACTAAACCATAATTAACATCCATTGTATAAAACAAGAGCAAGTAGATTCCAAAAGCAAGGAAGAGCAAGAGCAAGTTTTTCTTCTGCTGTAGGCTACAATTAGATTCAAGAAAGAGGTAAGAAATTTTATATGATTTTGAATTATTATATGTGTCATATATGGAATTATAAAATTATTATATATTTGGTACAATTTGTTTTTTTATTTTGGATAATTTTTTACCATAAAATTATATATTTAATATTTTTTAAACATGTATATCTTTCTTCATATTTGTGTAAATTATATAATATTTTAAACTTTAAATTAAAGTAGAGTAAAAAAAATTATAAAATAATTTAATAGAAATATAAATGAAATTGATTTCAGCCACTTAAGAACTTGTTTTAAAGATAGATTAGTTAGTAAATTGAGAATATTTAAATTTATGCGAAAATTAGTTAGTAAATCAGAAAATTTTAAAGTTATGCAAAAATTAGCTATATTGGTTCATAAATATATCCAAAAATGGAGCTTTTTAAACTTTCTTAAAAATTAAGATTTTACGAGAAAATTAGGCAGTAAATTGAGAATATTTAAATTTATATGAAAATTAGTTAGCAAATTGGGAAATTTGAAGTTATGCAAAAATTAGCTAGTATTCATTAATAAATTTGTGCAAAAATAGAGTTTTTTTAAAAAATAAGCTTTTATCTGAAAATTAGGTAGTAAATCGAAAATATTTAAATTTATGCAGGAATTAGTTAGTAAATCAAAAAAAATTTGAAGTTATGTAAAAATTAGCTAGTATTTGTTTATAAATTTGTGAGAAAATTAAGTTTTTATATTTTTTTAAAAAAATTAAGATTTTATGTGAAAATTAGGTAGTAAATCAAGAATATTTAAATTTATGCAAAAATTAAGTAGCAAATCGGAAAAATTTTAGTTATGCAAAAATGATCAAGTATTTGTTAGTAAACTTGTGCAAAAATGGAGTTTTCTATTTTTTTCAAAAATTAAGATTTTATGTGAAATTAGGTAGTAAATGAAAATATTTAAATTTATGCAAAAATTAGTTAGTAAATTGAAAAAAGTTGAATTTATGCAAAAATTAGCTAGTATTTGTTAATAAATTTTTGCGAAAATAGAGTTTTTTATTTTTTAAGAAATTTAAGATTTTAAAAATTAGGTAGTAAATTGAGAATATTTAAATTTAGGAAAAAATTATCCAGTAAATCAGGAAAAATTTAAAGTTATGCAAGAATTAGCTAGTATTTGTTAGTAAATTTGTGCGAAAATAGAGTTTTTTATTTTTTTCAAAAATTAAGATTTTATATGAAAATTAGGTAGTAAATTGAGAATATTTAAATTTATGTGAAAATTATTTAGCAAATCACAAAAATTTGAAGTTATGCAAAAATTAACTAGTATTTGTTAGTAAATTTGTGTGAAAATAAATTTTTTTAAAAAAATTATGATTTTATGTGAAAATTAGATAGTAAATCAAGAATATTTAAATTTATGTAGGAATTAGTTAGTAAACTGAAAAAATTTGAAGTTATGCAAAAATTACCTAGTATTTGTTAATAAATTTGCGCAAAAATAGAGTTTTTTATTTTTTAAAAAAAAATTTTATGTGAAAATTAGGTAGTAAAACTAAAATATTTAAATTTATACGGGAATTAGTTAGAAAATAGAAAAATTTTGAAGTTATGCAAAATTTAGCTAATATTTATTAACAAATTTGTGCGAAAATAGAGTTTTTTTTCAAAAATTAAGATTTCACGTGAAAATTAGCTAATAAAATGAGAATATTTAAATTTATGCAGGAATTACTAAGTAAATAAAAAAAATTGAAGTTATACAAAAATTAGCTATTATTTGTTAATAAATTTGTGAAAAAATAGAGTTTTTTTATTTTTTAAAAATTAAAATTTTATGTAAAAATTAGATAGTAAATAGAGAATATTTAAATTTACACGAAAATTAGTTAGTAAATCAGGAAATTTTGAAGTTATACAAAAATTAGCTAGTATTTGTTGGTAAATTGTGTGAAAATAGATTTTTTTTATTTTTTAAAAAAATTAAGATTTTATGTGAAAATTAGGTAGTGAATCGAGAATATTTAAATTTATGCAAAAATTAGTTAGTAAATTAGGAAACTTTGAAGTTATGCAAAAGCAAGCTAGTATTTGTTAGTAAGTTTGTGCAAAAATGAAATTATTTATTTTTTTTTAAAAAAATAAAATTCTATGTGAAAATTAGGTAGTAAATCTAGAATATTTAAATTTATGCCAAAATTAGTTAGTAAATAGAGAAAATTTGAAATTATGCAAAAATTAGCTAATATTTGTTAATAAATTTGTGCGAAAATAGAGTTTTTTTTATTTTTTTTCCAAAAATTAAGATTCTATGTGAAAAATAGGTTGTAAATCGAGAATATTTAAATTTATGTGGAACTTAGTTAGTAAATCCAAAAATTTTAATTTGCTAGTAAACAAAAATTTTTTTTTGCTTAATTATAGATAAATTTTCTTCCATCACAATTTGTGCTGCTGTTACTAGTCTTCCGCTATTGCTGTTGTTATTATTCATTTGCTTCTATTGCTCTTTTGTTGTTCATATTTCTATTATACTACTATTGCTATTGCGTTAGACATGACTTCCAAGTAAAGCACGTAACGATTTACTCGTGATAACGATAGCATATGGCAATACTGTGAATTAGTGCATACAAGTTTTCGAAAAAGTCGTTGCAAATAGTATGATCATGTACTTTATTTTAAAAGCACAAGATTAAAAGAGCATTTGGGAGGAGTAACCAGCTCAGTTCGAACCTGTGAGAAAGTTCCAAATGAAGTGAGATAAAAATTTTGGACAACAGTACAAAGTGGCAGAGAACATAGAAAAAAGGATCAAACCAAAAAATTATGCTTCAAACAAGAACTCATCATATGCTATAATCTAGACCCCGAACTAGTTTCTGATGATGAAGACGATGATAATGAGTTTCAAAAAGTAATTTGTGAGAGTTGAAGATTGTATGAGAAAACTCAATATGGTGTTGGCCCTTCTGAGATAGTTCCTAATCACTGAACTACTAGTTTCAAAGAACAACGTACATAGCCTCGCACATTTGCTTTTTAGGGAGTTAGAGAAGATTTTCATTTTTTTTACATCGGGTTTATCAATATTTCTCGTATTGACCCATTTCTATTGAAATCAAGAGATGATACTTAACTAAATTTTAGGACAATATCAAGCGATTTTTGAAAAGCAAAATAATGGCTGGGTAGGACAGTATCAAATTTTGTTTTATAATTATGTTCCATTTTATTTAGCAGATGACGATTACAATCATGGAATGATATGTGTTGTTCAAGAGGTTGGCCCAAAAGTTCCTCCACCAAGTGCCTATGAGATTTCTAAAGAGTATTTAGATCTTGAAGTTGAAGAGATGTCTATTTTTTATATAGACCTTCTATAAATATTAGGATGAATTTGGGTATACCTTAATGTGTGATGGATGGAAGACACAAAATAGTAAAGATTTGATAAATTTTTTAGTATATTATCCTGAGGGGACTATTTTCTTAAAGACAGTCGATACATTAGAGGAGTTAAAGACTGGTAATTTCTTGTACCATTTGATTGACAGTGTCACTGAAGAGATTGACAAATCAAGAGTGGTACATTTCGTAAGTAATAATATAGTATATGTTGGGAAGTAGTTAATGCAAAAAATAAAATATCTTTTTTGTACACCTTATGCAATATACTCTATTGGCTTAATATTAAAGGATATGGGCAAGAATCTTAATATTAAAAAAATTATTGAGGAAGGTCAGAAGTTGACGTCATTCATTTATAATTATGTTTGGTGTCTTAAACTGATGAAAAAAGAAACACAGGATCAAGAGATTATCAAATCAAGCATTACTCAATTTGCTACATAATTTATCTCCTTGGATTCTCTGTATACCCATCGACAGGCGATAAAGATATTATTTACCAATGAAGAATATGACAAGCATTATTTGAAGTTGAAATGATCATAGAAAGTTCTTTCTGAATAATTCTATAATCAAGTCTTAAACAAACAATTTTAGGAATCAGTTGAGAATGTAATCAGAATTTTCAATCCATTAGTTAAGATGTTGTAAATTGTTGACTCAAATATCATTTGCGGATGAGATTCTTATATGAAGTAATAAAACAAGTAAAATTGTAAAAAAAGTGACATATAAGAATAATTGAATTTCACAAATGGGAGAAGATTATCAATCGTCGTTGGGACAAAACATTATCTAAAGATATTCATGTTGTAGGTATTTGAGTACGATATTATTCTATAATATTTTAGTAAGTTATAATGATAATATTATTGACTAACACTTAATTATATTATAGGATACTTTCTAAATTTAATATTTCAATATGTCGATGATGTCAACAATAGCAATGCAATTTTCGAAACATTACATAAGGTAATTGAGAGGATGGAAGCAGATATAAGAGCTAGAATATTAGCATTGCACGAGATATATTCTAAATTATTCATTTGTATTTTTCACATAATTTTATAAAGTTTTTAACTTGAGCACATTTATTAAACAGGCAGATGACTTCAAAAATAAAGTCAAAGACTTCGACATACAATAATCAATTATACCTATTATGAATGATACTTCCAGTATATTTAATATTTAAGAATGATACATATTTATTAATTTAAATAATATCATTTTTTATAGTTTTTTTATAAATTATAACTAGATGGTGGAGTATTAATGACTGATATTCAACACCTATCTTACAAAAATAGCAATTAGAATTTTAAGTGAAATTATTTCAAGTTCATAATGGGAGAAGAATTGCACAATTTTTGGATTTATTCACACAAAGATGAGGAACGGACTTAAAATGAAAAAAATTAGAGAAACTTATTTTCTGTTATTACAACATGTGTTTAAGAACCCGAAACTTGTAAAGAAAAATATCACTAGAAGATGAGATAATCAACTCATTAGTCATATTTAAAAATGATGATCTTCTAATAGAGTGGATTCAAGAAAGAGAAAAATTTGTATTAAATTATCCCCAAACATAAGAAACTATTTGTCGTCTCTTAGAAGAAGAATCGGAAGATGAAGCTGATAGAATGGAGAATTTTGTTAATATCAGTGATAGTACCAATGGTGGTCAACTGGTGAGGCCAATTCTTGACAACCACAATATGACAACTCATCTTCATCTGTTTCAAATCATAGAGAAAATGAGTTTTTTTATTTTAATTTATATAGTGGTTATCAACCACAATATCAATATTATCCACATAGTGGACAAAATGACAATCAAGGTTCAATAGATAGTATGAACTCCAGTTACTATGACAGACATAATGATAGGACGCCTTCTTTCAATCAAGGATATCATCAGTTAATACAGAAATTCTCATCAATGGACAATATATATTCCACATTATTTGATATAGAATATATGACTTCATACTACCCGTATGCTACACAATACTACATATCACAACTCCTTGTACTAATGAGGATAATGATAAAGAACACCAATCTTTTCAAAATCCAACTCAAAATAGCATGTGATTTTAAATCATGGTTTGTGCTACTTATGATATGATATTTTTATTATTATGTTAAATTAATATGCTTGGTGTTATGTATATAGTTGATGTGCATATGATATTATTGTAATTTTATGACATTACAATTCAATGTCTCTATGGTTTATTTTGTGTTAAATAATTTGTTTATTTCATTATCATATTTTATTGTATTATTTTTTCTAATATTTACTATCATCTATTTTATATTCATGAATACTTACGATTATATGATATTTCTTTTAAAACAGATAATGATGAATCCTGATGATTATATTACAGTTTCAGACTAGGTTATACTTGAAGCAGGAAGAATAATTATGTCCATTAGTCATTAAAAACTTATATTCTGTAGGGTGAGCAAAAAAATCGAAAAACTGGTATATCGAACCATACTGGTTGAGAATCGTACCGGAAAATCAATTCTCAAACCAAACCGGTACGGTTCCGATTCTTAATTTTGATAGAATTGGAAATCTGATTCCGGTTCTAGTTTTATATTTTGTGAAAAATCGATATACTGAAACCGTTTCGATTTTTAAAAATATATATAATTATATATAATATAAAATTTTAAAAGATAATTTTTTTATATTATATGTATATTAATATATTTAAAATTATATCTTTATAGAATTATAATGAATAAAATAAAATTTTTCCGTAATTTGTGTATTAGTGTATTTGAAATTAAATTTTTATAAGATTTTAATGTAAAATAAAATATTTTAAAATAAATAATTAAAAGAATTGGTATACTGGTTTTAGAGTCGAAATCGAAAAATCAGTTTTTAACTCAAAACAGTATGGTTTCAGTTCTTTATTTTTTAAGAATCAAATTTTGATTCCGGTTCTAAAACATGCAAAATCGGTATGGTAAAACGGTTTTCTCACCCGTAATATTCTCATATAGAATGATTTCACCTTCAACTTATGATATATTTGGACAAGTTTTAATTGAATGAGTATTAAAAGATCATGAAAGAGTAAATAATTAAATTTATTTTGTCTTTCAACAATGTCTACTTAATACTATCAGTTATCGTCTTACCGTAATTACCTCTGAGTACTTCGCACAATATAATATTTATTTATCATGGGTTATTGGACCACTTCTATTATGCGTTGTAAATGAACAATGTTATTATTTTCATTTTGGAACTTTAATATATTGTTGTACTTCAGAATCGCTACTACGAGATTATCTAGGGCTGATTGTTCTTACTCGTATGTCTACAAACGCTCATCTTGATCATCCAAATACTGAATTTGTAATTCTACACCTAAATATTTCAAACTCAACTGATAATGATTATGATGATGATGATTTATTATATTATATTATAATTGCTATTTTATATATGTATTAAATATATTTTAATAATAAGTTAAATTTACTTATATTACTTTTAATTTTGAAACATGAGTATTATTTTATGTGGACTTTTTATTTTTTATTAAGTCATATATTAAAACATAAAGTATACAAGTTATTAATTATAAAAATTAATTAAAATTATATTTACTGTTATGAAAAAAGTATTAATAATTTTGTTACATTTTTTATATTTTTAAAAAAATTTTAAAAAAATTTATCATATTTTTAATTCGAAGTTAAAATATAATTAAACTCTAGTTAATATATAATTAATAATTAAAAAAAATATTTTTATCAAAATTGAAACGGACCGAAATGATAAAAATCAAAATTTAAATTCTTATTTTTTTATCGTGTCATCCGACCTGAATTAGTTGGTTTAAAATCGATCCATAGCTCCAAAGAGCCAACCCAGAGGCGTCAACTTGTCCACGTCCAAACGCGCAAACGTGATCGTTTTGATCGTTTGTTTGTCAATTTGGTCACCGTCCATTTCCATTACATCTCAACTAATGCAATCTAAAATATCACTAAATTTTCTCAATTTTATTAAAATATTTCACAACAAAATAAACAAATATTATGTCCAATAAAATGATAACACGCCATATGAATGAATAAATTAAATAAAGAAAAAGTCAATCTAATATTTTAAAAATACAACCGATAGATCCCATCCAACGGCTGTCGATCTCTCCTATCCTCCCTTTTTCATTGTCCGAATGAGGCCTCGCGAAACAACGTAACTAACCAAAACATAATACGTGTCGTCGCAAACTGCGTACAGCCCCTCCGCGTAAAGCAATCGATAAAGGACACGTAGCCAGCCAGCGTTATTGGTTCTCCTTCCTCCTCGTCGCCTCCTTATATATACTCACCCCCGTCAGCCCTCCCCCTCGAGCTCCCAAAACCCTAGCTTTCTGTCTACAGACACTACCTTTCTCTGTGGAACCCCTTGCAATGGCGGTTTCCGGCCAGCTCCTTTCGCTGGCCCTCACACTCCTTGCCGTTGCCGCCGCGGCGCAGGGCCCCTCAGCCGCCCCCGTTCCCTCTCGAGCGAAACCTTCTCCGACGCCAGCTCCTTCGCCATCGAAAACCCCGGCTCGCGCCCCCGCGTTGACTCCTCCTGCTCCATCCCCGGCTCTGAGCACCCCTTCTGCCCCGTCCCCGGCCCCGACCGCCCCTCCCACCGCCTCCCCCCCGGCCCCTCCGTCGGGCCCCGCCTCCGGCCCGTCCACCACTCCCCCGCCCGCCGGAGGGTCACCTGCCAGCCCTCCTCCTCCCAGCGCCGCCGCCACCCTCTCCGCCCCCTTCGCAGCCGCAGGGATCGCCGTCGCAGCCGCTGCCGCCTTTGCGTTCTAGATCTGATCTGGTCGCCTCGTGATCTGTGGTCTTCAGATTTGTCTGATCCGATATTTATTTCTTTTTTTTTGTGCTTGTTTATTATTCCTCGTTTTTTATTTTTCTGTAGACATTTGTGGGTGGGAGTTTAGTTCTATTGTAATATTTGTTCCCGCATTCTTTTCCATTTTACCCCTTATTCTTTCCTTTAATTTTTGTGTCTCTGGCTTTGGTCGTACTGAGGCATGTGGTTGCCAGCTAGTTTTGGAAAAAATAACTAACTGTGATATTTGTTGGGGGTGAAAATGATAAAAAAAAGGGGCAATTGTGGTAGTGTCTCGAAGCCGGCCATGTGGATTGGCTTTTGGATTCACGTGGTGGGAATATTGTGATGATGTGATCGTGGACGTTGATTGGGTACACGTGGCAAGGGGTCCCGGGGGCGGCGGCGGCGGCGGCGGCGGCGGTGGAGGTGGCGGGCGTGGGGTTGCGGTGGTTTGATATGGGAAGAGAAATTGATTGCGATTGGATTGATTATGGCTTATAACATCAAACCGATTGGTAGAATTTGAGTATTATATCATTTCGTATGTATGTTGTCCTTGTTAGTATGATGTTAGTATGATGCAAGCCTTCGAACAAGATAAAATCATCAATTGATAATATTTAGTAGACCCATTGGATTATAGAGGAATCAAATTCCAGAGTGAAGTACAAAAGCACTTAGACCAAGCGTAGACGTCGTCATTTTCTTTCTTTTGGTCATTATTCAACACTTTGGACAACCTTCTTTGAGAAATCAGTGTCATAGTATTGACTTGTACAGGGGTTAGGCATAGACTTGGAAGTTGTAGCCCCCTGCCATTGACATTAACTTATGATAAAGGTAGTTTTGTGTAATTTTTGAAAATTTTGACTCTATGTAATAACTACAAACTGCTATAATATTTTTTTGATATTGGCAGCATTTAAGAAACACCATCAATATTTTAAAAAAAATATCGATTATAATTTATCAATATTTTTTGGTCATTTTAATATTGATTGAAACTTTACCGAAAATTTTATCTAGTACATATTACGTCATTGGAAAAGAGATGTCAATATTGTAATATTAATGATATCTATGGTGAATCATCATCAATAAGAAATTATTGACACTGCATATATGAGATCACTGAAAAAAATTGTGGGTGTTTTTCCTATAAAGTATAAAAAAATTGTTTAAATATGTGATAACATTTTATTAAAAATTTACAATCATGAACTTTATATTTGTAATATAATTTTTGGAAGAAAATTGAAATCACAATATGTGCCAAAACAAACTAGAACATCTCGAAAATTTTGAGTATATCTTAAAATACAATTGAATCAATGACTATATAACAAGTTAATCATCAATTTTAAAAAATCGGTCGCTAGGATCTACTCTCGATGGTAAGCTTATAGTGGGTCTCTGCCACGTATAGATCTAAACAAAGACAATTTATATATTAATATTATAATTTAAAGATTTGACACATAATTGTTTAATAAAAAGATTCTCAAATAAATTCATATGCTCATGTTTTTGTGTCCGTGCCCAATTCAAAAATCCCCATGTCTGTGTCTTTGCCCGTACTCATGTCCAAGTCCCAAACCCCAGGCTCATGTCCCAACCCCTACGCTTATGTCCCAAACCCTGTGCTTATGCCCAAATCCCAAATTTCATGTCCATACACAAGACCCAAACCTTGTGCCCATTCCAATGTCTATGGTCTTATCCATGCCCAAATCCTAAACCTTGTGCCCAAGTCTCAACTTTCATGTCCTTGCATATGTCCTAATCCTCATGCTCGTATAATGTCCCAACCCGCATTATCCTACATTTGCCCATGCTCATACCTAAATCCCAGATCCTATACCCATGCTCATATCTCAATTCCCATCCTTGAAAAATTTTAACATTTATAATTAATATTTGGATAATTCATGAATAAATATATAATTGACACAAGCTAAAAATCTTTAAAAAAATATTCTCTTTCATATGACACCAAACAATTAACTAGAATATGATCAAATAATATTGTTGATACTATCTGTACTTTCTTCGATAAACTCCTCACTTATTATATTGCAGAGGTGTAACAAGTGAGCTATATATCTCTAATTAAATTCCCTCCCTTATATATCACTAAAATTGGATAAGAATGTAAATATATCATATGAGTCTAATAGACAATATCGAACACACAGTAACTAGTTAGTTACTTAATGAAACATACCCAAGTTGCTGAGATAATAGGAGTTCATCCCAAGTTCGCTTGTGTATCAACACTCTTTGTCTATTGTTGGCATGCCATCTCTAAAACCTACTTAGCCACAAGCACTTGTGTCAATATTATGAATAAAAAATATGTATGAGTAACATATATGATCAAGTACTTCATACCACATATAGACTTTTCTCCATAAGAACCTATGAAGTTGAGGGACTTGACTGGAAGATGGTATGAGATTAAGCCACTAAAAGTCATTCTTCTACTTTTGGAATTGCTCAGCAACCTCAGCTTGTATCATATCTTGTACTTAGATCTAGTTGTAGAGCACAGTATCACCTTATGAAAACATGGAGGATAACTCACGTAGTTAGTTAGGTGTTGGTCACATATCAAAGGTCTGCACTCAGTTAGCTCTTTCATGGCCGAAAATTTGAATGTGGATCTTGTTCTAAGTGGCAATATTTGAGACAAAATCATTTGGTGTAGCCTACCTCAAGTTAGAGATTTGAACTTGAAAGATGATCAATAATCATGTGATGGTCACTTCATTTTTAAAAAAATTAAAAAATACACTAATAAATTAGATTGCACAACTTAGAATATATAGCAAGTCAAGCATGACATAAAGAGTCAAACAACACAATGAAGAATATATGTTTTGTCCATAGCAACCACGTGCTACCCCAATCCTCCCCCTATTTCATCTCTATGCCTTGCTTGTGTCCTTCCCGTGTACTTCCCATTTCGTCCATTTGTTCTCCTTGTATATTCCATGTATTCTCCCTATGTACTACTCGTATTCTGTGTTCTCCCGATGTACTCTCCTGTTCTCCTCGCGTGTTATTCCTATACTTTTCGTGCACTTCTTATGTACTCTTTGTGTTCTTCTAATGTTTCCTTCATATTCTCCCCATATACTACATGTGTTCTCCTCATATACCTGTGTTTTTTCCCTATACTCGCTATTTTCTCCTCGTGTACTCCCTATGTTCTTCCTATATATCCCATGTGTTCTCATCGTGTTCTCTAAGTGTTCTCCCTGTATTCTTCCTATTTTCTCCTTATATACTATCTATGTACTCGTTGTATTCTTCCTGTATTCACTTGTGTTTTTTCCATGTGCTATTCATATGCTCCTTGTATTCTCATCATGTTTTTCCTATGTTCTTTCCATAATAATCCATTTAACTTGTATCTCATGCCATCCTCATTCATTAATAACTCATGTAACAACACATTATGAACAAAAAAATAGCTCAAAAAATATCTCATTAAAAACTGTTGTTCAAGTATGAAATGTTCAAATGGATTTCCAATGCCAATCAAATTGTACAAAAAAATATCTTTGCTACAACACAGACATCAAAAATCCCTTTATTACAACACAGAAATATAATGGTTCACCTTGGATGTTGGTCATCACTCGCGGTCATCAATGACAAGTTGATATTAAACTCAATTGCACTTAACTTTATTAAGAGAATGACTTATTATATTCATTGTCATATTTTAGCATGTTTAGTTTGTTATCATCAAAAAAGGGGATATTGTTGCCCATTGAATTTGATGATGATCAAACTAGAGTTCAACAAGTTTATTTGATGATGACAAACTTCAGAAGTATCAATAATCATCTAAGCTCAAGAAGCATTGAATCTCAAGATAATGCCCATTGGATGATAAAGATGATGATTTGAAGATAAAGAGGATGATATCTTAAAGATAAAACTTGAAAATCAAGATGAAAACTCAAAGTATGTTCAAGATGCGAGATCAACTTCAAAACTCATAGGTTTAGAATTTTTATTTATTTTTTGTTGAGTCAAGAATTTGATAATTAGTTTATTTGGGATTTTTATTTAGTACTCAAACTCATCTTGGAATATTTCATCGACCTATTATTTCTATCCAATATTAGTTTTGAATTGATGTCATTTAGAAATCGAAGCTACAATAAACCAGTAATTTTTTCTATTAATTTTGAACGCTGAAGCTTTCATGTTCAAATGCTTGAATCTAGCAAATGAGTCTGAAATTACTAACAGATTCGAACGTCTAAATCTTTAGATTGGATGTTCGAAGATGTAGAAACTGTAATTTTCAATTTTTTCATGTTTAAAGTTTAGATATCTAATGCACTATTTGGGTGCCTGATACTGTAGTAGTGGGCATCCGAACCTAACGAGCGAATGTCCAAACCTGTGATATCATTTATAATATCTAGTTCAATTTGACCGTTCGGATGTTTCGAATGTCCGAACTCGACAGAGACAACAAAGGGTGATTTGCAAATAGCTAGTTCTTACTTTAATGAATATATAAAAACTTAGGACTTCTTTACTCAGTGAGAGGATAAATTTTCAATATCTTTAGAGCAACATTTAAGTTTCCTAAGCTATTTAACCTTAACAAGAGCTAAAATACACCTTAACTTTTATATTCTTATTATCTTTATATTCAATCTTTGAATGACTCTTGTTGTAAATTTATTTTTTTATTTTTTAAATTTTTTTTTAAATACTCCTAGATTGTTAAGAGTGTGAAAGAGTGAAAGCTTCGAATTGGAGTGACACTTGCTCGGTTGAAGTAAGAAATTATAAGGGGATAGCTTCACCTACGAAGGATGACTTTAGCAGAAAATTCAAGTCCTTAAGATCAAGACAAGTGCTGTGAAGTAAGTATGGTTAATTGTCGAACCATGTAAAAAATTATGGTACATTCTTCTTCTTGTCTATTTACTTTATTGCATTTGTGATTTAATTTCTTATTTGTGGGCTTATAGTTTTTTTTTATTGTGAACTGATTTTAATTGTAAAAAACTATCATTATTCTTATTAAACCTCATTCACTCTTCTTCTTAAGTTGTTATATTTGCTTTCATAATAGTCGGTGGGTAGACATGTGGAGGTTGTCACCAACAGTCAGAACAAGAAAGTGGAGAGTGGTGAATTTGGGAGAGGTGAGCTGGGGAGCAGCTATTTTGATGCGATTTTGACATAAATTTGACTTTGTGATTTGGAGATGGGGATAAAAAAAGATGAATATTATCGGTGTTTTTTGAAAAGCGCTAATAATTAGTAAATTTTCTTTAAAAATAACATCATAAATTCTCATTTCTTTAAAAAAGGACTGTTAATTTTTTGGCACTTTTGAAATCACAAACAATTAGCGATCTTTTTAAAAAAATCCATTAGTTAAGGGCACTTTGAAAGCATTAGTATTAATTTTCTTTTGCTAACGCTCTCTCAAATATTAAATCAAAAGCACTGACAAAACTCCCATTTATTGTAGTGAACTCAACGTAATATACAATATTTGGATTAATGATTTGTGCCACGTTTTACTTTATTCTGCTTTTTCTTTTATCAAGAAAATATCATTGAATTTAATAATAAAAATAGCCAATTACATATATTTTTTTTAAGATTACCAAGGTGTTAATGCAAAAGACAAAACTATACTTCTCACCTAGGTAGTTTTTTCAGGGCATGAAACCAACACTGTAAGTAGCATCAACTTATATTTTTGGTAGTATTTTTTTAGTGTCATTAATTTTTCTGATCAAAACTGTTGTGCTGATTTTTTTTAATATCACAAAATAGTGCCGTTAAAATAATACAATCGTTATTTCATAATCTAGCATCATGGTTAATACTAGATGTTATAATATCTAACTCCAATCATCAAAAATAACTTTTTACAATTCCTCTCTCACCCGTCTTACAACCTATTACAACACCAAAAGCATACTAACATATTAACAAATCTTTTGGTTTGAGACAATAATTTTATTTTAAAATAATATTTTTAGTTTAATTTTATTCTAAATCAAAATTATTTAGTTCTAATAAAAAAATAATATTATTCCAACCCAATTTTTTTAAATTACTATTTCACTTACGCTAACACTACATACACCACAAACAATAAATCAAAATTTCTAACTACGAGCATGACACATTCTTAGCCTACACGGAAGAAAATTTGCCTTCAAATATTCTTGTATTGCATTCTTTCTAGATCATCCACCAAGAACAAGAAATCAATCTCCACCATCTCATCTTTAACTTCCTTACACATTCTTAATAGCAATCTTTGGTTCATAATATCAACGACAACAATTGGCTCAACAGCGGGATTAAGTTTGTCTATCCACAAGTACAAAATCAGTTTGATGAAACTGCAACCAATTTATAAATGCTAAGCTCACATGACCAACCGAGAGGGCCCATAACGAAACCCATCATACTCCAATCACATAAAGACATGCGTCCGAGTTATGTGCAATGTAAATCATGACCATAACATATTAAGAATTAACTTGGTAAAAAAGAGGTCTTGTATTTAAAATTTGAAATATTTATTTGTATTGGCTACTGCATTGCTCTTTTTTTTGAACAAGGACTGAGTTAACCAACTTCTGGTTATGAACAATTCACGAGTGATAAGAGTCAATATCCTAATAATAAATAAACCATAATATGTATAGCCTTAATACTTGCAGACGTCCAAAGTAAAGCAAGTAACTACTGCTTTTGCCCTTTGGCTATTGGGTCCTAGGAACCATGGATTTCTTCAAAAGAGTTCTCAACCATAATAACTTTTTTCCTAATAAATTATTTAAATAACTTTAATGACCTCAAAAATTAATGAAACATGGGCCCGTTTAAGAAGCAATGACAGCCAATATAAGCATACAAGAGCTTGGGGACAATTTCAAATGATGATAATACAACAGATTGTCAAAAATATAACCTAAAAAGTATGATGCATCACTGTGTTTCTTTACACTTTGCACCAAACCATGAAGTGCTTTCTTTTTAATCAAATCCATACTTTCCCAAGAATAAAATGCTTTCGTGATGTTATTTCAAGTCATGCCCCAACTTTTAATGGATATTTGCAAACCTAATTATGTCATTCATGTAGTTATCAATCTTTTCTCGAAGCTCTCTATCAACATTACAACATTATAGGATACTTTAATGCTTTTAATAACAAAAAGAATATTGATAATAAGATTTTTTTTTTTATTATGACACTTCTTATTCATTACTTTATATTAGTCATAAAATTTATTAGTTGCTTATAAAGACATGCTAAAAATTTAATATGGTGTTTTCTACAATGTAAAGAAAAAACTTTTAATGTTGTAATATCATCAGTACCTTAAGTAAAATACTATCAATAAAAATTCTTTTGACGATGCTTAAAAAAGAGCATCGAAAAAAATATCCAATGATATTTTTATCACATATTATTAATTATTGTTATTGACAGTACTTGCATTAAAAAGTATGCCAATCTAGTTGAATTGAAACTCAAATTTGAATCCACTATGTTATTGGAATTGAAAAATCTTTTAAAAATAATATATCGCTGATGAGAAATGAGCAAATTGGGTAATCATTTTCCATTTAGGTGATATCAGCAAACTTCGTTGAGTAATCATCAATTTGACAAGTTGCAATAGTCATTTGTATTTTCTTTAAAGCTAGGGTTACATAAAAGAATTGATCAACCAAGGGACATCAACACCAAAATATGAAATGTATGATATTTATTTGTTAGAAATGCAAACATCATCATCAAACCCACCATTAATTTCCCCCAATTAATGCAACACAAAATAATAAAAATAAAAGAAAAAAAAAATGATGTCTAACAATAACACATCACTTTCCCGTCACACCAAATCCTAGATACTACTCAACAACGACCGAATTTTGTGATAACAATATGACGACCATAATCTGATTGAGAAAGATAACACAAAAACAATGGAAACTAAGTTCTAACAAGCACTATCTCCTCCCTGCCTCATCAGAACACAACCAACCTAACCAAACCAAGTACGCCGAGCACGGCCACCGCCGTCGCCGGCGCCGGGGATCCGGCAGCCGAGTAGCGAGTGCCGCTGGTGGTTGAGGGGGAGGAAGGGGTGGTGGTGGTGGAAGGAGAGGACGGGGTGGACGGGGTGGACGGCGAGGAGGAGGAGGACCCGCCACGAGAGACGGTGACGGAGAGCTTCATGCCGTTGCTGCAGTGCCCAGGGACGCCGCAGATGAAGTAGCGGTTGCCTGGAGACTTGAGGGGGATGGTGGTGGTGCCGCTGCTGTCGGTGCTGATCGCGTTGCTCGCCGAGCAGCTATCGTAATCGGAGGAGCTCACCTCGTCGACGTTGTGCAGACCGCCGGGGTAGTTGAACACTGTTCGCAAAAATGATTTGGACATGAGATAGACAGTGATATTTTTAAATTTGAGCGGACTGTGTATCTGATCATCTCTTCATATTCACATTGCTAATTTGAGAGAGAATGAGAATCCTAGGAAATCTCTGTTGTTGTAAATCAAAAAAAAAAAAAAAGTTTCATTAACAATTTCAAATTGTTGTATTTTCCAATTTATTTTTTTGATTTTTTTTTTGTATAATAAAAAAAATGTGCAGCCTGATGATTTGTGTCCTGCATATGTTACTAAGGTTAGGGTTTGCATGTGTACTGAATGGTTTATTCTGTTGCTGTACAGATATTTAGTTGCCTTAAAATTCAGAATCTAAGAAGGTATTGTTTGCTTATGATTGCTAAGAAAAAATCCAAGGATTTACACCCAACAATGTGATTTTGAAATTGAGATTATACAAAAAAATCCTCCTCTAAATCAAAAAAATCAAACTTATTTATTGTTAAAATAGTTAGAAACCATGGATTTGGTTATTTCTTTTAAAATCCTCAAACCTGACCCAATTGTTTCTCTTTCTTCATCTCAATACCTCTCAAGATAACATTAATTTCCTTCTTTAGAAACACGAAGACAATATATAAACAAATCTGAAAGAAAAAGAGTTAAAACAAAAGGGATTAAAACATTTAGTTTGGGAATTAAAAGAACATGACTTCATTAGTGTCAAAGAACTAACCAAGGCTGTCGCCAACAGCAAAGGTCTTGCCACTGGTCCAAGAAGAGTAATCCACTCCAGTGTTCCATCCACTTGAATCACCAACAGTGTGCACAGTGGCAGACACAAATGCCACACAACACCTGAGCACAAGAATAAGACTCAAGGATTTAAAAGTGGCGCTAGCCATTATGAACCTAAAGTTACTAGCCAAGTAGTAGAGAAGTGAAAGAGAAAAAAATTGGAAGAGGAGGCCTCGCACACTTGAGAAAAGAGCAAGGTGGTGGAGGGGTTTATATAAGCGGGAAGAACTTGGCCCATTTTGTCCACACTTCTGCTCATAGAATTTGGCTATTTGCACATATATCCTTGTAAGGTCATGCATTTTGTACTATCTAATTAAGAAGATTTGAAAGATCAAAAACATCATCTGTCTATTTGGATATAGAGGCTAAATTTTAAATTTAGATTGATTTAATTTTTTTCGTCGAAACAACCAATTATGCCGATCATGATTTTAGCGAGGTTTAGATGGAGTTGGCGACTTGATCGAAGATTTTTCACAAGGCTTAGTTGTTTTAGTGAAACATGATGTATCCACTATGTTTAATCTCAAAAACATAGACATAAACAGTTAGAAGTTTTGGAGGAGTTTTCGACAATTAGGTTGTTTTATAGGGTTATGAATCCAAAATGAGCATCGAAACGTTCAAGTTTGCTTATGTTGTCATCACGGGAATTGCTTAGGAAGGACTCAATGCATAATGGGTTGGTATTGGTGGCCGCATCTCTTTGCTTTCCACCTGTTCTCTTTGGCTTTCACATCTCTGATCCTGCATCAGTCACGAGAACTCAATCAGACATAGAGCAAGATCAAAGTCGTTCGCCAAAATGATTTGGGTCCGATGTCCGAACTCATTCTCTAAATTCGTAGTCAATGAAATCCGGACTGAAAAGATCAAGCGGCGAGCTAATATTTCCAAAGTGAAAACCTGCTTTTGAGTTTGAAGCTCGACTAGGACAACGATAACATAAAAAAATCCAATCTAAGCAATAATTATGTT
The DNA here is from genome assembly GCA_005019695.1 of Trichopus zeylanicus subsp. travancoricus. Taxonomy (NCBI): domain Eukaryota; kingdom Viridiplantae; phylum Streptophyta; class Magnoliopsida; order Dioscoreales; family Dioscoreaceae; genus Trichopus; species Trichopus zeylanicus. The sequence goes on along the minus strand of RXID01014476.1, from coordinate 25,986 downwards.
GGGATGTTTTAGCTAATTTACGGCCAAACATAGGATAATAATAAGATTTAATTTGTCATTATTTCAGAAAGATAATTCCAAAAAATTTTAAATTGACAATTACTTATTATAAGAAATCTAACAAAATAATTATTTGAAATTAGGGAATTCTGATATACTCAATCTTAATGTGCATTATAAAATAGAGAACAAATAGAGAGGTAAAGATTAATCCATAATTTTTATATGTTAAGAGAAAGAATGACTTAACGAATTAAATTTTCAAAAAATGTATAAAATCAAAGCTTGTGACAAACTGGGCTTCATCAACCCTTTAGCCTTTACATGCATATGGAGATGCCCTTAGCTTTTTTTTAGGGGGGCTTGCGATGTAGTTTTACATGTTCCCTTTGTAGCTAAAAGATGAACGATATTTTTAATTAAAATTAAAATATTTAATTCTCTTCTCCTATATATCTTTGTCATTTTCGTGAGGGCATTAATATCTTATATTTCAATTGTAGTCGTCTGTCATGGAACCTAGTAATTACTTGTTCAAATGCATGGGTCTTTTCTAAGACATCCGAGGAAATTGGAACACATTAGTTAAGAGAAAAGTAAAATGAAAGCTTAGGACACCCATAATTATGGATAGTCCTTCTGGCTTTCACTCAAAGGCTGCTTAATTATGATGGATATTTATGAAAATTAATCATCGCTTGTAGTGAATTATCGGGATCTGACGCGCGATCACAAGAGTAGCGACTGGATCCTCACTCAACTCTCGCTCGCAGATAAATTTGATTTGTTTGACCGAAAGTTCCCCTCCAAAGTTAACTACGTCTCGTACTTCACGGCAACAAACAGGCACCTCCTGCGTGGACCCCACCATAGCTGCCAGCCAAAGGAACAACAGACTGCCGTGGATTTGGTGACCAACTTCTCCATGTGAAGAGAATATATCCCTAGTTCGGTGTGGAAGCGACGGTACACGGCATCCCCTTTCTCAGGCTTTTGTTCTTTTTCTTGGCAGGCCACTGTAGGGTTTAGGAATAACGGCCCCGTAATTGATTCCTTCTTCGGCGCCTTTTTTTTTATTTTTTTTTATTTTATTTTATATTTACCTATAACACCCTAAAATTTATTTTATTTATTAAAAATCTTTCAAATTTTCAATAATTATCTAGTCCTTTTTAAATTAATTACTTATAATCTGCGATCATTATTTAATCAATTTTTTTTTCAAAAATTCTATTTTTATCCTTCGTAATTTTATAACTAAGCTACTAAAAAATTTAATTTCTCACCCTCCACTCTTTTTTCGAAATATTTACAAATAAATTATTTGAATATTTTTATTTATAAAAAACATAAATATTAATATTTTATGAATAAAAATATATAAAAAGGACTTAAAAAATTTAAATATATTACAAATACATCCCATATCAAAAATTAAATTACAAATTTAATATTTATATATTTATAAATAAGCCCCTTGAATACTTTTATTTATAAAAGAGTCCAAATGTTAATATTTTTCAAATAAAAATTTATAAAAAAGACCTTAAATATTATAAATATTTTTCAAATAAACCCTATATAAAAAATTAAATTATAAATTTAATATTTATTTACAAATAATTCCCAAGAAAATTTTTATTTATAAATAAGTAAAAAACTTTATCAATTTTTAAATAAAATTTTACAAAAAAACGTTGAAGGTATTAAAACTTAAAATTTTAAATACAAGTGTAATATTTTGTATATTTACAAATAGGCACCTCAAATATTTTTATTTATAAATAAGATCAAATTTTATCAATTTTTTAATAAAATTTCATAATATGGAAGGTTTTTCAACTTAAAATTTAAACTTACAAGTTAAATATTTGTACATTTATAAATAAATCCCTTAAATATTTATATTTATAAATAATTCTAAATTTTATCATTTTCTAAATAAAATTTTACAAAAAAGAAATTGAAGGTTTTTAAACTTAAATTTTAAACTTACAAGTTAAATATTTGTACATTTACAAATATACCCTTTAAATATTTTTATCTATAAAGAAGTCAAAATTTAATTATTTTTAAAATAAAATATTACAAAAAAGAAATTGAAGGTTTTAAAACTTAAAATTTTAAGTTACAAGTTTAATATTTGTACATTTATAAATAGACCCCTTGAATATTTTCATTTATAAATAAGTCCTAATTTTATTATTTTTTAAATAAAATTTTACACAAAAGATATTGAAGGTTTTTTAATTTAAAATTTAAACTTACAAGTTTAATATTTGTACATTTATAAATAGATCCCTCGAATATTTTTATTTATAAATAAGTCCAAATTTTATTATTTTTTAAATAAAATTTTACGAAAAGGACATTAAAGGTTTTTAAACTTAAAATTTAAACTTACCAGTTTAATATTTGTACATCTGCAAATGACCCCTTGAATATTTTTCTTTACAAATAAGTCCAAATTTTATTATTTTTTCCATAAAATTTTATGAAAAAGACATTAAATATTTTTAAACTTATAAGTTTAATATTTGTGCATTTACCAATAGACCCCTTGAATATTTTTATTTATCAATAAGTCCAAACTTTATTATTTTTTAAATAAAATTTTACAAAAAAGACAGTGAAGGTTTTAAAACTTTAAATTTCAAATTACAAGTTTCATATTTGTAAATTTACAAATAGATCCATTGGATATTTTTATTTATAAAAATTTAGACCTATTTATAAATTAAAATATTCAAGGGGTTTATTTGTAAATGTGCAAATATGAAACTTGTAAGTTTAAATTTTAAGTTTAAAAACCTTCAATGAATTTTCTGTAAAATTTTATTTAAAAAATAATAAAATTTAGACTTATTTATAAATAAAATATTCAAGGGGTCTATTTATAAATGTACAAATATGAAACTTGTAATTTAAATTTTAAAATTTTAAAACCTTCAATTTCTTTTTTGTAAAATTTTATTTTGAAAATGATAAAAAATTTATGTTTATTTATAAATAAAAATATTCAAGGAGTATATTTGTAAATGTATAAATATGAATCTTGTAAGTTTAAGTTTTAAATTAAAAAAACCTTCAGGTACCGTTTGTTTCTGAATCAAGATCAAGATCATCTGACCGGCTTACCATCCAAACACCCAAAATTTGACTAGACTTACATTATATAATTTAATTAAATTTTAATTATAAAATGACTAAAATACCTCTCGTCCGAACAATAAGCTAGGGGTTTTATTGTAAAAAGCAAAAAAAGAAACATCCAATCCCCAGGAAAATCCCGATTATTAAGGCACTGATTCTTCCATCTTCTTCTCCACTCGCAAAATCTCCATATCCTTTCTCCGACAGCACCGAAGGCACATCCGTTCCCCTCTCCGCCTTCACCTTCGAGCTTCGTCCATGGCGGATCCGGCCGAGTTTGCCGACTGGGAGCTCCTTCGTCCCTCCTCCCCTTCCCGCGACACCAAATCCCTCGCCGTCGCCGCTGCCGCCGTCATCCACTCTGACTATTTCTTTCTCTCGCATGCCCCCGACTGCCTCGCCGACCCCCCTCGAGGCCGAGGACCGGAAGGGTGGGGCTGAAACCCTAACTAAAGCCTTTTTTAAAATAGGAGACGTTTAAGGGTAAAATGGTCCAAAAAAAATTTGAATCATTAGTTAACCATATCAGCAACCAAATACTAAAATTTTGATCAGACTATCTTTTTATATTTTAGTTCTTATTTTAAGCTTGACCCTAACCTTGATCCAAAACCAGACGGTGTCTCAATGTCTTTTTTATAAACTTTTATTTAAAAATAATAAAATTTGGACTTATTTATAAATAAAATATTCAAGGGGTCTATTTGTAAATATATAAATATTAAATTTGTAATTTAAAATTTTAAGTTTTGAAATCTTCAATATCTTTTTTGTAAAATTTTATTTGAAAAATGATATAATTTTGGACTTATTTATAAATAAAAATATTTAAGGGGTCTATTTGAAATGTACAAATATTAAAGTTATAATTTAAATTTATTAATTTTTAAAAAACTTCAATATTCGTAAAATTGATTAAAAAATGGATAAAATTTGGGTTTATTTATAAATATAAAATATTGAGGTGGTGTCTATTTGAAATATATAAAAATATTAAAAAACTTGTATTTTAAAATTTTAAGTTTAGTACTTCAATTCTTTTTTGTAAATTTTATTAAAAACTTATAAAATTTGAACTTATTTATAAATAAAAATATTCTAGGGGCTTAGTTGTAAATGTTTAAATATTAAATTTGTAATTTAATTTCTTATATAGGATTTATTTGTAACATATTTTAAATATTTAAGTCCCTTTTTATAAATTTTTATTTGAAAATATTAACATTTGGACTTTTTTTATAAATCAAAGTATTCAAATGGCTTATTTATAAATATATAAATATTAAATTTATAATTTAATTTCTTTATAGGAATTATTTATAAAATATTTAAAATATTTAAGGTCCTTTTTATAAATTTTTATTAGAAAAATATTAACATTTGGACTTTTTTATAAAAAAATTCAAGAGTTTATTTGTAAATATTTGGGAGAAAGGGTGGAGGGTGATAAGTTAAATTTTTTAGGGGTTTAATCATAAAATTACGGAGAATAAAAGTAAAATTTTTGGAAAATTTTTTTTATTAAATAATAATCAAAGGGTTGTAGGTAATAAATTTGAAAAGGATGGGGGTAGGTAATTTTTGAAATTTTGGGGGGTTTTGGGTAAATAAGGCAAATCTCAGGGGTTGTAGGTAAATATCCTCCTGCTTTTTCAAGCAAAGTCTTGAAAATTAAAATTTTTAAAAAATTCTTATGTTTGTTTTATAAAAAATTAAAATTTCTAAAACATTTTTAATTTCAAGAATTTTAATTTTTAACTAAATTGGTTCAAAAATCATAATGTAGAAAAATTTTCTAAGTCATATAAGTCACATGTTATCTTTATTGATATTCAAATTTTTTGATAATTAAAAATATTCTAGAAAAAATTTATAAATATTTAATATTTAATAATTAAAATATTTTCGATATTTAATATATTTTTAATACTTAATTTTAAATTTTTAATAATTAAAATACTCTAGGTATTTATAGTATTTTTAAAAAATAAAATTAACACTATTTTTTGAATTTTTGAGTTTTAATAGATGGTTTACTCCAATATTTTGAAATTAAAAAATTGAAGTTCCTCAAACCTAAAAAAAAATAAAATAGAACTTTAGAATTTGTCGAATTCCTCAAACCAAACAATCTGAAATATTACAAAATTTCAAAATTTTTAAATTTTAAAAATTCTGATTTTTCATAATACCAATTTTTAGCAAAACAAATATACCCTCCAAGAAAAAATATTTTCGTTACTTGATTGCCTTATTTAGATGCCCTAATTCTTACTTTCAAAGCAAACATTGTCGTGAGTTGCAATATTTGATTTGATGGTGGCATCAACATCACATTTTTCGCGTTTTATTCACGAACTTGGTTCAAAAACTGGTTCGTTTGGGCTCATCCGAAAGAGGTCAACGCACAATTTTGTTGGACCATCGACGTATAAAACTAAAACACTATTAGTCGATTGTCGGACAAGTAGCTTTGGATCTTAGAATCTTGTAAAAGTAAAATAATATCTTAGTGTAAAAGAAAGGAATGAAGGAGCCTCACCTTCACCAGTATCATATTATTTATATACACACCTGCTCCTAATTTGATTTTTGACTTAGATGACTTCACATCTTGCTCTTGGGTAGGACTGTTAATAGGTCCAACCTGTAGAAGTTTAAAACTAGTTGAAACTGGTTAAAATCCATTAATTTTTATATTGAGTCTGTTTAAAATTTGACTCACTAAATTTATATTAAATTTGTTAAAATCATGGTTCGGCGTTTCGGCCGAAACGGTTAATATCGTTTCAGTTAGGGTTTACTGTTCATTACTGTTTATCTTCGCCAACGAACGCAGCGGGAGCGCGCGGGAGCGGGAGCTCGCCGGGCTCGAGCGTGCGAGCGGAAGCTCGCCGGGCTCGCGCGAGCGGGAGGGAGCTCGCCGGGCTCGCGCGGGCGGGCGAGAGCTCGCCGGGCTCACGCGCGGGAGGGCGGGAGCTTGCCGGGCTCGCGCGGGCAGGCGGGAGCTCACCGAGATCGCACGCTGGGGCGGGAGCTCGCCGGGATCGAACGCGGGGGCGGGAGCTCGCCGGGATCACACGCGGGGGTGGGAGCTCACCGGGCTAGAGAGCGGGGGGCCGAGAGCTCGCCGGGATCGCGCGCGGGGGCGTGAGCTCGCCGGGATCGCGCGCATGGGCGGGAGCTCGTCGAGCTCGCGCGCGGGCGGGCTCGAGCGCGGGCGGGGCGGGAGGGAGCTCGCCGGGCTCGGGCGGGTGGGAGCTCGCCGGGCTCGAGCGCGAGTGGGCGGGCAAAGAGCTCGCCGAGCTCACGCGGGTTGGGGGGGCGGGAGCTCCGGGCGAGCAGCCGGGCGGCAGGCGGCCGGGGGGACGCTCGGTCGAGCAGGCGGCTGGGGGGAAGCTCGGGCGGGCAGGCGGCCGGGGAGAGCTCGCCGAGCTCCCGGGCGACCGGGGGGCGGCGGTGGTGAGCTCGCCCTGAGCTCGGCGGGTTTGGGGGGTGGGGTTGTTGTGGGTGGTGGGTGGGGGAGGGGTGGAGTTGTTGTTGTCGTGGGAGGACCTCGCGTCGGCTTTGTGTTCGAACCCAAAAATCCTACGCACTTACTAGTTTACCGCTGTCCTATCTCGTGCACTCGCTAACTTGACTCGTACTCCCGTAAGATGAGGCTGGCCTTACACTGGGGCCAGTGTTGTCGTCAATTTGATTTCGACGTCCTTATTGGTTTCTATCAGATATTATTTACGTACGTAATATTATTCACGTAATTATTCATTATTTTTAAAATTTTTTAAATATATTATAATTTTTTAATTTGAAGTTAAAAAATAATTTAAATTAAATTAAATTTGAGGCAAAATATAATTTTTATTTTAGACCTTCGATATATGGTTATACTTCAGAACCGCTGCCATGAGATCGTGTAGAGCTAATTGTTTTAATTCATATGCCCATAAATGCTCGTCCAGATCATCGAGGTACTAAATTTGTAATTCCATACCCAGATGTTCCAAACTCAACCGATGATGACTATGATGATTAGTTGTATTATTTTAGAATTTATAAATTATGTATGTGTGAAATACATTTTAATGAAAAGTTAAATTTGCTTATGTTAATTTTTAAATTTTAATCATATTCATATCATTTCTTATATATTTTTTTAATACACTAATATATATTAAAAGCAGACAATATCAGTGACTAATTATCAAAATTAATTTTAATTAGCTTAAATAATATTTGAAATTATTGTAAAATTAAGTATAAATTCATTCATAATTTTTCAAATTTTTTCTAATATTTTATTGTATTTTTAATTTGAAGTCAAAACACAGTCAAAATATAGTCAAACTCTGGTCAACGCCTAATTAATAATTTAAAAAATTCTTTCAGCCAAAATCGAAATGACCGAAACTGAAACCGAAACGGCCGAAACGGCCGAAACGTATCGGTTTCGGCCGGTCCCGAAACCGAAACCGAAACCGAAACCGAAAACCTTGGTTAAAATCCATCAATATCTCATATATTTATATATATAATTATATATTATCATGTCTACTCTAGACAAGCACAAAGACAAGCACACACATTGAGCTCATGATTAATTCTATTTGTCTACATTTATTATTATTACAGTGTCAAATGTGATGAATTAGGGTCAAATATAATGAATTAGTTTCACATCAGATATCGAATAGATAGAGTCTAATATATATAATAAAAATACTTATATCATATCAGCTTAAACTTTTGGAATAGTTTGATATTCAATCTGGTTTGATTTTCTTGGCCTCCTTTTAATAAATGGTATCAAGGCTTATGGTAGAAAAAAATGAATACAATTCTTATTTAAGGCGTTAGAGAGTAAAGAGATGAAGATTGGGAGAAAATATATTAGAAGACATTGAATTTAATTAATGTTATTGATGAAGAGATGACGGTAGATGTCTGAACAAAATTTAAGAAGTTGTACATATTGAAAAGTCTCAGGAACAATTTCTACCTGAAATAGTAATTGTGCCAACTATATATAAGTAAAGGTACAATTGTGCTATATTACCTGAATATCTTCAATAAGATTATCAACGATTTGCTAAAAGTTGATATGAAGTTTAAAGAAGACGATAAAGCACTGATTTCCTAATGTCTCTTCTTACTTCGTATAATCATATTGTGATCATAATTCTTTATGGTAAAGAAATTCTTAATATAGAGAAAGCAAAAATGATCCAAATTAAAAGCGAACGTACAATATTATTTATGTAAGAAGTATGACCACGTCATGCAACATTGCTCAGAACGTAGAAAAATCATCAATAAAACTAACAAAACAACGAGCATAAGATTTTGATGGCATAAAAGAGCACTACACATCAAAATGAATATAATCAATTAAGCTTTTAGTATAATAAGTACTGATATTAAATTTTACCTTGGACTATTTCTCATAAAAATAATACTCGTAGAAATCTAATTTGTATGAGTTGAGACCTTTTAATAATTTTCTTTTGTTAAGCTCAGTCAAACCTTACTCACTTATATAATCGAGACGCATATGTTATAAATAGGTCATATCAGAAGAACCCTAAAAAACTGGTTTTCTACCTTCAACAACAGTTTTTCCCATTAACTTATACAAAATTTCATATTTTAGCTCTTTATTATATTAATAAGAATTTAGCAATCTTAAAAATTTTCACTTTCAGCAAAATACTTACAACCATAAGAATCTAAAATATCCAAAAAAAATCAAATTTTTTTTCAAATCAGGAACATGCCCAATATCAATAAGAGTTCTAACAACATTATCAAATATCTTAATTTTATTTTTTCAAGTTTAATAATTTTGCATGAATTGTTATTGCTCATCAAAACTAAACCACCATTATAAGACTTATAGTCTTCAAACTAATCCTTATTGAGACATATATGATAAAATAATCAGAATTAAGAATCCAAGTATCATCGTAACGATTAAAATTAAAACTAATGAAAAGAACATTACCATAATCATCATCAGAACTCCCTTCAATAACTAACACTTGTTCTTTGGCTTACTCTTTAGAATAAGATTCTTTCTCTTTCTTTATTTTGAGCTTCCAACATTCTTCAATTATATGTCTCATTTTTTTGAAGTACCTACAATTTTTTTTCTTTGGATTTGGATCTATAATGACTTGGTTTTGATCTATCTTTGATATAACCTTCGATAATTTGTCTTTTGAGTGTGACTTATCCCCTTCATTTTTAAAAAATATTCATTAAATAGAAGGGCAGCAGAAATATCGTCAAATTTTAAATTTTTATCATACATGAAAGTAGTTTTCAGATTCTCAAAGGAAGAAGGTAAAGATGATAATAAAATAATTATTTTGTCTTCATCTTTAATTTTAATATCAATGTTCAACAATTGAGAGACTAATATATTCATTTCTTCTTTCATCCAAAAATTAAAAAATTTCTACTTTAGGTAAACTAAGATTGTAAGAGACTTACTCAAGTATTATTTTTTTTTTTTAGCTTTTCTCATAGCTCTGAAAGTCATATTTCATCAAGTAATAGATAGAGTACCTCATCGATGAGATTGAGGATGATAGTGCTATATACACACTAACCTTCTGGTTCTCCTAAATATTTTTGGTGACATCTTCAGACTCGATATCCTCCAATGTACTTCTCAATCCTTATTGAGTAAGGATTGCATGAACTCTTACTTGTTAAATAGAGAAACCTTACTTTTCATTCAATTTCTCTACATCAAATTTTGCAGCAGACATCTTGAACCAAGCTTTGATACCGATTTGTTAAAAGAGTCAAAGAGTATCGAATCAAAATAATATAATGAGTTAGATCACAATTGAAGGAGGAGATTGTTATAGTATTAGATGCAATGGATTAGTCCCACATCGGATATTAGATAAATAAAGTCTAATAAATATAGTAGAAAGACTCATATTATATTAGTTTAGACATTTGAGATAGTTTGATATCCAGCCCACTATATTAATCTTATTTGATACTCTCGAACTTCTCTTAACAAGCGATATCAGAACTTCAAATTCAAAGTTATGCAAACTCTCTAAGACCTGAATTATCATGATGGTAATGCAATTAAGTTGAGTCATATAGTGATCTCTTTCAAAGTTGGAGATTGAGATAATGTCCATTTGCAAACGATACATGAGTGAGTCACATGGTAGTGAATACCGGTTTGATAGTTGATGATATAATTGAGTCACATGTTAGTCTCAAGCTTGGATTGGAGTAGAGGTGAAGCTCTTTCACAGGAGGTATAGGACTTGATCAGTATCACATTGAGTGCAGTTAATCAAGTGTTGATGTTGGGATTGGAAATTGAGTCAAGTGGAGATCATCTCCAGAAATTGTTACTCAAAGAGGATATTATTGTCTAGTATTAGATGGTTCTCTAGTAACACTGATTGAAATTGGTCTGATAGATAATTATTGATTAAAAGTGTTAAAATTGATATGGTCAGATCATAACTAAAATGAGAGATTATTATAGTGTCAAGTGTGATAGATTAATTCTACATCGAATATTGGATAAATAGAGTTTAATATATATAGTGAAAATGCTAATATCCTATCAATTTAGACTTTTGAGAGAGTTTGGTATTAATTCCACTATATTGACTCAATTTGATAGTCTTGGACTCCACCTAATACATTGTTTCTAATGACATGCTAGTGTGGTGCCAAAAAGTAAATTAGCATATGCATCCACCCTCTAATTATTAAGGTAATTAGATGCTGAGATAACTCTAATGTTGATTAACATGATCTTAAATTCCAAACACTAATCGAAAATTGCCTAGCTAACTCATCATTAGTTTGCATGAAAATTTTTATTAATCAATCCACTTATAGCATTAGTGAAGTCAATAATTCAAATTTAGAATCAAATCCTTGGATCAACAAAGTTGATATTAATGGACAAATACTGGTATTGGGATACTTTATAATCTTGAATTGCTTCGCATGTAAATCATGGAATGTGATAAAAGAAAAATAGCTTTGCATTCAGAAACCCTATATGCGCTCCCAACGGACCTTAAACAAGACCATTTTTTAATGCTCGCCCATTGGGTATTTTAAATAGATTTTTAATAGACACAGTGGCAAGTCCAATGGACTAATGTATGTTGATAGCCCTACTCTTGGTTTAGGGATTCTAGAAGCAAATTAGGCATTCCTTTGATTGTCACGGATAGATATAATCTTCTATTTTGACTTTCATACTAACTAAAAGGATGTTCTCTTGGGGGCATTTGATTTCGAATTAAGAAATGGATCATCCCATCCTTAGTCGGACTATCTACCAAACATCCCAAAATTAGTCTTACTAGTAGTTTGGTCATTTTAAAAGAAAATTACCTAAATGCCTTTAGCTATCTTTTCATCCCGAAGCTTCTGGTCATTTCCATCTTTGTTGAGTTTTAGGTGTCTCGAACTCGAATTAGAGTTTGAGTTAAAGTAGGAATCCAAAGTTGGATTTAGATTTATGATTGATTTGTAATATTAAGAGTTGTAATTTGAGTAAAACTCAGACTCAATAAGAGTCTATAAATATACATAGGATTTATGTGTGGTGTAGTATTGAGGTTGAACTAGAGAGAAATAGAGCGAGAAATAGAAAGAATAGAGAGAAGAGAAAGAGAGAGTGTGTCGACTCTCGTGTGTGGGTCTTTCTAGTGCTTCTCGGTGGTCTCTCGTGGTGATTCCTCATGGTGCTTGGAGATTCTCTCTGAAAGTGGAGGCATTGTCGAAACTTAAGGAAAAAGTTTAGTTGAATAAGAAAGAGTGAAACCTTTCTTGTAAACTCTTGTAAAAGCCTTTATCTTTTGATAGTAGATCTCTCGCTACCTTATCTTGTTATTTTCTTTTATTTTGTATTACTTCTCATTTCTTGTGTTGTTTGAGAATAAGGGGATTCGTGAACCTTCCGTTGTGAATCCCAATAATTGGTATTCGAGCTTAAGAGCAAATAACCAAGATGGCAAAGTCCTTACTCGACGTGGAAAAGTTTGATGGCAAGATAAATTTTGCCTTATGGCAAAAGAAGATGAAAGCGGTTCTTACTTTTCAAGGTCTGCAAAAGACGTTAGAAGGAAAAGAAAAGAGACCGGCCAAGATAAGCAATAAAGACTGGGAGGAGATAGATCAAAAGACATTGAATTTAATTATTCTAAGCCTAACTGATGAGATTTTGTACAATGTCATTGACGAAGAGACAATGATGGACATCTGAAAAAAACTCGAGAAGTTGTACATGTCAGAAAGCCTCACGAACAAGTTCTACCTAAAACAACAGTTGTACGAACTGCGTATGAGCGAAGGTACAACTATATTACATCACCTGAATGCCTTCAATAAGATTATCAATAATTTGTTGAAAGTTGATGTAAAGTTTGAAGAGGACGACAAGCCACTGATTCTCCTGATGTCTCTTCCTGTTTCGTACGATCATATTGTGACCACAATTCTTTATGGTAAAGAAACTCTCAAAATGGAAGATGTGACAACTAGTCTTCTTTCTAATGAGAAAAGGATAAATCCAACATTAATATGGAGTTTGGTGAAGAATTAGTGGCTCATGAAAGAGGAAGATTAAGAGAACGTGGAGAAAATAAGCAACGGTTCAAATCAAAATTGAAGGCGAAAGTACAATGTTATTCATGTAAGAAGTATGGTCATATTAGACAATATTGCCCTGAACGTGAGAAGATAGAGTCCTCCAATATGGTGACGGCAATAGCAGATGATACTTCTGAGAATAGTGCGGATGGAGACGTTTTTGCAGTATCCGCAGAAATCGGCACTTCTGATAAGTGGATTTTAGATTTCGGTAGTTCTTACCATATTTGCTCCAGAAAGGATTGGTTTACTTCTTATGAGGAGAATAAGAAGAAAAGTACTGTTTGGTTGGGCGATAATTCAGCCTGTGAGATCGCCGGTGTGGGAACAGTCTAAATCCAGATGTTTCATGGAGCGATTTGTACTCTTACTGGGGTAAGGCATGTCCCTAAGATGCGAAGGAATCTAATTTCACTTGGTGTATTGGACTCAAAAGGCTATAATTATTCAGAAAAAGATGAAGTCATGAAGGTAATACATGGTATTAGAATCCTGATGAAAAGTAAGAAGTGTGGCAATGTTTATCGATTAATAGGGAACACCATTGCAGGTAGAGTTCCAATGGCTACAGTAGTGAATAGGAAGTATGATACTCGGAGTATTTTGATGGAAAATAAACATTCTCCTCGAATTACTTTTACTACAATAACAGGTACAAGTCATCCGAAAGCTTCCAAAAGTACAAGATTGTAGGCATGAAGAACAAATTCAATGTTGGCTTGAGTTCGCATCTTACGATTAGCTGAATAAGCTAATAGCCCAGGAGCAGGGGCTGGATGAGAGATGTCGGCTGAAGATTTGTGATGGTGGCACGCCCGAGTTCAAGTCAAGGTAGAGATTGTTGAGTTTTAGGTGTCTTGAACTAGAATTAGAGTTTGAGTTAAAGTAGAAATCCAAAATTGGATTTAGATTTATGATTGATTTGTAATATTAGGAGTTGTAATTTGAGTAAAACTCAGACTTAATAAAAGTATATAAATATACATAGGATTTATGTGTGGTATAACATTGAGGTTGAATTAGAGAGAAATAGAAAGATGAATAAAAAGAATAGAGAGAAGAGAAAGAGAGAGTGTGTCGACTCTCATGTGTGGGTCTTTCTAGTGCTTCTCGGTGGTCTCTCGTGGTGGTTCCTCGTAGTGCTCTCTTGAAAATGCTCTCTGAAGGTGGAAGCGTTGCCGAGGCTCAAGGAAAGAGTTTAGTTGAGTAAAAAAGAGTGAAACATTTCTTGTAAACTCTTGTAAAAGTCTTTGATAGTGGATCTCTCGCTGCCTTATCTTGTTATTTTCTTTATTTTGTATTACTTCTCGCTTCTTGTGTTATTTGAAAATAAGGTAATTCGTGAACCTTCCGCTGCGAATTCCAACACATTTTCTCGCGCTTTCAGAGTAAGAACCTATCACTGCTCCCGATCTTGTCGTGCTCCCACGCTAGATCCCGTTGAAGCTGCTCGTTGATGCTCGCTAGCCGTCCAAAGCTGCTTGTCGACCACCTGGAGACGCATGTCTCCTAACGAAGATTGAAATCGTCTCAATAGGTACATGAAGATGAAAACTCTGCATTGTAGGCCATTGCTTCTTCTCTACTGGTTTAAAAATTTTGCACATATTTCTGCACACACGTTTAAGCTGATTGTTGGTTATGAGATCTCACAAGGAGAAGGATACAGTTGTCTGTTAAGTTCGCCAAGACAGCACAAATGAAACCAACCATATCCAACTAAAATCATTGTAAGGAAAATTTTAAAAACCAAAGACATTAATTTTTTTATTAGTTAGATAAACGTCAAAATAATAATCAAATTATTTTTTTTACTAGTCAAATTAAATTTTAATCCAATTATTTTAAATTACGTCAAATCAAATGCGCTCTCGTTGTTTCGCTCTGACATGCTTGGAATCAATTACTAAGAAGGACTGAGGTGGTGGAGGTTTCCCAATGTTCGGTTATCCAATCTGATGGTGAGCGCGGGGAGACGAGGTGTCGACTGATTCGCCATTAGGAGCTTGTAGATCGCTGCGACGTAGAGGAAACTGAACTACCGTGGTTTGGCTCCTACTAACACTTGGTGGCCGGGTTTTTAGGATTTAATTTGGTACCTCATTGTTCGGTTTTGACTCATTGGACCGAATCTGATGAGAAATGGATTCTTGGGGCCTGTTTGGTATAGAACTAAAAAATGAGACCATCTTATTTCGTAATAGTGTCTTTCTTCAATTCTATTTTAATCTGAAATTAGCTAGTATTATGAAACAAAAAAGATTATATCGAAAAAAAATGCTTCCTTGATTCTTATGGGCTCAGTTTGAAATACTCAACCTTAATCTCAATTAGAATTTCTCAACAGATTGAGAAGCGTACAACCTCAGCCGTTTGTGTTGCTTTGATGTCCTGTAGAAGCATTACATCTGCATCAAATTGGACCTGTACTATTATGTATTGTTTTTCTTCTTAGCCCTGAAAGAATGATTCAATTTTTATCTTGTTTTGAAACTTGCGACAGTGGCTGCTGCTAACATTGTAAACTAGATCCGGGAAAGTTCAGTCGAATTCAGATGTTGATCTGCTTCTGCTTATCATTGTCTGAACGTGCAGGTGTGTGGTACAAGCTGGATAGGACTGAGAGTGGCACATACCGAGTGAGACATTATGCTAATGGTACCAAAGCTGTTGCTGGTTTTAGGATGCAGCTAGAGCAACTAGTGGGAGGGAAGACCATCAGTCATCCGAGCCTCCCACTGAGCCAGATGTATGCACTCTTATCTAGGGACAGCCTCGAACTCGTGAAAGATCGATGTGGAGCGAGATACCAGGACATACATTCTCGTTGAAAGGCATAATCTTAGGGGCTATTTGGTTGAGAATCAAGCTCAAAATCAAGATCAAAAGAAGAAGCAAAGTGTAAAAAGATAATGCGGTCAAGTAAATTTTATTTGGTTACTGATCTGACTAACGGATGGTTCAAATTTTTTCTGAATCAATTTACCCTCAGCTTTCCCTTTAAATGGGTAGCCGTCCTCACCACCGACTCTGTCTTCTCGGACGAGGTCCGACGCGCTGGCGAGCTTGCCAGGCAGCTCGGGCGGCGAGCTCGCGCGGGGAGCTGGCCGGGAGAGCTCGTCGGGCGAGCTCGCGAGTGGAGATAAGAGCATTTTAGTCATTTCTTATTTATAATTTAATTAAATTAAATAATATTAGCCTGATCAAATTTTTGATGTTTAAATAATAGGTTAGTCAATCGGGAATGATCATGGACTGGACCCCAACTAAACGAGGCCTTAATGTTTAAGGTGCTTGGTCCTACATAGTCCAGAGCAGGTCATTGAAGCAAAAAAGAAACTAGGGCTGTGCATTCGGTTAAAACCGAACCGAACCGAACCGAACCAACTGAACCGAAATTTCCAAAATTTTCAAAAACCAAAACCGAACCGAACTGAATAGTATAAAAATCGAACCGAAATATTTCGGTTCGGTTCAGTTATAACCGAATTGTAAACCGAATTTTTACAGGACTGGATGAACGGATCTGGTCATTTGCATAAGGGGAAAAAAAAATTAGTACAAGATAT
Organism: Trichopus zeylanicus subsp. travancoricus; assembly: GCA_005019695.1. NCBI lineage: Eukaryota > Viridiplantae > Streptophyta > Magnoliopsida > Dioscoreales > Dioscoreaceae > Trichopus > Trichopus zeylanicus. The sequence continues at coordinate 9,613 of RXID01014476.1, read as the reverse complement.
ACATTATACTAACCCTAAATCTGGCCTGATAGGCTGATACCCAGTCCAATTGCAAGTTTGCAAATTGCAACCCAATAAATAATCAGTTAATCTCAGTATCTCACATGCCACAATGGCACAACCGCACAAGCAGGAGCAAGACAGTTCAAGACTTCAAGTGAATCAAGTCTTCAAGTTGCAGGAGCAGTACAGCAGGAGCAGAACAGCAGGAGGCTAGGAGCAGCAGCAGCAGGACAATGTATAGTAGCAGACTAGCAGTCTAGCAGAAGCGGACAAACTGCAAAATACTTCAACAGCTCAACTTCATGTAGCAAGACAGTTCAAGACTTCAAGTAAATCAAGTCTTCAAGTTGCAGGAGCAGCACAGCAGGAGCAGCAGGAGAATAGGAGCAGCAGCAGTAGGACAATGTATAGTAGCAGACTAGCAGTCTAGCAGAAGCGGGCAATCTGCAAAACACTTCAACAGCTCAACTTCATGTAACAAGACACTTCAAGATTTCAAGTGAATCAAGTCTTCAAGTTGCAAGAGCAACACAGCAGGAGCAGCAGGAGGCTAGAAGTAACAGCAGCAGGACAATGTATAGTAGGAGACTAGCATTCTAGCAGAAGCGGGCAAGCTACAAAACACTTCAACAGCTCAAATTCATGTAACAAGACACTTCAAGACTTCAAATGAATCAAGTCTTCAAATTGCAGGAGCAACACAGCAGGAGCAGCACAGTAGCAGGAGCAGCAGGACAATGTATAGTAGAAGTCTAGCAGAAGCGAGCAAGCTGCAAAACACTTCAACAGTTCAGCAGTTCAACTTCATGTAGCAAGACACTTCAAGACTTCCAAGTTCCAAGTCTTCAACAGTTCAACACTTCAACTTTATACTTGCAGGAGCAGGCGAGTAACAAGACAATGTATATTGTATAGTAGCAGAAGCTGGCAAGCTGCACTGCTGCAGAACACTTCAACAGTTATGTGGTTCAGAATAAATATGATCAACTATAATTATGTGGTTTAGAATAAATAACTGTAATTATGTGGTTCAGAATAAATATGATTAATTCAGTAATCAGTTAGCATTTTAACTTTGAAGGATTATATCATGGCAAATGGTCCATTAAGAAAAGCTAGAGAAATCTCCTGCAGTCCCGTGTACAGAAGTAATAGAACAGAAGCCAGAACTAGAAGTTCTATCTTCCAAGCAGCATAACATTACTAGGGTGAAGCCAAAGAAGGAGACAATCGTCCAATCAGTCACTTGCCTACATGCGAGCAAAGCATATGGCAATGAGCCAATGATTCAATATCTTCATCGCCTCAAACAGCTTATGAAAAATTCAACAAATATCATTAAAAAAATCATAAAATAATTCCAAGAGGGTCATACCGTCATATTCGCCTTATACCGTCATACCCAACATCCCTCTCTGGCTGTCCCCATGAGCGAATGGTAGGGGTAGTGGTTGCCTTCACAGGCCATCCAAACAACCATGCCATTGCTACAAGCCTACAAAGTGAAAAAGGACGAAGCTAGAGTAGGGGACCATTGGAACACCTCCACATCAAAACACCAAAGACGAAAAAACCTCAAATAAAAGCAAAAATTCAAGAGGCTCAGATGGCTTTGATGCATCATCAAAAACGAAGATGTCTCCCCTCAAGCATCAACCTGCTCGGCTGCTCCTACAAAATAATAGTTGGATACATACCTGTCCCTGGATAGTTGGATCATACTGTTGAACCTAAAAAATATAGTAAAATATCATCACAGTAAAAGCAATTAAGAAAATATCAGGTAAATAGGTAACTAGGTAAGGAACTAAGGACTATAAGATCATAACTTCACACATGCACTGATGTTGTGATGCACATGAATAATAAGGATATATAAGAATGAATCTGCAAGAGATGACCATAAAAAGTTAGAAACATGAACAAAAATGCATAAAAAATAAGTAAGCATATTCAAACCTTAAAATGACTTCTCAAAATTCAATGGTTGCGACATCCAATTTCATCTTTATCAACTCTGAAATAAAAAAAACCATTCAATGATTATTTGATCATAATAAAGAAATATACAATGCAATAATAAAAATATTAGCAATGCAAATCTTACCCTCTTGAATCTTTTCAAGTTCTTCCAAACTTTCCTCAACATTGATTTCTGTTTTTGAATTTTTAATCCAATCTTGAGTGCAAACGAGAGCTTGTACTAGTATAAGAGTCAAAGAGCTACAAAAATGATCAAGTATGCGCCCTCCTGTGCTAAAAGCTGATTCAGAGGCCACTGTAGAGATAAGTATAGCTAACATATCACGAGCCATATGTGACAGAATAGGAAATCTGTAGCTATGCACTTTCCAGAAGCCCAAAACATCAAAGTTTGGCTCATTTTTTTCAAGATCCTCTGATAAATACTTGTCTAGCTCAGACTTCATTTCATCACCCATGAAACTTTTTCTATGCTCAGCAAATAGACTACTTAATATGTATTTACCTGATTACTTTCACATACTTGATCCTTCACCAGATGGCATTCCTCCCGATTGTAGTCGCATTCTGTACTCTTTGAACAAATCATATACAACTTCATGCAACTTTCTCCTCATCATAACACCTCTTTCACCTTCATACATTTTTTCAACTCCAAACTCAACATATTCTAAATTGCGTCTTGGATCAAAGACAACAGGAACAAAGAGAAGCATATTAATCTTCTCTGGCTCACCCCAATACTTATCATATTTGTCTTTCATCACAGCAGCCATATCTTGGACTTTTATATCACCGCTGACTTTCCACAGATTCAAAAGAAGGTTAACTTGACAAATTTCATCAAAAAATAAATTACTTGTAACATACATAGAGCCAGAAACTCTATTTATAAAGTTATACAAAAAAATACTTTAATTAAAATATTTAAAAAATAATTTAATCTAATTTAATTTACTCAATTAAATTAATTTTTAAAAAAACAAATTATTTTTGTTTAATTTTGATTCGGACTACTATTCACACTAACTGAATAATCGATTTGACAAAACTAAATTCTTAATTTCTAGTTTCAAACATCAGACAACTAGTTCTTCATAGCAATCAAAATAAAATAAGTCATTTTTTATATCAATTTAATAATTATTGAACCAAAATTAAATGAGTACAATTTTATTTATTAATTTAATCAGTAAAATTGAATTAAAATAAAATATTTTTATCGATATGATTTTTTATAAATTTATATTATAAAGTGTGTGATTTTTTTACTAATAATAAAAAAGTAGATGACTTTTCATAAATTTGTTAGAAAGCACAGTTGGTTGTTAAAAATTCTTACAGTTAAAATGTCGCAAATGAAATTATTCAAATTCACTTTAGTTCCCTAGAAAATGACCAGGTCTTTCTTGTTTCCCGAGTTTGATCAGAGTCTACCTTACATTGTTGTACTCCAACCTCTTTTTTGAGGAATATGCCTTATTATATAGCTCACCGATCTGCATATGAAGCCCAGAGTGTGGAGGCGCCAATCGCGCTGGACTGTATCTGCTATTATTAATCTTGTGCATATGGCGCAACAGGATTGCTCCTATGAGTTTATTGAGCAAGTTTGTACATGTTGGTAACCTGGCAAAGGGTTGAGCAACCAAAAAAATTGCAACTATGGAGCATGATATGATATTAATGAAAATGATGGCTTCTCTCATCTTCCTGACATACAATATTGGATAAGAAGTGCAATTGGGAGTCAAACAAAATTAAGCATCTACTTCGTGAAAATCTTGACATTTCATTGCCATTGGAGCAAAAGAGAAAAAAAAAATGTAAGACAGAAGGAGCATCAAATCAAGAAGAGGAAACTAATATAGATCCTACTGTCATGTTCCTTGAGTAAATTTATGCTTTGCATGAAAGGAGTGGGTCTCAAAAATCAATGGGCTACACTAGGAGAAGATCTGAAGAAGAGCTAGTGAAGGCATCTTGGAATGACACAAACTTCTATAAAAACAAAAGATTCATTTGATGGTATATACGAAGAAAAAGGAAAAACATACTGATTCTAGTTTGATAGCTTCAGCATAGCATTCTCCTCATTTGACAAACCATCTACCTGCTTGTAATCTTTTAGTTCCACTTTAGCATCAGCATCCTCCAAGTCACGAAATGCCACATTGATTGGCCTTACCCTAAGTTTCTGCAGCAAGAAAAGCACATGCTGGTAATCTTTTCATAGTCTTTATGTACGGATTACGATAACAAAACAGATACTCATGGAGAAGTTCATATGCACAGGATGAAAAAACTGTGGATTCTAGATCACCTTTCCATTAAAAGAATCTATTGGATTGCTTTGGAAGATGACTCCAGCAGACACAACATTATGATTGTGAGAGAATACCTCTTGCAGATATTGAGACCATACTTCCAAGCGAGGTAGCCTACAAACTCTGTATTTTGCAGCAGGAGCTTGTTAGGAAACTGATGGGGTTTTCTTCAAAGACCTGGAGAATTCGACCTTTATCACATGACCATCTAGATGCTAGATCACAGAAATACCACACCCTTGAATCAGGACATGAGATTTGAAACAGCTTGCTGTAAAAGAAAACTCACATGGGTGATCCATTTGAGTTCCACAAATGAATTACTCACATAGGAACTAAGATTATTCCATGCTGCAAGAGCCTCCTCTTCGGAAGCCATTGTTACAAATTCCAGCCCCCTGTTTCTACTGCTATTGTACATTGAGAGCTGGAAAAAGCAAATCATGTGGAGAATGAAAACATAGTCAAATGTTAATATAATCATCTCAAAACTGAAAATAACTGGTTAAGTACAAAATAAACAATAGTATTTCACCACAGTGTAAAAGTTCCTGTAATTGAATTATTACTGTTCTACACAAATGGTTCACTGCATATTTTCAGTTTACATGGTGTATGTAAATAATCAATTTTCAACAAGATGATTTGCAGTTAATCGGTAAAAGCTTTACTAAACAAGATGTTGCTCTTTTAATAAGAGTATTCAGATACACTGGGGCAGTGGTTAGTTTGGATGGATTTGCATGCTAATGGATGAAGGCAGAACACAGTGTGGACGGGGCTGTTGTTTCTGAAGAACAAGAGCAACCAGGTAAGAACTTCCTGGTTTTCAGCTTTTATACTCATTGAATTGCGTCATTGCTCTATTTGGATATCAAACATGAAGAAAGTTTTCAAGTTGTGATAAGAAGCAAAGGAGAGGGGAAAGTTTTCATGCCAATTAATTTGGGCATTAAAAAACAAATGGAAGCAAAATTGTATATAACAATTGTATGTGACCATGACATCATTGACATGTGCTAGTGCATGGTGTCTACCCATGAGTGTAATTGTTAAAATTGAATAAGTCGCAGTGGCAAAAAGAAAATGTTATCAAGAAGAAGGGATAGGCTAGGAAGCATCAGTTTTGCATGGATTCAGTATTCCAAATGCTTCTACTTATCATTTCACTTGACTCGTACAAAATATCAAAAAGGCAAGTTTCATAAAAAGGGAACTAATGAGTATAGCCAGCATCAAGAAAAGGCATCAGTTACCCTTGTCTTTGAGGTTTGCCTTCATGCAATTTGAGGCTAGAATGCCTCAAGACTCTTGGCAGAGTCATCGGAAGATGGTCCCAATCTCCTGTAAGACATTACATGGATAGGGTATCTTAACATCGACCACGAAGCACAAAATGTGCTGCATTCAGAATTCAATGAAAAAAAAAGAACCATTTTCACGTTGATGGAACCCCTTCCTAGTGTTCATGAATTTTCAGTGTCTAATTCATATGCCCAACAGGTTCTAAATTACAACTAGCAGTCGAACCAATGTTTTGTTTGGAAGAATCATCAGACTAGACTTCACATTGATTCTCCTTGAGTTTTACGAGTAGTTTCCAGATGAGATTTCACTTGAAGGAAGCTACTAGAGATGGAAAAACTTATCTAGAGAAAAAAACAATATGCCAAACTTGCTTCGCGTTGTAAGAGCACATTACTGTGTAGAAAAACTTGAAGAAAAATCTATTGAACAACATTCTAAACTTAAACGCCCAATTCCAATAAAATCTTCCGATCAGAAACAATAAACAGGATAAATGAACCCCAATCTCTCCTCCAAAAAGAAGAAGTGAGACCCACAAAAAAGCCATTTGCACTCATTTCATCCAAAACATCATGATTACGAACTAAAAGATCACCAAAATCGCGAAAGATCCAAAAAAAACCTCGACATCGACGACGTCACCATGCTTCTCGAAGAGGCTCCGGATGTCATCAGCGATGGCTGTCCAGGGAATGTTCTGGGCGATCAATATCATCCGATACTTCTAGGAAATATCCTCCGCCGCCTTCAGCGCCGGCGCGGCGGAGCCGGTGCTCTGAACCGCAGTGATGAGGAGAACCGTCATTGCTGCTGCTGCTGCCAAGCATTGGAGAAGAGGAAGGAAGAGTAGGGTTTGGGAACTAGAGGAGATGACTGGTGTGGGTTCTGGTGAGATGGCGGTGAAGCTGGGAGCTGAGAGGAATAGGAAGCGCCATTGGCGTCCACACCGAAGTTTCAGGTGAACCGGATCAAAGTGATCCGACGAGTTGGGATATTTGCGAATAAACCCCCAATCAAAGAGATTTTTTAGAAAAAGCCCTATTGGTTTTAGAAAAATCCACATATTCTCGATGTCTATAAGAAACTTCTATGTTATTTTACGAAGAAAAAAAAAACCTTGGAATTCGCTGTTTGAATTATTCTCTTATTTCGACTTAATTAATTATGTAATGAGATATTATTGGGATATTCGAAAATCTAAAGAAAAATATATGAATTTTAAAACATCATGACAACTGATATTAATTTATCTGTGATTTAATAAAATAAAACAATCTAAAAAGTAACTTACCAATTCTTTATTAAAAAATAATAAAATCAATGTTACATTGTTATGGAAAAATAATATGTACATATGGCTCACAAATTGAATTTTTTTTATATGTAGTGCAATTATTTATATTCAGCATTGTACATTTATTTCTTCTCACTTGGAGGAGGATTGGATTTTGGCCGGTCAGCATTTTGGGCGAGGTTCTCCTTCTTGGCTTGATCTTCCTTCTCTGTTCGCTCTGCTCCATCTCCTATAGGCCCCACAAGCTCGTCCACCTCCTCCTCTATTTTCTCAACCTATAAAAACAAATAAAAAAAATTAATATACTGTAGAAAATAATAGACATTCAACAACAAATATATACAAAATTTTGAAAAAAAAAAAAATAGGACAATGCATATGTAACCCTGCAAATATTCATATATCCTTGCTTTTTGAAACTTTTTAGTACACATGAGGGATAGGCTTGATGGCAATCGATGTTGAAGGTTGTATTAAGAGATAATGCTATTTTTGTAAGGTTAAATATGCAAAATCACAAATTCACATACCAGTAGGGGTTTATTTGTAAAAAAATAAGAAAAAACAATTTTCCAGGTGGATTAGGAAAAGGTTTAACACTAATGCACAAGAGGAAGGGTCAAATTACAACTAATCCCCCCAAGTCTTTATCCATAATCTATCAACATCGCAGTTCCAATTGGTTGAATATTCTATATTACAGGCTGTCATAAATAACTAATTTGCGAGGACTTTTGCGCCAACATGTACTTTTATATTGACAGGCTGTGTGCTAAAGATTAACTATTTGCAAGTTTTCTTGGATCACAGTCCTAAAAAAGATTATGTATTAAACATCCTTAAGACTTTCATTTGATGAGCAAGCGTGTTAAATTTAACAATCTTTTTAAGCCAAGGAGCCGGTTGCCTGCCTTCTTGGACTCTTACCAAAAAGAATTTTGAGACATTTCTGTGGAAATTTTTTGCAAATATACCCCTAATTGTACAAAAAAAGGAAAAAATTCTCATATCGAGTATGACAATTCAATAAGAGATCTCACCTTGTCAATGAAAGCTTCAGCAAACTCCGCGTCCTTATCAATTTCCTCAGCGATCTGCTCCACCTCCAAGGCTGCATCCTTTGCGGTTCCATCCGGCAGTGCTGCTGCTATGTCAGATGCCACCTTCGCCGTCACCTCCGCCGCCTTCTCCACCACCTCCGCCACCGTGTCCACCGTCTTCTCCACCACATCTATTAATCACCCACCAAATACATTCATCAGCACAAATTAACTTAATCAAAGTTTAGGATATATGTATATATATGTATAATCTTGGATTAGGTTGAGTACCTTCTATTCTTAGTATTCTCTTGTAGAAAGGCAAAGCCAATAAAACTACGGACCCCAACACCCACCTTGCCCTGCACAATACTCAAAAAACTCTAACAATGAAGAGGAGGAGGAGGAAGAAGAAGAAGAAGAAACCCTAAATGGTGAGGGTGTAGGTTCTACCAAACAGGGATGTTAGGCAGTGGAAGCTTTGCGCTCGCCGGAGATTTAACTGACCCGACCTCGGAGCTCATTCTTCTACAAAAAAATAGAAAATAAAAACGACGACAACATTTTGCAATGCTCATAAACAAAAAAATTATCGAGAAAAAGAAACCATGAAATGAAGTTAGAACTGAATACATACTTTGATTCCGGTCTACTCGTCTCTGCATTATTGGTGTTCGACGGCTCCATCGCACGGAGGATCGGAGAATGGCGAGGACGAGAGAAGGAGGGGATCTCGAGGACTCGGCGAGGAAGAGGGAGGCGATGAGGGGAAAAGGAGAGAGGAGAAGGATGGAGCTTGGAGGGGTTGAGAGAAACGAGAGGAAGAAGAGCCATGGACTTGGGCAACAAGGATCTCCTTTAATAACAAGACTGACCGAATGATATATCCTATGCGCTTGATGTTCCCTATCCTTAATATATATTTCTTTGTAACTTCACATTGTAAATCCACAAGGAAACTTCCAAAGTATTGACTATTAAATTCTATCTATATTTTTCATAAATATCTTCATAAAGTCCTAAAATTACATACATATGCACTCGTCTATTCTATAAAATATACTCTGTCTTGTTTTTTTCAAATCTGATTTACAGCACAAATTCAGCTACATATTTAGATAGAGGCTGAGAAAATGTGAGTACATACTTGCGAGATATAGGGTCATAAATGCAAATTCATTTTCCACAACAATAGAGATTTTTCAGGGTTGCAATTGCAAAATGGTAAAATTATTAAGGATTTTTAAAAGACCGTATGGGTCCTCATGTTTAATAAAATCTGCTAACCTAAACCACGATAACAAAATATCCGTAACATAACTTCCAATTAAAATTCTTTGTTTTTTTCTTTTCGAATTTTTTATTTGACTATTTTAATTAAATTCTAGGATTAATTATGTATGATTTCTCATAATTTTATCAAATTACATATTTCTCCTTTAAATTTTAAAAATTACATATAAATTTTTAAATTTTTGTCGAAATGCATATTTTTCTTCAAAATTTAAAAAATACATATAATTTCTCGAAATCTTACTAAATTTTAAAAATTTTAAACTTAAAAATTATATATTTTTCTGGCTATTGAATATATTACAAAATTTGTTTCAACTGTAGAGTTATCATTAAAATTAAAAATATTTAAAAAATATATATCT